>JAFNEN010000529.1:0-542500 GCA_019343175.1 Oedothorax gibbosus
TTTTAAAAGTTTCCATTTGTAATGAAAAAAAATTATGAACCATTTATATTTTTGAAAAAGTATATCGACAAAAAGACGAATGACAAACTGAAAACAGTATTAAAGGTTAAAGGTATAGGTCTCTGAGATCAGGGGCTGTATTGATAATGAGAGGTGTTCAGCGCACTTTTAAAATAGGCAATAGTTTTCTTTTTAAAGGCATTCAATTATTTAAAATCTGGGGAAAAGACATTTAAGAAAAAAACTTGTTAAACAATACGCCTACTTAGACAAATGCATTAATTAAATTAACAAAGTTGCTAGAATATCTCTTATTATTTAAAATTTAAATAATTGTTTTCCCATTGGGTAATTTACATTTTTAAAGTGATTTGTGGTTCGATTCACGGAGCAAGAATACTTTTCTGATAAGTGAACTGGCCAGCCTAAACATGGTTTTAAGTTCTAACGCTTCCAACTCATACATACCCGCAAGTTTCATGAATAATGGCAGCCTCATTCTGCAAGTAATATAAATGACAAATGTTGTAATGCAATGAATGCCGCAATTTTTTAATGAAATTTTCTGAAATTTGGGGGAAAGAGTATGGATGTGCTTAATGAAAAAAATGGATGTGTTCTTCTGCCATTGGCGCTTACTTTGTAGTGTTGGACAACGTGGTCGGGGTTGTCCCTGTTGGCGTTCTTCGACTGTTGTTGGTTCCTGCGTACCATTTGGGGCTGTGTAAATGATAAATCTAGGACGGAAAGGGGAAGTTGGCCTGCTGTGCCCGTTTTAGCTTACTTACCCCAGAGGTGCCGATCCCCCCCAGAGCTAACGACGCACCCCCCCTAGAAAATTATTACCCCCCCCCTAAAAAAAAACCGGTGAGGATTTTTTATTTATATGGGCAAATGGGAGTACCTAACCAAAGTAGCCTCTAACTACATCTTTACGGTGTATATAGAAAACCTTATAGTAAAATGATATTTCAAGTATCATCGAATGGGGTAACTTAACTTTATCCCAAGAATTAAAACCCCAGTACTGACTTTCTTCTTAAAATTTTTCTACTGATAGGTCAAAGCAGAGTTGCCCCTAATCGAAAAAGGGAAGCACCTTTTGGAATATCTTTTATAATACGGAATTACAAGCTATTTTTAATTTTCCTTTAAAAAGGTTTTCTTTACAGCCAAAGCTATCGGAATCTAAATAATTGGTAAAAAATTCCGCTCAAAATTTATGTAATTATATTATTTTTTAAAACAATAAAAATAGCCGGACACGTGATCCATTCAAAAACGGCTTCCAATTAATTCCCTCAATTCTTAATGCATAAAAAAAGTTTATCTTGGTATAGCTTTTTATTTAATGCAACACATTTGACATTATCAAACACATCAGAATTATTTTATAAGGTTTACAGAGATTTAAAAAAAAACTAAAATTTAAAAAATTAAAGTTAAATATAACAAAATTCTTACCGTGAAACTCGGAATTGCACTATTTAATTATCTTCAATTACCCAGACCCGTCACATTTGAGACAAGACGACAAGTATTTTCCTACTGATTCTCAAGCAATCATTTAGTTATTTTGGCTTCGAGTCTAATTTGGCGGGAAAAAGTCAAAAATATTATCCGAAGGTCATTAATGCGTAAAAATGTTATACAAAGTTAAGTTCGAAAGATTTATGAGCCAGCTGCAAAATATGGCGGGAATATCTCATTGATTCGATTGGCAAACTATAATGCGAACGTCATCAATTCACCGAAATGTTTTATAAACTGCGTGCGATTTATGAGTGTTTACACTTTGTTACAGTGATCGGATTGTTTATTGGAAATAATTGTCAGAAATCGTATCGTCTGGTAGACGCCAACGAAAATAATTTATAACTCCTTTTTTCCATGGTGTTGCTTTGAATTATGGTTGCCCATCCCTATTCTTTGAAGGCAAAAATATAAAAAAAAAAATTGGAGCCACTTTTGATTATCTTGCCACTTTGTGTTTTATTTTAAACCAAATAAAAATTCGCCAGAGTACAAGTTCTGAGCCCCCCCCCCCCCCCCGGTGTTGCGTCGGCTGGTGGGGGGGGGGGGGCAGATAATGAGTAAGAATCAGAGTTAGCTGAGTTTTTTTTATCAAGATTGGCTGTTTATTAATAATTTTTATAAAAAATTCAACCCCCCCCCTAAAATTTCAACGACGCAGTCTGCGTCGTTGACCCCCCTTGTAGGCACCCCTGCTTACCCTAGTTAAGTGGTCATTCTTATATATACGCACAACTCTGCTAGTTTAGTTCTTAAGCACGTTTGGTTCTCATTTTATCGAACTATTTTAGGGATGAAACACTGAGTGAACCGTGCCTAATTCGGGATTCGAACCCTTCAACTGTCATGTCAGCAAAAGCATAAGCACTGCAAATACGATAAGCCATTGGAATAGAAAGTGGGATATGACAATTTTAAAGAGAAAATAGAATATTCATCAGAAATCTAAAACTTAGGAAAACCGGACAACAACTACAAGAAACACAAAAATTGCCGGAGAGTAATCGAAAAGCCGAAGCTAAGTTTATACAACTGTAACGTTAAATTAAAAAAACAGGAATTGAATATGTAACGTTAAATTAAAAAAACAGGAATTGAATAAAAAGGAACTTGTTGATAGAGGCTTTTAAGAAAAACACTTAAACCTTATTATCCAAAACTGAAGTAAACTAGGAGTGTGTAACCCTACAAAACTTTCAATTACCTCTAAATAAATCAATGCAAATTATATACCTAAAAGGTAGTTACAATACCTTTTAAACAAAAAAAACATTTCTAAGGCAACCACCCCTAGCGCATGCGCAATTTTCTCGAAAACCTTATTCTGACGCCCGGAGGATACTGGGAACACGTGTACCAAATTTGAAGTCTGTATCTCTTTTAGTTTTTCAGAAATACTTTTAAAACCAAAAAAGTTCTATGGGCTATGGCAGCGCTTTTTGTGCATGTCCCTTGCGCATGCGCAATTTTTTCAAAAACCTTGTAACGTCCAACAAGTACTTTGGGAACACATCTACCAAATTTGAAGTCTGCGTCGCTTTTCGTTTTTCGGCGATACCCTTAAACCATAAAAAGTTCTATGACAGCTACCCATTGAACATGCGCAATTCTATCGAAAACTTTATTATGACTTTCCACAAGTACTACAGAAACTCGTTTACCAAATTTGATGTTCGTAGCTCTTTTAGTTAGGCAGACAAATGTTCGAAAACAACTTTTTCGGAATCAGCACCCTCCAAAACGAGTAAAAAACCACAAAATCTCTATTTCGGATTTTTAACTTCATCGTAATACGTTGTTCATTACCAAAAATTTCATACAACATAGCTTATTATATTTAAAAGAGCGAAACCTGATCAAAGAGACCACAGGAACAACACGGATGTTGAAAAGAAGCGTTTTACTTATATCATGTTAGGAGGAAAACTTGAAAGGAAATGTGAAAACCGAAGTTAATAAAAGATGCATTTTTCAAAAATGCTAGTAAAAACGGGTAATTCAACACAGTGCAAAACCCCATTTTTTTAAAAAAAAATTTACATATTAATTTAAAAAAAACTTCGATGGCGGTTTTTTGAGAAAAAACCGGTTTCTGTTTTTTTCTCAAAACCGGAAACCGGTTTCCGGTTTTTAGACGGTTTTCCCAGCAGAAAACCGGTTTCCGGTTTAGACTGGCCTCATCAAAAAACCGGTTTCGGTTTTCCATCCCTAATAGGCAGCCAGAATCGATTACATAACATTAATGCAAGAAATGATCGCTTCTTGGTTTTGCCAATGCTTACAATATTGTGTTTGCATTGGCAGCGCCAACTGTCGGTGATTATTGTAACTATTTCTTTTTTAATGTAATGTAATCGATTCCGGCTGCCTATTTCTAGCCTCCTTTAGGAGCTTTAACACAGCCAATTAAGCCTCGTAATTTAGAACCCTGGTCAAGAGACGAGAGTGGTTTTTTTATGATTCCATTCTTTTCCCCTCTTCTTGATTAGTAACTGTCTCGAAGTTTGTTGCATTCGGATTATTCATTCAAGCTACAGACCTATCCGAATAAGGAGCGTTATTTTATTACCGTACCCTGTATAAAAGAAAGTCGTGTTAGTGGGACCATTTGCATTTCGTACAGAAGCTTTAGCAATATTTCTAAAGCTTCTGTATGAATTAATAATTATTTTTTTAATGTATTAAAGTAGAAAATACATAACTATCTAAAACATGAAATTTAATAAAGTTGCATGTAAAAAATATTTTAATTGAAGTTTGTGCATAAGATTTACAGATTTTGACAAGAATTTAACAGTTTCTCTACACTTAAATTATTTGAAATAAAACCTATAGTATACAAATGGAGGTTACGTAAATATATTTTTATTCAACTCTACATACAGTAATTTTTCGTCTTTTAATGGTATCGACCATCCCTATATAAATGCATCCAGAGATGTTGTGTAGTTAACTTTAAACAATCTGGGAAAATATGTGCTATGTATCATATATTTAATATATGAATAATAATACGTAAAATTGGTTTTAATTTGACTCTGAAGCAGTACAGAAAAAATAGCTATGTCGTGATGTAGTGTTTTATATAGCTGTCTGAATTACTAGTTTTTAAAATTACAATAGTACTAATATAATATTTCTTTATTAATTTTGATTTATTTAACCTATTGTTAATTGTTTTACAACATAGCATATTGACATTGGCCAACATAAAAATGACACCCTTGCGAATATTGTACAACATCGGTTTACGACATTGATCAACATTAGTCGTACAACATTCATGGGCATTCTTTTACAGTACTTCTCAATTATACATTTTTCCATTCCCTTCGCATAACTTTTTAAATCTGTTCGTTGAGTAGAAAAAAAATTATTTACAAAGGTAATTTTCTTTATATTTATCTAATTAACAAAAATTTAGTTAATTAGATAAATATAAAGAAAATTACCATTGTGTAAATAATTTTTTTAATAAAAAATTAATAATTATATTAATAATAATTTTTTTAGTAAATAATTTACAAGGTAATTTTCTTTATATTTATCTAATTAACAAAAATTTAGTTAATTAGATAAATATAAAGAAAATTACCTTTGTGTAAATAATTTTTTTTCTACTCAACGAACAGATTAGTTAAAAAGTTATGCGAAGGGAATGGAAAAATGTTTTATTGAGAAGTACTGTAAAAGAACGCCCATGAATGTGGTACGACTAATGTTGATCAATGTCGTAAACCGATGTTGTACAATATTCCCAAGGGTGTCATTTTTATGTCGGCCAATGTCGATATGCGACATTGTACGACGTTGATAAATGTTGGCCAATGTCGTAAAACGACGTCGTACAATATTTGCTAGGGGGGTCCATTTTATGTCGGCCAATGTCAATATGCGATGTTGATCAATGTCGTGAACCGATGTAGTACAATATCGGCAAAGGTGTCATTTTTATGTCGGCCAATGTCGATATGCGACATTGTACGACGTTGATAAATGTTGGCCAATGTCGTAAAACGACGTTGTACAATATTTACTGGGGGGTCCATTTTTACGTCGGCCAATATTGACACCAATGTCGGCCTATATATTTTTTTAATATTGGCCGACGTTGGTGTGCTACCTGGGTTATAACTCAAGAATGGCTGAACTGATTTGGATGAAAATTGGTGGGGAGGTATCTTAGAACCAGGAATAGGCTTTAGGATACTTTTTATTCGAATCCAAAGGGTGTAGGAGTGCAAAACGTGAGCTGATTTCCCCATAGGAATAGCATTGTAAGATTAGAATTTATACTTTTTAATTCAATTTAAAGAAATTTCAGCGCGTTTAGCGTGAACGAAAATTAAAAAAGAAAAAAAAGCACGTCGGTTTAATTTGCTGGATTGTTATCATTCATCACTGAAACAAAATACTGCAATTCTTCCAAGTCAAACCAATTTTCTCCGTAATGCTTTACTAAGACATCATTTACTAAGACATCAGACAGACTTTTTCACATCATTTCTTTTAGCACTGCTAAGAATGTTTGTTGCTGGAATGAGCAATGGAGTAATGTCTCTTGCAGTTTTACCAGGAATAAACAATGAGCCATATCTTACACACAGTCACTAAGGTACGGGATTTCTCCACGTATTGTAATTTTGTTCAGGGTAACAAAGTTCCTTTTCACAGATTTACGTTTTATGTAAATTCTCTTGCACTTGGAAATCATAAAATGCCAACGATTTGTCAGTTTGAAGGTGCTTTTAACACAGTTCTTAAAACCAAATACATTGGGGTCTTTACCTAACAATCTTCACAGTGGCAAATTCTGAAATAATTTTGTAAATTTCCTCAGAATTCGGAACTACTTCCGATCGTTTCAAAACTTTTTCAATGTTACCAAATACCCTGTCGGATGGAAGGAAACTGTGCCCCGTTACGGGGTAAATAATCTCAATTTCTTTTATGTGGTTCTCTGATTGGCAGATGACCAACAGATGCTGAGCCATCATTGGCTGAGAATGTGCCAGTCAAAACTCTCTAAATCATATGGACTAGTGAGTTTTGATTCTGACCTGACCCATACTTTTAAAGCGTTTTATAATAGGTTTTAGTGAGTTTTGACATTCGCTTTGTTTACACATTGATGAAGGGCTAAAAAAACTATCAGCTTGTATTAAAATCTAAATGTTTTTATTTTTGGAGTTAGTGAGTTTTGATTCTATACCCCTCATATGATTTTTACAGCGATTTTTTGGTAACAACGGACGATTGGAAAGTCCACGCCTACAGGGTCGTCCCAGCTATAACCTACGATCAAACCACCCGGCAGCTAAATCGTCCAAACTATAATGGACACGTCTGTGTTGACGTCTCAGCCAATATCATATGCTGTATTTGGCAATTTAATCATTTCCGGCTGTCTATTTTTAGCCTCCATTTGGAGCTATGACACAGCCAATGACGCCTCGTAATTTGGAACCCGGGTCAAGTGATGAGGTTGACACCGAATCGCTAACGCCATCATACGCTATTGAAGGGATACCCCACTTGGTGCTGAGTATTATTTCAGAGCTTCAAATCACAACACCAGTTTGTCATCAGAAAATCTTTAATTTAAACATTTAAGTTGTCGATTCCATAGAGGGGCCATACAAGGCCGAGGGCATTTAATCTATTTCTGGATTAATAAAAAGCGTGATAATTATTCGAGTCCTGTACACGAGATACGTGTAAAAATAGGCAGACGCAAAGACGCACGTCCGACCTAGTCGAGTCGGAGATAAAGAAGTGAATGTTCTCCTTCTCGATCAATGATGTTTCTCGCCGGTCCTTTGGAGACAAGCGGCTAGTTTGTGGAACTTTCTATCCCATGATGCATCAGCATACAGCAGCGCCACAAGAGTGAAAGCTTAAGTGTCAACAATATATTTCGTTAGCTTTTTATTTGATATTTGTCTATTACTATTTATTTACTACAAGTTTTCCATTTAGGTCTTTACTAGATTTATAGTTTATATCATATGAGAGGCTTTTACAAGACACGAAGAAGCTACAAATAGACAGATTTGAGTGTTTTTATCGAGTTAAAATTTATTTATCTTCTATTCTACTAAATGGTAGCTTAACTCTCGAGATGATAGTTGTTATGCTCACTCGGGGATAAACTGCCTTTTGGTTTACTATTCCGTAAACTCTGATATCGAATTGACAAGTAATTTCTACATAGTTGAAGAAGACATTGATTATTGGTAATTATTTGTTACTTTTTCCTTTACTTACTTATAATGTGCAAGTAATAAAGTTGAATTAATGAATGTTGCAATCTGACATTACGCTTAACCAACTTGGGTATAACTACAGATTTAAGTGAATTAGAGTTAATATTAAACTTGATTTTTTTCTTCAATTTTTGATAATGTGTTTAACTGGTGCTAAGAGTGCTTTCATTAAAAAAAAATACACGTCGAAAGTCAACATATTTTAGCAACAAGTATATTGCAGGTCAGCTTTAGATATGTACATACATACCATGGTTCTTTTTTGCATAAAGGTGAGTAAGTAGTAGTTTTGCATAAAGTCTGATCAAATTATTAAAAGAACATACTACAAAAATGAGAGAAAAAAATTATAAACTTCTTTTTAAAAAAATCCATTATTAATTTTAACCATCACTCATGCCTAAATTAAAGCTTTTAAAAAACCTATACATGTAAAAAGTGCTTTAAGCAATACAATTAAAGTTTAAGTATTTTTTTTTGCATTTCATATATGTTAAATATATTTAGTTTTTAAAATATGTTAAATAAATTTTGTTTTTAAAATGTGTTAAACTATTTCTGCACCTAATTATAAAAATACTGTACACTGAAAGCGAAATTAAACAATTTTTAACTGATGAACATATAGTGCTACATTTCAAATAGCATTATAATATATGAAATATAAACCGAGTATAAGTTTTAATTATTTAAAATTACAAATGAGAAGATAAAATAAAGAGTAAAAAAATATTTCCTGCCAGTTATACTAGTATACAAAGGATCCTTGCTTGCATTTGTCGAAACAATAAATGTCATATTCAGAAGAAGGCTTGCATTCAGCAGCTTGATTCAAGGTCCCAGAGTATGACACAGGATTTACACATGCCAGCACCAGCCACCTCATAGTATGTGTTTGCAAATGGTAATAGCCATAGCGTTGCTATGGAAAGTACACTGAAATGCCTCGGAACATATGGTATAAGTACGGCAGTTTATAACACATGTTCCGGCACATTTCTGGTGGAGCTTTTTTACTCAGTATGTGTTTTTTCCATCTGAGGATTACATTTCCCACTCCAAATGACTAATTTTAGTAATATTCTGCTCATTGTTGTAGCTTTTTTTTTGTGTGTTTTAAAATCCAATGAGCCTTTCTTATTGATTTTTCCTTTTTGTTCTTTAATTAAAGTGTCAAATTCTTATTTTCAATAAGATTGGATATTTCTTAATGGTTTTGTCCAGTCGTTTGACTTTTTTACTAACTATGTAAAAATAAACTACATAAAAATTGTTCAAAAATTAAAATTGTTATATTTTTTTATTTGGGAACAAGACAGGACATCAAAACACATGAATAATTAACTTATATTTCATAAAATATACTGAAAATTGCACTAAAATACTCGTACTAGGTGAAATGTCAAAATAAAAGGAGAAAATGGAACAAAAGTAAGTAAATTCTACAACAAACATTTAGTTAATATTATGTTTAACAGTGCAAACAAATGTTTTTTCCCAAATCAATTTTACTAAACTGATTTAAATGAATTTAACTTATTTTAAAGTAAATAATAACTCATTATGAAAGTACATTAAAAAAAGATTTAAAAAATACATTTTGCTTGTACTATCAATGGGATGGAAGTAACTAAATTAAATTTTCTAGAATTCATCAATTTAAACATTTACTTAGCAGAGCTATTTTTGTTTCGGTTTCACCCGCGTGGGTGACGTCATGATGACGTTCACTGCAGTTGCATCCTGGGATAAAAAGTTCCACAATCTAGCCGCCTGTCTTTGGACAGAGACGGGAGAAAGTTGAGTTGTCTTTCGGCGGCTGCTCGGAGGGATTGCAGTCAAAATAATTTTTATCAATAAACATTCATAAATGGCCAGTAATTTAAAGCTATCATTGTTTTTTACTTCAATTCTCAAAAATGAAATATAAAGTAATGAAAGTATTAAGATGGGTCTAAACATCCGAAATGGAAATTTTGTTTTTCTACACGTTTTGGAATTTGCTGATTCTAAAAAAGTTGTATTCGAACGTTAGTCCGCCTGTCTGAAACAACTCTACAGCTTGAACTAAAAGAGCTACTACTTAAATTTTTTCACAAGTTTCCAGTACCTGTCGGATTTCAGAATAAGGTTTTCGAGAAAATAGCGCATTCGCAAGTGGCTTTTTAGAATTTATTGGGTTTTAAAGGTATTGCTGAAAAACGAAAAGAGATTCAGCCTTAAAACTTGGTACACGCATTCCCAAAACCTGTCGGACGTAAAAATAAGTTTTTCCAGAGAATTGCACATGAGCAAGGGGTAGCTAACATACAACTTTTTTTTGGTTTTAAAGTTATGAAAATTACCTTACAAGGTGTATACCATTAAATGTGTGTTTTGATTTATTGAGCGGTAATGGAATGTCGACTAGTGTTACACACTCTTGTTTAGTTATGTTTTTGAAAAGATAAATTATTAAGTTCATTGAAAATGATATTCAGTTTTCGTTTGCGTTGGTTTGATCTGTTTTATACTACTTCGAGTATATCAACTTCCGGTATTTACGAAGACTCATTAGACTGGTCAACAGTGAAAACGCGACTGAGATGAAAGTACTCAATTCTGAATGATTTCAATGTGCTAAACACGAATATTACATTAAAAAATGTTTGTTAGCTCTAGTTTTTGAGTTACAGTCGTTTTTTTTCATTACATATAGGATACTGCGAAATGAATGGACGCAGCAAACGCAAAATAAATTACAGTCAATTTTGTTTACAGAACCCCTCCGAATTTTGTTCATACATGTTTTATTTGATATTATCAATATAAAGGTGAGAGGAGATAAGTTTCAAGGTTTTTGCACCTATATTTGCAGCTTAATACCCCTTCGTTTAGTATAATCGTTTTCACGTCAAGATATGCAGAAAAAAAAGAGCAATATATTTCTTGTATTTCGTCCTTGGTTGTTTTAGAAGCTGTAGAATATCAAAAATTAGTGTTAGTGATAAATCTATAACTACAATGCCTTGTTTAATGCATTAATAGCGCTAATAAATTCTGTTATATTTGCGGCAAAGTACCATTTTCTGCACATAAAAAAGGAGCATAACTGCAAGTTAAGAAAGCGTTTCATTTGTATTTTGGTTACAAGGTAGGGGACCAGGAAAATTCATAGACATAAATAGAATAGACTGCTCTTTCAATAGTCAAGCAGCTTCTAAAAACGTACCAATCATGAAAATCGCCAAGAGGAGAAAGGTTGCAACATATGGCAACTTATCGCTACTGTTTCGTTAGAACTATGCCAATTGTCGCCAGACCTAAAAACCAGATAAGAGTAGGCTGGCAAACCTGAATGGTGACTCACATATATTCCCAAGTCACGTGGGTTTCTAGCATCCAGCCGCATGGCGTTTTTTTTAATGTTTTTGCAGACGATTTTTTCCCCATAGTTCTTATTTTTTTTCTTCTGGCTTTAATCATAAATATTTGATTAAATTCGCCCAATGTTGGATTATTCTTAATTATGTAATTTTTAATCTTACAATTGCAGAAAACTATTTTTAATTGCGGTACTTTTAAGTAACTCGTTAAGATGCCAAGTTCTTGTATAGTTCTTAATTGCAAAGAGTGGCGTAAAAAAGGATTTGTCACACTTCACAGGTAACATTTATTTAGTTCTGCATACTTTAAAAGTAATTGGGTTCTTATAAACTACACTTTTTATCGAGGGAATTTATTATAAAAGCTCTTTAATGCTGAAGAATCATCTTCATGAATAAGTGAACGCTGTAAAAATTCTAATTTATCTTTTGTGCCAAGTTAAATAAATTAATGGTCTGAACATTGACAGCTTAGAAGTAGATTATTTTTAGTACATTGGCAAAAAAGTAACTTGTTTTTGCAGTCGCAGTTTTTGAGTTATTGATATTTAAAAAGTCGAACGTTTGTTAAATTGAACAGTGAATGAATTGAAATAGCGATTCATCTTTATTGTTCCCTTTCTCAACTTCTTTTTCATACCACTAGATAGTCGGCCTCATATGTTCAAGTCGTTGTGGAAAAACTCGCCAACTCTTCGCGATCACGTGCTGGGGTAAAATCTTACCCCAGCACGTGACCATGAGGGTATCGCTTTAG
Source organism: Oedothorax gibbosus (assembly GCA_019343175.1). Classification (NCBI taxonomy): domain Eukaryota; kingdom Metazoa; phylum Arthropoda; class Arachnida; order Araneae; family Linyphiidae; genus Oedothorax; species Oedothorax gibbosus. Next base: position 11,922 of record JAFNEN010000529.1, read on the forward strand.
GTTTGCCAATGCGCAGTCCATTCTATTTTATGTCTCTGGGAAAATTGCTGGGCAACTTACGTATGTTGTTAGGCTTGTGTAGAAAATTTGTCACTTCGGCTTCATGGGGGGAAAAAAGGTAATGCCATTTTTTGTGAAGAAAAAAATTAATGCCGTTTTATGGAAGGAACGGGAATGCCATCTTATGATTTGGAGGGAACCAACAAATTATGTTAATGACTGTTCTTTCTGCATCATCTCATCAGTAAAAGGAGGTGTTATTTAGAAAAAGATAAAAGTTAAATAGCCTTATTAAATTCCTTCTCTGCGTCCGGTCCAACATGACAAAGGTCCAATGGTCCGGTCCAACATGACTCCCTGATCCGAAGTCTGAAATATTTTTTTTTAGTTTTAAAATGAGGATAATAGCCATGCGTCTGCTAAACATGCTACAGAAACCATGGACGAAATACAAGGAATTTATTGCTATTTTTTTCTGCACCCTTTGACGTGAGTATATGATTCTACTGGACGAAGGGGTATTAAGCTGCTAATATGGGTACAAAAATCTTTATACTTATCATCTCCTCCCACTCTTCTGTTGATAATATCAAATAAAGCACGTATGAGCAAAAAATCGGAGGGTTTCTGTAAACAAAGTTGACTGTAATTTATTTTGCATTTGGTGCACCCATTCATTTCGCCGCATCCTATGTAATGAACTAAACGACCGAAACTCAAAAACTAGAGCTAATAAACATTTTTTTAAGGTGATATTCGTGTTAAGTACGTTGAAATCATTCAGAATTGGGTATTTTTTTTATTATCTCAGTCGCAGAAATTTTTAAAAATTTTGTTGTCCAGTGTTATTGCTCATTATTTCACAATGATTTACTAAATAGCCACTTCTCGACTGATGAGCGTTTGTTATTAAGTTATTTTTCTTTTAAGGATTTTTTTTGGAAAAATATTGATATCGGATAGATAAAAAATGAAGTAAAGTTGAACTGACTAAAATTGAATCAGTAAACCATTATTTAAAAAGAAAGAAAATTACTCTAATTTATTATTTACTACAGAAAAGAATAAACCAAAATTTTTAAGAAAATTATTGAATTAAATCTCACTAAAGTGACGATTAAATATTAATTATAAATATTATTTATTAATTAAAAATTGCAATAAAAAAGTGCTTTTTAAATGAAAAAAAAAACGTATGAAAAATCAAACGTTAAGTTAAATAAACATGTTTTATTATTTAAACTATTAATTGCGAGCCATATTTTCAAAAAAATGATATAGTTGAATTACTTGCCATTTATAAGTGTTTATGAAGAAAATTTACGTTTGACATACAAATTATTCCGCTGAAGAGGAATGGAAATACCCAAAAGTGATCCGGATTCATGAATTGCAAAATTACAATCAACGAACAATAAATATCCCCATAGACTTCGATATAAAGATTTCTAACAAAAAGCACAATTTTGGTACTGTATTATTATACGCAACTCCTCGAGCCATTCCTCAACATGAATGAATGCTGCTTTGGCAAAAATTCCACTCTTGGTTCCTCAGTACGCGTCATCTCTAGAAAGAGTGCGACAGCGCACGGTTTTACTATATCTATGGTTTTGCCAGTGCTCCGGCATATTAAAGCAATAGAATATGTTGTGGCAAAACACTATTATCAAAGTTTTTATTTAAGAAAAATTGTGTGACAAATATTATTTAAAATAAAAAAGTAGGTTTGTAACAGAATCTGTCACTTAACCCGCTTCCGCACAACAGTTGTGTTTAACAAGTAAAAAGGCGACAAACACAGCATTAATATTCTATATTAAACATTTACATGCTAAAATTGGCTAGTTTCATTTATTTTATTTCGAAAATTCAATAATTATAACTTATCGTTTGCAAAAATTAATTTATATTTCAAGGAATAAATATGTAATATTCCTCGCTTTTAAATTTAATAAAAACATTTCATATCAGCGTACAAAAATCTCGTAGTGAAATATATTTGACGTCATTTCAAACTGATCGATGTCGCAAAAATAAATTTATTTAAATGTATTGTCTAACAGAATTAAAGTTTCTCGAGCGATTGTTGCGAATGGCAATGGTGATTAAATTCTAATAAAAACGGCTTCCTCTGCTTTTTAGCCTACTTTTCTTTTTTTAATTCGAAAGATTTAAAACAAGAAGTTCATAAAGAACTAAAATAGCCTACTTTCCTGTTACTTAAATACTTACTGAAGTTCTAATCGGGAAAAAAACTAGGTTCCTAAAGTAAATATCATCAACAGCCGTTTCTACACTAGATTTATGCACATTAGGAAAAAAAATCGAAACACAGCACCCAGCTATAATTTAAACTTCTAAAAGCCAAAATCAACTATTTTCCTTAATATTCGTTCGCAAATTAATTAAATATTATTTATCATCTGCTCGTGATTTATTTGTAGTTCGAAGAATAAATATTTATTAATAACAAAAGTAATGAAACTACTCCGAACTGCATTAAAAAACAAGAAACGTAAATTAAAACTAAGCATAATTGCATGCAAAAGTATGCCTTGCCGCTTTCTTGGTAGATAATTAATGAATAATCAAAGAATCAAATTGTTCTACATTTTATGACGTCATTCCAAACTGATTCATGAAAATATTATTTTGCTTCAAATATGTTTCAATAAAGTTTCTCATGCCATTGTTGATTTGGCAACAGTGATTTAAATGACTCAAAATTGAATTTCAATGCTAATTCAATGGGAAATTCGCCGACAGATAGTACATTTATGTCCGTCCGGACGTACAGACAGACGGACAAAAAGTATGAAAGTTGGGTATCTGAGGTCATAGCTTTCTAACAAAAAAAGAATTTTTAAGATCCGATGATTAGAACCGATTTTGGAAGGGGGGTACAGACAGACAGACAAACGGACAGACAGGCGGACAGACAGACGGACAGACATACGAACAGACAGACATACGAACAGACAGACAGATGGACAGACAGACAGTTGGACATCAACCGCATTTCATTGCCTACAGTGATTTAAATGACTCAAAATTGAATTTCAATGCTAATTCAATGGGAAATTCGCCGACAGACAGTAGATTTATGTCCGTCCGGACGTACAGACAGACGGACAAAAAGTATGAAAGTTGGGTATCTGAGGTCATAGCTTTCTAACAAAAAAAGAATTTTTAAGATCCGATGATTAGAACCGATTTTGGAAGGGGGGTACAGACAGACAGACAAACGGACAGACAGGCGGAAAGACAGACGGACAGACATACGAACAGACAGACATACGAACAGACAGACAGATGGACAGACAGACAGATGGACATCAACCGCATTTCAATACCTACAGTGATTTAAATGACTCAAAATTGAATTTCAATGCTAATTCAATGGGAAATTCGCCGACAGATAGTAGATTTATGTCCGTCCGGACGTACAGACAGACGGACAAAAAGTATGAAAGTTGGGTATCTGAGGTCATAGCTTTCTAACAAAAAAAGAATTTTTAAGATCCGATGATTAGAACCGATTTTGGAAGGGGGGTACAGACAGACAGACAAACGGACAGACAGGCGGACAGACAGACGCGACGACAGACATACGAACAGACAGACAGATGGACAGACAGACAGATGGACATCAACCGCATTTCAATACCTACAGTGATTTAAATGACTCAAAATTGAATTTCAATGCTAATACAGACGATGCTGTTGACAGACGGACAAAAAGTATGAAAGTTGGGTATCTGAGGTTATAGCTTTCTAACAAAAAAAGAATTTTTAAGATCCGATGATTAGAACCGATTTTGGAAGGGGGGTACGGACGGACAGACGGACAGACGGACATCGACCGCATGTCAATACCTACTTTTTCATTTTTTTAATTCTTTCGAATTAAAAAAAGAAAAGTAGGCTAAAAATGAAAAAGTAGGTATTGACATGCGGTCGATGTCCGTCTGTCCGTCCGTACCCCCCTTCCAAAATCGGTTCTAATCATCGGATCTTAAAAATTCTTTTTTTGTTAGAAAGCTATAACCTCAGATACCCAACTTTCATACTTTTTGTCCGTCTGTCTGTACGTCCGGACGGACATAAATCTACTATCTGTCGGCGAATTTCCCATTGAATTAGCATTGAAATTCAATTTTGAGTCATTTAAATCACTGTAGGTATTGAAATGCGGTTGATGTCCATCTGTCTGTCTGTCCATCTGTCTGTCTGTTCGTATGTCTGTCTGTTCGTATGTCTGTCCGTCTGTCTGTCCGCCTGTCTGTCCGTTTGTCTGTCTGTCTGTACCCCCCTTCCAAAATCGGTTCTAATCATCGGATCTTAAAAATTCTTTTTTTGTTAGAAAGCTATGACCTCAGATACCCAACTTTCATACTTTTTGTCCGTCTGTCTGTACGTCCGGACGGACATAAATCTACTGTCTGTCGGCGAATTTCCCATTGAATTAGCATTGAAATTCAATTTGAGTCATTTAAATCACTGTAGGTATTGAAATGCGGTTGATGTCCAACTGGTCTGTCTGTCCATCTGTCTGTCTGTTCGTATGTCTGTCCGTCTGTCTGTCCGCCTGTCTGTCCGTTTGTCGTCTGTCTGTCTGTACCCCCCTTCCAAAATCGGTTCTAATCATCGGATCTTAAAAATTCTTTTTTTGTTAGAAAGCTATGACCTCAGATACCCAACTTTCATACTTTTTGTCCGTCTGTCTGTACGTCCGGACGGACATAAATCTTACACATAAATCTGTCGGCGAATTTCCCATTGAATTAGCATTGAAATTCAATTTTGAGTCTAATTTAAATTCACTGTATGGTATTGAAATGCGGTTGATGTCCATCTGTCTAACTGTTCGTATGTCTGTCCGTCTGTCTGTCCGCCTGTCTGTCCGTTTGTCTGTCTGTCTGTACCCCCCTTCCAAAATCGGTTCTAATCATCGGATCTTAAAAATTCTTTTTTGTTAGAAAGCTATGACCTCAGATACCCAGCTTTCATACTTTTTGTCCGTCTGTCTGTACGTGCGGACGGACATAAATCTACTATCTGTCGGCGAATTTCCCATTGAATTAGCATTGAAATTCAATTTTGAGTCATTTAAATCACTGTTGCCAAATCAACAATGGCATGAGTAACTTTATTTAAACATATTTGAAGCAAAATAATATTTTCATGAATCAGTTTGGAATGACGTCATAAAATGTAGAACAATTTGATTCTTTGATTATTCATTAATTATCTACCAAGAAAGCGGCAAGGCATACTTTTGCATGCAATTATGCTTAGTTTTAATTTACATTTCTTGTTTTTTAATGCAGTTCGGAGTAGTTTCATTACTTTTGTTATTAATAAATATTTATTCTTCGAACTACAAATAAATCACGAGCAGATGATAAATAATATTTAATTAATTTGCGAACGAATATTAAGGAAAATAGTTGATTTTGGCTTTTAGAAGTTTAAATTATAGCTGGGTGCTGTGTTTCGATTTTTTTTCTAATGTGTATAAATCTAGTGTAGAAACGGCTGTTGATGATATTTACTTTAGGAACCTAGTTTTTTTCCCGATTAGAACTTCAGTAAGTATTTAAGTAACAGGAAAGTAGGCTATTTTAGTTCTTTATGAACTTCTTGTTAAATGAGCATTAAATTTTGCAGTTTTTTAAATAATTGAAGTACTTCGAATTCGAATTTTTTTCTGAAATTTTCAATGAATTTCTAATTTCGATGCCTTGAATTTTTTGACGTATCACACTTGTCCGTATTATTTGTAGTTCGGGATATGAAAGTGGGTGAAGGACAGACGGACAGACAGACAGACAGACGGACGGACTGAACGATTATAATACCTTCCACTTTTTACGTTATAAACGTAGTGTGGAAGCTAAAAGTGAATGAGTTATTTAAAATAAAAATAAGGAGTGCTAGCCTTATGCTATCCAAATCGGACCATGGTATACCAAAGTTATGTCTAAAGGGTAAGTTAAGCTGGTCCTCCTTTATTATAAATACTACCATCTTTTCGATTTTAAATCTACTACAATAATACAAAAAATGTCACCCCCCCCCCCCCCTCCCTTTAGACCTAGACTATTGGTTTGTCCAATATATGATGTTGCTGTTGTTTTTGTTGTTCTCGTGTCCATGGACAGTGTGTTAGAGATGGTTTCAAAAGCGTTAACAATTGTCTTTGCCAGTATCGGTGCATCCCAGCTGTATAGGATCCAATATGTGATAAACCACATGAACAATTAATTTGATAAATTCCCTAATTAGGGAGGAATACCATATCCTCCATAATAAAGATAACTTAGTAAATGGCATGGTTATCACTCGATATGTTTCTAGTGTCTGGACCACAATTATTTGATTTTCTTGATTTTTTTAATGCCATGAAGACGGGACAATGCTAGAAATACCTCTATCCTCTAGTAATAGTATATATGCTTCAATGAATTAAACTAACAGGAAAACTCTTGATTTTCATCTACTGCATTGATGATAAGGGAAATTTAACAGTGAACACCAATTACGCGGAATGGCGTAATATTCATGATTCTTCTGTATGTAGTAAATAGATGGTATAGATAAAATGTTTTAGCCTCGTAATTTATGATATGATGAGCAAACGCCATTATTACACAATGCATTACAGATTCGAAATAAGTTGTTTCATAAGATTTTTAAAAAATATTACTAGTTTCAAAATGGAATTTAATCGATGTGGTACCACAATGGTTTTGTTTCAGATGATGTAACTTTTTTATTTTTGCTTTTGTATACTTCCAGCGATTTCATTGGTTTTTTCTATTTCACTCTCGAAATGAGCATTTTTTCGTGTGTTGTGTTCTATTTTGAAGTTAATTCGTTACTTCCACTCATGAAGTAAAACATATGCCCATTATTGAATATAATTTGTTCAATTCAGACGTTTGAAAGTTTAATATAGAAATAATTGCTGTGTTTTTATTTGTCTAGAAAGGGGCATAAGGTGTTCTATAGTTTTTATATTTTAAAAAAACAGACGTAATTATTCCAATTACATTTAACCATTTAATAATGAACAATGACGTCTTAATACTATACTAATAGTTTTTGGCAAAAAAAATTTAGCTTTAGTTCGTTTAATTTTGGCGTTTAATGTATAGAATGCTTGATTTATTAGCTTCCACACTACGTTTATAACGTAAAAAGTGGAAGGTTTTATAATCGTTCAGTCCGTCTGTCTGTCCGTCCATCTGTCCGTCCGTCACCCACTTTCACAGAAAGAACCACAAGTCCCACAGACAAGTGGGATACGTCATTTTAAAGCAAAAAATCAGATTAGGCTACATTCCAAATTTCATTAAAAAATTTAAATTAGAAGTTTATTTAAAATTTAAATAACCAAAAATTTAATCTACATTGAAATAACATGCAAATTCTATTTTTATTCAATATTTTCACTGTTGCCATTTCGTTAAACGTACGAAAAACTTTATTTGAAATAAAAATAAAAATATTTATTTATGTGATATAATTCAGTTTGGATTGTTGTAATATCACAATAGAGTTCTTTTGATGGTTCATTATATATGTATGAAGAAAGATGCATAGAAAATTCTAACTTGGCATAAAAAAATATGCAAAGTTTCGCTTTTATTTTTAAAGCATCAATTGTACTAATTATATATTTTTTGAACTGTAAATTAATTTAACAAACTATAAATAAGTGAATTTTCGAAAGAAATGTAAATGGGAAATTAAGGCAACACAAAGATATTTATTAAAAAAGATTACATCATTATTCTTCGAACCGTTGTTGAAACTATCGAGTTGCGTACGAAGCTATCGATAGTCTATCGATGTTTAAGGAACACTATTGTAGGAGAGCAAAACGTGAGCCAATTTCCCCATAGGAATAACATTGTAAGATAGAATTTATATTTTTTACTTCAATTTATAAGAAATTTCAGCGCGTTCAGTGTGAGCGAAAATTAAGTAAAAACACGTAAGAACACGCGAGTTTAATTTGTAGGGTTTTTATTTGAATAACATTTTATTTCTGTAAATATAAAAGAAAGTCGTGTTAGTTACACTACGTGTTAGCACCGGTTGATGTGTTTCTTTCGAGTTTCTTTTAGCTTATTGTGCAGAGATAATCATGCCGCGACCAACACGATCAAATCTTTACCGACGAAGTCGTAATGCAACTAGGAGGCGAAACATTGCGATTGAAAGGACTGAAGAAGAACAAGAAATGGCGAGTGAAGAATGCCGCGTTAGTATGGCTCGACTTCGTGCTTCTCAATCACACCAGCAAAGCGAGGCAGCCCGTGAAACGGCTAGGTTGACAATGCGAAATCTTCGAGCAAACCGAAGAGATCAACAGGTAGATAATTTACGGCGAACAAGAAGAAATATATCAAGTACTGATTTGAATCGAGCAGCGTTTCGATACGATTGCAGCACTGATTACGGCGTGCATACTAACGTTCGCATTGGGCCGATGGACGTTGTTCGTGAGTATTGTGGCGCATTGAAGTTTTCCGGAGAAACACCAAGATTGTGCTGCCTTAGTGGGAAAGTAAAATTGCCATTATTGACTCCACCACCAGAGCCATTGCATTCATTGCTTCGTGGCGAAACACTCGAATCAAAACATTTCCTGGCAAATACTCAAAGATACAATGGTTGTTTCCAAATGACATCATTTGGGGCAGATATTATCGAAGAACGAGGATTTAATCCGACGTTCAAGGTATTCATTCATTTATTTTTGATCGTATTTTAAGCGAATAATTATCAAATAAATAGTTCAGTTTTTTTCTATGCATTCTGTTTGCGGCTAATCTAAAGAATCGTGGCTGGATTTGGCGTCTTTTCAAAAATATCGCCAGGCCGAATGACAACAAACCCCGGCGCGTGCCGAGATGGTTGACCGCAGTATGGAGAACGTGACATGATAAGAAAATTACCTATTGCTAATTTCGCTCAAGGTTGCCATAATACCAATAAGTCGGGGTTCTCAGATTTGGCGTAAAAAACCCGGCCACGATTCTTTAGTTTAACCCTGTTTGCATTAGAAAATTAGAAGGTGAGGAAGTTCTCATTCCAAGGATCCCGATGATCCCAACCGACATGCCGTTTGAGTTTAAAAGACTTCAATTTCCGATCCGTCTTGCATTCGCCATGACCATCAACAAATCACAAGGCCAATCCTTAAAAGTTTGTGGTCTGAATCTAGAAAATCCATGTTTTTCCCATGGTCAAGTATATGTGGCATGTTCACGGGTCGGAAGACCATCTGCGTTATTTGTTCTTGCACCTGATAATAAAACAAAAAATGTCGTGTATCACAAGGTGCTTCACTAAAGAGTGGAACCCATACACTAAAATACATGGCCAATAAAAAAATCATTAAAATACTTTCCTTTTTTAAATTTATATTAATTATCAAAATAAAAAATTGTCCTTGATAAAATAAAAGGTCTGCTCATTTATTGCCTCGGGGGCGGAACAAAGTTCGCCGGGTCAGCTAGTTTATTATGTTTATTGATGATATCAGCTGGAATTTGAATAGCAAGTTAAGTATTTTTGCAGATGACTTAAAAGTGACGAGTACAGTAAATTCTGTTGAGCAAATCGAGCAGTTACAAAATGATCTTTCGAAAATTACTGAATGGTCTTCAAGTTGGGGGATGTCGTTCATGTTAACAAATGCCAAACCTTGCATTTGGGTAAGAACAATGTTAAACATTCTTATGTTTAACAGGGAGAATGTATCCAAGATAGTGAGTTTGTTAGAGATTTAGGAGTTTTGGTGAGCAATGATTTCAAAAGGAGTAAACAGTGTGTTGAAGCAAATAAGAAAGCCAATCGAATGTTGGGATATATTAGAAAAAGTATCACTTCTAAATCTAAGGAGACCATTTTGCCACTGTATAGGGGATTGGTAAGGCCACATCTGGAATATGCTGTTCAGTTATGGTCTCCCTTCCTCAGAAAAGATATAGAGCTGCTTGAAATAGTTCAGCACAGGGCTACAAAAATAATTAAGGGTCTATCTGGTATTGATTATGATAACAGATTAAGATCTTTAAACATTTATTCCCTGGAAAATAGGAGAGCTAGGGGTGATTTAATTCAGTTATTCAAGTTCATAAAACAGGGAGACATGGAGGGTTTAGGTTTTACCTTAAATAGCCGGACCAGAGGACATGATCAGGAATTGAATAAATCATGCTTTAGAAGGGAGGGAAGAAAACATTATTTTTACAATAGAGCTGTCAATGAGTGGAATGCTTTATCAGATTATGCGGTGTATTCGAAGAGAGTAGAAGATTTTTTAAGAAGAATCTTGATAGTCATATTGGAAACTGGTAAAGTATTATATTTATTTTGGACCAACCTTGCTGGGCCTCTGGCCTGTTGTTGGTCGACAATTTTTGTATTTGTACAGGGTGAAGCAAATAAAACCGGCCTCAACGTGGAGATAAGAATACGACAGAAATGTTTCCAAGTCAAAAACCAATACAAAAACAGGTTTGCTAACATGAAGCGATTGATCGCTTCAATATTAAGCCCATACAAACGCTTGGCGACTTATTTGCCTGCAGCTACGCTATGGTTGGAAAAGCTAGTTGAAATGAAATATAAACAAGGTTTGTAGAGCTGATCAAAAAAGTTCCCATAGTGATTATTGCGGTTGTTATTTATCGTAAAGAATCGGACCTTTTTGTTTTTGTTAATGAAAAAAATTCTAAATTGATTGCAAAACCCAGAATCTGGTGTTCAGACCCGTTTCAGAATGTTTTTGAACTTGTTGACAGCAGATCCTGGCTGACGCCATTTCGTAACTGATCGTTGCCTAGTACTCTTTTTTGGCACTTTTACACATTTAAATTCTTGAACAAACAACTTGTCACATTTTCTCCATGAATTCGTTTTAATATAATATTTCTACAATGAACACTCTCTGCTGTACTGTGAGTTTCATCTTCACCTGTGAATTGATATCCTTACACTCACACAGTCGCAACTCACACTGACGCACTACGATCTGAACTGGCCAATAGACCATGAGTAGCTCTAATGTGATGCTAATCCAATCCAACCAATGCAAAAACAGGTTTGTCAACTGAAACCATTGCACGCTTGAATAATCTTTTATTTCCACTTGAAAGCTTTCAGGCGGCTTCAAGAGTTTTTCTCGCCAAGCATTTCAACATATTCCTATCTCTAGACCGGGGCCGGTTTTATTTGCCTCACCCTGTATATTCATAACACATCTAAATGAAGGGCATGGTTCATTGTTGAGTTAGATTCATAATATTGAATTATTCAAAAGAACGTTCGTAAAATTAATTTTGTCATATTTCTGTGGAAAAACTTTCAAATTCCAGAAACTTCAAAAAAAGCGACGAAAACTTGAACCAGTAAAGTATCAGATATACGTAAAGTTTAGGTAATTTGATAGAGTGACTGATCAAAAACAAGCAAATTTATTATTGTTTTTATCTGGTGGTTCATAAAATATGCTCATTCACCCTTATTTATTAGATTTTTCGTATTTAAAAGTTTGAGCTTGTTGTTGTCTGCTTTACACATCAGAACATTATGAATATGAAATACTTCCTTACATATTTATCATTTTTGCTATGAAAAAATTCGCAATGCATGTAATTTTCTTGGCAGCTGTTGCTGTGAGCGTTCTTATTGGTAAATATTTTCTTATACCTTTTCATTTTGTAATGTTATCGCAATATGCAACTTAAATAGATAAATAAGGCCCTTTATCACAAATCGTATTCCAGTAAAAACATAATGATTTCGTGAAATTTAAGAAGTGAGCTTTGTACAAAAAAATAACTTTTTACTTTCCAGACTTTTTTTTTAAAGCTAACCTTCCAAGGTTAACAAAATAAGATCTATATATATAAAAGGCAAAGTCCTGACTGACTCACTCACGTATCAACACCCAATCAAAACTACTGGAGGTACAGCAACCAAATTTTAAGGAAAATAAGATTTTTGTAATGAAGGTGTCATTTAAGAAGCGATTTTTCAAAATTCGAACCCAAACGGGTGTAGGAAGGTAAAACGTGAGTCGATTTCTTCATAGAAATAGCATTGTAAGATTAGAATTTATACTTTTTATTTCAATGGGCTTGTTTCAACACTTTGTCAAAGAAAACAAAACAACCAATGAACTTGCAGTTCGGAGAGCGTGACATCATAAGAAATATTCCCATTGTAAACACACAAGAGCACGTGGTTTTAATTTGTAGGATTGTTATTTGAATATCATTGTTTTATTTTATTTATTGACTAGCTTTATAAACCCGGCGTTGCATGGGTGCACCCTTAATAACCCTAATTAGTAGTTTTTTTTATGTAAACTTTTATTTTATGCCAATTGATCCCTCCACTGTGGTCCACTCCATCAGGATATTATAATATCCTCCCATTCTGATATGAAGGGTTGATTTTATCCAGGCCCTTCCGGAGTTTGAGGGCTTTCCCATAGGCCCCTATTTAAATTGCCAGAACAGCCATATGATATAATGGCCTGTTTCTATTTCACAATTAGCGCAAAACGAAACTGCCCAAATGTGGTAAACATTCCACTTCATATTTCATACAACTCGATAGGGTTGGGGGACCCAGAAAGACTTTCGTCTTGCATGCGGTATAGGTCCCAGGTTCAGGTCCTGACATCGCCAAAATAACTGCAGACCTATGAACGGCTCGTGCAGCCAAAAAATGTCCGACGAATAATACCCTGACGAATAATACCCGGAAGGGCACTTTAAATATTCTCCAAATTCCCAACGCTGCGTACGATGTCGCCCTTAAAAGTTTCATTGGGTACCTACTCACGTGTCGGCTCGTAAATTGACTGTAATTCTAAATTACGACTCCCGTTTCCAAGAGCACTCGTGTGTAGCTTTAATGCGACGATAATGCAAACTAACCCTAACTCATACAACTGGATGGGAATAGCTACCCTACGTTAAATTTTCAACTTCGCCAAAAGCCCCCTAATGCCAAAATTCAATCGACCATTACGCCATCTTAACATCAGAAAAAAACACAGACATTCATCCTCTTGTATGGATGGAAAAGTTTTATAAAGTACAAATTCCTTATGTATGCCGAATATACTCCGGTTAACCTAAAGAATCGTGGCCGGCAATTTTATGCAAAATCTGGTAACCCCAATGGCAAACTTTGGCGAAATTACCAATTGCATTGACAATTTCTAAATGTTAATCTATTTAAATCTTAAACGCATATAATTTATTCTGAAGTTTTCTTATACTAATATTTTATTAATTAGATGCTTACTGATTTTAAATAATTATTTACTTTTTTTAAAATCAATTCTACGTCATTTTAAAGTTTCACTTTTTTTTATAAATTTGGTCTGCAATTTATTGAATTTTTCCGCTGTTTTAAGTCGGCTATTTTGAAATTAGGTAGTATTTTTGGTCATTTCGAGATGGTAACCATCTCGGCAAGTGCCGGGGTTTGTTATCACTTCGACTTGGCGACATTTTTGAAAATTCGCCAAATCCGGCCACGATTCTTTAGGTTAACCTATATTCCTCCATATCATCATTTCTTACCATTTGTAAACATCAATTAAATTAAATTCGAAAACGTAATTAAAATCTAGTTGAGGAAATCTGATTCACTATAAAAAAAATAAAAAAATTTAAATCAACAAATAAAATAAAATACTGATATTCAAATAACAATCCAGAAAATTAAACCCACGAGCTCTTTTTTTTCTTTTCTTAATTTTCGTTCACGCTGAACGCGCTGGAATTTCTTTAAATTGAATAAAAAAGTATAAATTCTAATCTTACAATGCTATTCCTATGGGGAAATCGGCTCACGTTTTGCCTTCCTACACCCGTTTGGGTTCGAATAAAAAGTATCCTATAGCCTATTCCTGGTTCTAAGCTGCCCTCCCACCAATTTTCAGCCAAATCAGTTAATGGTGGTTTATGGTGGATCAGATATCATAATATGATATCTATATAATGATGATCTATGTATATCATAACTCGTATGTCCTCAACTCGATTCTAATTATGTTTCCGAATTTAATTGATGTCTACATATGCTAAGAATTGAAGATATATTGCTGCTATGTCTCATGACAGTAAAGGCGATAACTATTCTAGATCTGATGAATATACTTCTAAGAAATGCCAATTATCTCTACGTATAGCGTACGTACTTTGTTTATGAAACTGGCAATTTGGAATAGCTATTATATTAAATAATGGCCGATTGAATTTTGGCATTGGCGGCTTTTGGAGAAGTTGAAAATTTAACGCAAGGTAGCTATTCCCCTGCAGTTGTATGGGTTAGGTTTAGTTTGGATTTTCGTCGCACTAGAGCTATACATGATGACTATTGGCCACGGGCGTCTTAATTTAGAACCACAGTCAAGTGACGAGCCGACACCTGAGTAGGCACCTAATGCAACTTTTAAGGTAGACATCGTACACAGTAGGGCAAATAGAAACTGGCCATTATATCATAGCTATTCTGGCAATTTTAACAGGGGCCTAAGGGAAAGCCCTCTAACTCCTGATAGGGCTTGGATACAATCAACCTCTCATATCAGAATGGGATGACCTCTCATATCAGAATGGGTGGAGGTTCTCTCGCAATAATATATCGATGGTGTGCTGACCAGTGTAGAGGGGATCAATTGGTATAAAATAGAAAACTACATAAAAAACAATCACACCATAACAAACAATAAGGGTACACCCGTGCAACGCCGGGTTTATAAAGCTAGTTACAAAGGCCAATACAAACTTGTTAAAATTCATTAATTAAACTATAAGTCATTCAAAATAACTAGATAAAAATATAAACAGTATTTTTCTGGGGGGGGGATCAATAAATTTGTATTTTAATTTTGTTCTCGTGTCCAATGAAATATGCACATTCACTCTGATTGATTTGATTGTTCCTATTAGAATTTCAAGTATTTTTTTTGTTTCACATACAAAAACATCTTGAATATAAAATACCTCCCTACATATTCATTGTTTACGCTCTAAAAATGTTGGCAATGCAGTTATTTTTCTTTGTAGCTGTTTCTCTGCTGGGGGTTCTCATTGGTAATATGCTTCTAATGTATTTTCATTTTATAATTTTATCTCTATTTATATGACCTAAAATGGAATAAAATCTATTTACCACAAATCATATTTCAGTATACATATTATAATTTCGAAAATTTGGACAAGGGTGTTTTTTATTTACAAAATACTTGAATTTTTACTCCTCTGACTTTTTAACTTGCGTTTTCTAAGGTTAAATTAGTATTTTTAGCATACATAATTGTAGAGAACATAATTTTATAGGCAATTATCAACTACCTAGTTTTATTGAAGCGTTAATTTATTTTATTATATTTTTTACCGCCAAGGAATAAAAACTTGTATTTGTTCTCATATCAAAATACTATCTTAATGAAAATTATTTTTATGTATAGAAACCTGATAAAACATATTTAATGAATCAATTAAATAATAAAGCATTCAACTTAACTAAAAAAAAACCCCGTATTTTTCAGGAAAATGATATCAATACATTTGTATTATAATTTTGTTATTATGACTTCTACTGTTGTTTTATAAATATTTTGATTTATGAAGTAGATAATTATCTAAAGAAATAAACATTGCACATTTTTTTTATGTTGAGAAAAAAAGCTGGACTACTGAATTCTTTTTCAATTTTACTATAGAATCATATAAATATGAAGCATTTTTAGAACATCTCATGAGTGTTATAATAATAACTTTATACTTTTTTTTTATTTATACTTTTTTTTATTTATACTTTTTTTTATTTATACTTTTTTTTATTTATACTTTTTTTTATTTATACTTTTTTTTATTTATACTTTTTTTTTATTTATACTTTTTTTTATTTATACTTTTTTTTAAAGTGTATATTTTGGTAAGGATGCATTAGGCTCCTCTTAAGCTGCTTAGAGAAGATGCGCGTACCTAGCTTAGAGAAGATGCGCGGCCACCATGTACCTAAGTTCACCGGGAATAAATTTTAAAATATTTGATTCTAAGTGTTGTTCCTTATGCTAGTTGCCTTTATTTAAACTACTTTTAAGTCAAAGGATTTAGGTGTGGCAAAAGTGAAAATTTCCTTATCTTTCTTTTTTTTTAATTCAAAAAGAAGTTAATTAGTTGTTTTATTGAACTTCACTAGAGAACCATATCTCTAGTGAAGCATCTGTTTTGTACCTAGGGCCATGGTTGTAAAACAAAGCCTCTTGCATCTGTAGTAGGCTGTTAAAATCTATTCAGAAGTAAAATTATTTCTGATTATCTACTGTTTGATGAAAAACAAATTTGTTTGATTTTTACTTATTGCAGAGTTAGGAGCGGTAACCACTCCTAAATTAAATTTTAAAGAATAGCCCTACACTCTTACAACAAAAGAGTGAAATCCAGTCCTAGGTGCATTTTTGGCACCGGAAAGGAGTGGAAATTAACTCAGACTGAGTTAAAACTGCTCGTTTTAAGAGTGTAGGACGTAGATTGTTTTCTTTTAATTCTTTTACCCACTCCGCAAAAAGAGTGAAATCCACTCCTATGGGGAAGTGCATTTTCGGCACGGAAAGGAGTGGAAATTAACTCAGACTGAGTTAAAACCGATCGTTTGTTTTAAGAGTGTAGGTACAAAAGTTAAGGCTGCTATTCACAATTCCGTTGCATTGTACTTATGATTACTTTTAATTTTTCAAAAGTTTATTTTCCCATATTTATTATTTGAATCAGATAAAATAGTTCCAATCCAAAAAATTAGTTAATTGATAGGGGAGAGACGGGTAATAGCGCTCAAAGGGCAATCGCGCTCAGCTTACTTGTGACAAACTGGGCAACCCCTAAATTAATTGGACAGTACTGCCACTTAGCAGAAAGCACATGCAATGTTCAGTGTGATAACGGCGGTTCCCAAAGCAAAAACACATAGTCTTTCGTCCGTGAATAAATTATCGTGTATTTTTATCTAAAAAACTTCTGAAGCTAATTTCGAGGTAAGTCAACTTCAATTACTATTAAGAGTATGATCATTGTATGGTTACGAAGTAAAATAATCTTGTTATCTAATGTAACCAAGTTTATTTCACTGGATACATTGTGTTCCTAGTTAGACCGCTCGAAATCAAATATGGCGCGCGATCGGGTATTGACGCTCAGATGGGCGGCATTACCCTCCACGTGAGCGGCATTACCCTCCACTGTTGGAGGAGTCGAATGATAAATAATCAAAACTGTTTTATATATTTATTAACTTTTTTAGAGTTGAGAAAAGAAGGGTCCTCCAAAACAAAAATCTGCCATCATTACAGGAACATCCATGAAAATTATGCTTGAAAAGAAAGAGGAACTACGCCGTCTCAAGGAATCCAAGACAGCCTCTTCTTTAAATACTACGAAAAGGCCTTATTCGGCGAAACAACAGGAGTCGAAAGCCAAAATTAAGTCCAGACCAAGAAAAATAAAAAAATCGCCAAAGAAAGAAGATTTGACTTGTACAGACGAGGAAACCATCGATGAAACCATGATATGTGATGATGATGAAATGGACGATTTACCTGGCGAAGGTATTATTAGTAATGAAATCAATGACGTATGTAATGTTTGCGGGGAGTTTGGAAAGGACAACGAACTATGGTTTAGGTACAAATCCTATTCTGAGTGGATCCACAAAGATTGCTGTGGAGAGGATAAAGCAGAAAACTATATTTGTGACTATTACAAATTGAAAAATAACTTTAATCAGTTGTGAAATATGTAGTATAAAAGCTTTGAATAATGAGCGGCATTACCCGTCACAGTGAGCGGCATTACCCAACATGTTCGGGTAATGACGCTCAATGTAATGTTTTCTTGTTTTCAATTTTTAAGCACAATTGTTGTTGTTTTCATGTTTAACGATATGGCATTTTGTTTTATATTTGTTCAGTTATAAATAGTAATAAAAAAACATAATTTAAGTGTCGTATTATGCGTGTTGCAGTCACTTTTCCTTAAGTGGGCGCAATTACCCTTCTCTCCCCTACCTGTTTAAAAGTCTCAAAACTTTAAATTATTTCAATCGTAGATTTAAGGGGATTCGAAAATATCCAGCCGTATTTTTCATAAGTTATTTCGTAAATGGAATCTGTGCTATACAGTAAAAAGTCGAATAATTGCTATATTTTCTAAGCAACACCCTAATTTTTACAATGCACCTTTACTTTTGTTTTTGTGTAAGATTCTGCTTTTAGTTTTTGTTCCTAACTATAAACAAATATTCTATTGAATGTTTAGTGGTAACAAAACTCATATAAAACATTTTTATAAATGCCAATCTCTCTCATAGCTAATATCATATGAAGAGCTTAGTGGAAGAACGTAACATTTTTGAAAAATTGAGACTTTTGTGTCAATGAACATATTACTAACTTCTTTAACGATGACAAGTTTCTCCTTTTTAATAAACTTTAGGTTTAGTATATATTTTACGCTTTACAAGTACCGTTTTCAACATATCTGAGTGCAAACGAAAAACTTTAAAGCTCATTTTCTCGTTTCCTCTTTTTGTCACTTAACACGTTCTTTCACTAAGCTCTTCATATATAAATATATAATTTTATAATATTGTGAAAAAAAAACATTTTATTTATTGCAAAAGTCGTCCTTTTTTCGAAATCGTGTTCAAAATATACTTTTTATAATATCGTGCATAAAAAACTAATTTTTTATAATATCGTGCAAAAAAACTAACTTTTTCAAATCAATAATCGTGGCAAAAGAATACTTTTGTTTTTGTGTACGATTCTGCTTTTAGTTTTTGTTCCTAACTATAAATAAATATTTTATATTGCATGAAAAAAAATCGATTTTTACACTAGGGAGGAATAGGGACATTTGACCCCTAAGGATACATGACGAATGCTTTTTCTCAGCAATGAAAAGTTTTGAGTTGAAAGTGGCATCATTTTTCCCTTTCAGCCAGTGATCAACATGGTGAAAAAACAAACGAGCTGAATCATACGTCATTTGTTAAGTTTATGACGAAAATGTTTCATGCAATGAAGGTAAATTTTTCGAGGCCGTATAGAGTTTTTTGGTTTAAAGAAAGATTTTCAATAAGTTAAATTTGTTTAGTTCATGCTATTAGCTACATTACATGCATAATAGTGCGAATGTAATTATTCGCAAATGACTTTGTTTGGGATTAAACAAAAAAAGTCGCAACTAGGGATAAGTGACCCAAACCAATTAGGGATATGTGACCCAAGTAACAACACAAAAGTAGACAAATAGACCAAGTAAATATTTTAAAAATCACGGGATTCCCAAAAGTAATTGACTGGGTCCTTAAACGAAGTATAAAGGTTTGTTTGGAAGGTACAAGGAATTTTTTTTAAACGAGCTTACAACGCAATATGCAGAAAAAAACGATGGAAAGTGTTTTAAATGTAATAAAATGGATAATATATCCCAAAATGATATTGATAAAATAGTAGCGATTCTTCAAGCACATGTGTTTTCTCTGCAAAATAAAAGAAGCCCCAGTTTTGTATTTCGAACAGAATTTACTTTTAAATTTGATTATTTCGTTAATATAAGCATAATTAATGAGATAAAAATAAAAAGTAATAATTTTGTCTGAAAATACTATAAAATCTATATAAACTTTATAATATGATATTAGTTTTGTTATTTGGTAAAAGTTTTTTGATTATTTTAAGTTATAAGTCCACATTTTGGGGGTTGGGTCACGTATCCCTAATAGGTGGGTCATGTATCCCTATGCAATATACATTGGGATACATGACCCAAAACTAAAGTTTTAAATAATTTATATTTTACTACTATTGCAGTTAATACTACAGAAAAATACTAATACATATTGTGTACTACTTTATGAAGTATAAATTATCTTCATTTACACATTAATAAATAGTGTTTTTTAAAAGTTACAAGCAAAAAACTTCGAGTGGGGTCATATGTCCCTGGTTCCCCCTATACTTTTAATATCAGACGCGTGCGAAAAGTTATACTTTTTTAGAAACAGTGATAAAAAAATACTTTTTTTTTCACCCAAAAGCAGTGAAAAATAGTTATTTATGCAACTAGTGTGAAAAGTAAGGCTTTTTTAAACGAGTTGAATAAATTATTTCACGAGCGAGGTACGAGCGTGTGAAATAAATTCACGAGTTTAAAAAAGGCTATTTTCAACGTGTTGTCATACACTATTTTTTATAATCGTGCAAAAAAAGTATTTATTAAATTGGCATTTATTGATTGGCTTATTAATCATTTTATTACCACGTTCAAATGATTTAAAGGTGATTATTTATATTAATGATTATTTTAAAATCACGTGCAAAATTTTTTCTTAGATTGGCATTGGAAATAAGATGCCAAATAAAGAATCACATTCAAATAAAGAATTTTCAACCAATCACAAAGCCGCCGAATAAAATATCACGCTCAAAGAATTTTACACCAATTTGATGCTCTTATTTACTTTGTGGTACTAGTGCGTAAAAGTAACTTTGAAATACGATTTCGTTAAGAGCATCACTTTTGCCACGATTATTGATTTGAAAAAATTAGGGGTTTTTTGCACGATATTATAAAAGGAAGTACTTTTTGTTTTACTGTTTCAAAAAGTCTAACTTTTCGCTCGCTTCTGATATTGAAATTCTAATGTAAAAGTCGGATTTTTTTCACGCAATTATAAAAAATACTTTTTTTTAAAATCTTTTCATAAGATGCCAACTTTTCAAGTAAAACTTTTTCAATAATATTCACGTTAATAGTAACATAGAAACCACATTGTTACTAATGCTCACGTTTTGCATTCTAGTTACATTGTAACCACTCTGTTGATGTATTTTTATCTATTTTGGAAGCTAAAAACTTACAAATTGTTTTTGAATTGCTGATTCAGGATTATGTTCGAATGTATGACTTTCAACTAAAAAATAAGTTTGTCTTTTGTAGTTCAAGATGTTTATCAAAAATCCATTCTGCTTTGATTTAAAATATTAGGCACGTGAATTATTTTTAACTAATGTGATTAGATTTTTTTCACCTGATTATAAAAAATAGTGTATACAACGCATGTAATAAGTAAACTTTTTAAAACACGTGTCAATATATAACTTGTTTTATAAAGTATTACTTTTACCACTTATTGCATAAATAGCATATGTAATATTTTATAAATGTTGAACAATTGAACTTTCTTACTGTATTCTCAACAATTACCTACATATATATATTTTTTAATTTTTATTTTTCACAGGCGCAGCGCATTCAGAAAAGGGGGACAGAATTCCTGACCAAATTGTGGATCAAATTATGAAGCAACTTTTTTCTGTTCAATCCAAAGTCTCTAAGAGTAAATCGATCTCCAATGGCAAAGGTTAGCAGAAAGTGTAGTTACGATAAAATATTAATTTAAAAATATATATTCCCTTGATGTACCTGCTTCAAGTCCCAGGCAGTTAGCCAGGGGAGAACCGACCCCCCCCCCCCCCAGAGCTGACAACGCAACCCCTTCCCAAACCAGCCCTTGATACCTCTAAAAAAATATGGAAACCATCTTCCTCCAAAAAAAGGGGAATTTTATATTCATGGACTTAAAGGAGTAATAACCTAGTGATTAAACCCATCTTTACGGTGTAAACAGAGAGGTATTTTAGTAAAATGAATTTATAGACACTCGAAGGGTAAACTTTGTCAGTTTTAAAACTATAAGACCTTCTCCTAAAAGTATTTTTCTAATGATCAGGTCAACGCAGGTGTAAAAAGAGACGTGTTTTATAAAGGAATGTATTTTTAATACCATCTAGAATGGAACTCTGTCAGGAATAATTTAAAACAGTAAACCTCTGCCTAAAGATCATTTTCCCTACGGAAAGGAGGGGCCAGACTGAGTAAAATCCGCGTTTTTGACATTGCTTTTATTTTAACTAAAAAAGCTATTTTTAATTATCCAGGAAATAGGATTAATAAAGAAGAAAACGCTGTCAGATCTATATAATTGGAAAAAATATTTATTCTATTATATTAGTTTCGCTTTATTTTTTTTAGTTTAATTTAGTTTTTTTTAATAAAAATAGCCGAAAACGTGATGCAATCAAAAACGACTTCCAATTGCTTCCCTCAATTCTTAAATCTTAATGCATAAAAATGGTCCCCTTTTCATACCTATTTATCTAATGAAACATATTTGACATTATTAAACAAAACCCCTGTAGGCACCCCTGAGTTAACCTTGATCACGAGCAACGTTTCTAGTAGCTACACCGTGAAAGTTAGCTCTGAAGCCAACTTTAATAAAATAGGGCAATAGTAGAAATAAAATTAAGGATAAAAATACGAAAGAAAAACAATTATGGGTTCCTCGCTTTTAAAGAGAAGCAAAACATTTCATATCAACACATAATGAAAGAATCTCTTTGTGAAATATATATGACATTTCAAACTGATTTATGACTCAAAAATAAATTTCTTTTAACTTATTATTTAAAAGAAATAGTTTCTCGATCGATTGTTGTGAATGGCAATGGTGATTTAATTTTAATTCTAATAATTGATTTAATTCTAATTAATAATAATTAATTTTATTCTAAATTTTGCATTTTTTTTAAATAATTGAAATACTACTTCAAATTCGATGAGATTTTCAATGTCTTCTTATTTCTATGCGCTGAATTTTTTTGACGTATCACGCTTGCCTGTAGCATTTGCAGTTTGGGTATGAAAATGGGTGACAGACGGACGGGCTGAACGATTATAATTAATACCTTCCACTCTTTACGTTATAAAAGTAGTGTGGAAGCTAAAATTGTCTGAGCTTCATTTTGCACTAAATGTTTTTTGAATTTAGCAAGTTCTCAGGTGAGTAATTTAAAGTTTTTAGGAAATGTTCTTTCTAGCTTTGTCAACTTTATCGAGTTCTCACTAATTATTGTCATATTACTTTTTATTGCATTACTACATTTAATTTAGGACTCTAAATTCGCATAAAGCAAAACTAATTATTAATTTAAGAGGAAAAGGGCGTTTTGGAGCAGTATCACTGCAAATGATATTTGGCTGCATTGGCGATCTAGTAATGGTTAAATGTTGGCGTTCTAGTAATGGTATAGAAACTAAAAATGACATTGTGTTTCCTTCAGTTATGGTTTATGGAATCACAATTTTTTTTTATTTTGTATCTTAAAACATATTTACAAACGATTTTTTAACGACGAGAGTAGCCCAGCCAAATATAACTCAGCAAAAAAGCTTAATTAAATAAAAAAAAATGCAGGGTTTTTCCCATAGATATCATAGTTAAAGTATTAGATTGACAGATCACTTGACCTGCAATGCTAACGACAGGACGCGCATGGAGGCCAAATAAGAGGGGGAAAATGGCCAGTGTTGCTGCCACTTTAAGGAGAAAAATACTACGAAAAAATACCATTTAATTCTAAAATTACAAAAAAATATCGTAAACATACTAGCTGCATTTTGGAATATTTATAGTGACTTTAAATCCTTTTCTAGTATTTTTAATTTTAGAATTAAATGGTATTTTTTCGTAGTATTTTTCTCCTTAAAGCGGCAGCAACACTGGCCATTTTGCCCTCTTATTTTGGCCTCCATGCGCGTCCCGTCGTTAGCATTGGAGGTCACGTGATCTGCCAATCTAATACTTTAACTATGATATCTATGGTTAATCCAGGAGTTTACCCTGCACAAGAATCTGCGTTTTATTTCATTTCACAATAATGAAAGAAATTGCCAAGCCAATTTATTTCGTGTTTTCTGATTTTAATAGTGACGCCATCTACTACAAAGTTTTGACCTAAATTAATTGGTATTTACCAGAGACATTAAATAAAATGGACTGCGCATTGGCAAACTAATGGCATCCCCGCACGGTCACGTGACTCGAGACCATAGTCACATTGTTTTGACTGTTTGGCGAGTTTTTCACTACACAACGACTTGAACAAACGAAAATGTAATAAGTATAAATTCAAGTGGGGAAAGATTAAAAAGATGAAGATAAAATATATATATTTCGACCAAAAAGATTGCTACTTTTGGCATCTTATTGCAGCTATTTTAATAAAATAGCTAAATATTCTTTTTTTATAGTTATTTTATCGTAGGTCTGATCAATGCATGTGGCACAGAAGGCTAATCAGAATTTTTCTCACCAAGAAAATGATCCCTGAACTATAAAACAGCTTATAGAATAATTTACTCCATTAATAGTATAGGATGTTAAAAATAAAATTATTATAAATATGTCTATCTAAGCAATCTTACCTGTGGAGTATTACTGATCCCTTTTTAATTTAGGCTTATATATTATAAAGTGAACAAAAATTAAGCATCTAACATACATAAAACGAATGGAAGCAAATATTTCTTATTGATATAGAAGCAAAAACCTACAAATTATCGTCTGCAAACACATTAACATTTGTTATACAATCCTAAGCCTCTCAAGACAGAAGATCAAGTCATTCAACAAATACAATCCAACAAAAGACGGCAACCCTAAGCGAGGAATCGCCAAATGAGGAACGAACAACAATGGGGGGTTACGCCCCTGAAGGTAACAAGACATTTCCTATTCCATGTTTCTTGAAGTTTTACCAGGAGAGAAAAACGGAATGTTATTTCTTTACTTGTACAGATGCGCAAAAAAAGTTACCACCAATGATTTTTTCGGCCGTATTCCTCCTAGAGAGTCAGACTTTTTGGCTGATCCACAACATTCTGAGTTGATTGCATGACACGGAATTTGTACACGGTACCGTTTTCCAATTTAAAATGATACCAACTGCAAAATTTTCAAAAGCAACACACGATTTTAAGAGAATATTTAAAATCTTCGTAACTATTCGTTGCATAGCACTCTTTTTAGGCCCTTTTACACATTTAAATTCTTCAACAAAGAGCTGGTCACATTTTTTACACGAATTCGTGTGTTAATAAACTTTTCTACAATGAACACTCTCTGCTGTACTGTGAGTTTCATCTTCACCTGTGAATTGATCAACTTACACTCACACAGTCGCAACTCACACTGACGCACCACGATCTGAACTGCAACTGGCCAATAGTCCATGAGTAGCTCTAATGTGATGCTAATCCAATCCAACCAATGCGAAAACAGGTTTGTCAAGTGAAACCATTGCACGCTTGGGTAATATTTTATTTCCACTTGAAAGCTTTCAGGCGGCTTCAAGAGTTTTTCTCGCCAAACAATTCAACTTATTCCTATCTCTAGACCGAGGCCACTTTTATTTGCCCCACCCTGTATATAACTTAATTGTTCCCGATTGTCTGTTTCGACTTCCGACTGTGATTTTTCTTGTTTAAAACTTAATCGAATCCGTTTTCTTTAATAGTAGAAGTTCGTATTCTTCCGTGTGAAATATTGTCATGTTCAATATGAATATTATCATGTTCAATTTGAATATTGTCACGTTCAATTTGAATATTATCATGTTCAATGTGAATATTGTCATGTTCTTGGAGGGGGATAACTTGGAGGAAAATCGAAATGTTATATTTTTCCACTATGTTATCTTTATATTTTTCCTCTATGTTCCATTAATGTTATGTTTATGTGAACAAGGTTCGATTATATTACTAATCCGTTGTATGACTAATGTTTTATTTACTTTCAGGTGATATGTACAGTCCTGTTGTTTTGCTTATCGACTACTTCTCTAAGCAACTGTCTGCTGCTCAAGTTGAACTATTTAACTCGGATTTTAGATTAGATGAAATATTTCGAAATATATTTCTATCGTTTAAAGATTATCTTCTTAAAAATCTCATACTCACAGTAAAGTATCGTCTCTACACCCATCGAAATGAAGATGAGAAGTTTTTGCTGTTCAATCAGACTTCTTTGGAAGAATCCGGATTCGATTCAAGCCTAGATACTAAAATTATTATACATGGATATAGTTCACAGTTGTTAAACACAAGCGTATTTTTTGTAAGTATTTGAACTCTTGAAGAGTCTAGGGGAAAAAAACCCTTTATCGACGGGATATCTGTCCGTATCAAGCCTCTTTGGCGAAAATAGAGAGTCATCGCCTAAACTGGTGTAAGGAAACCGGTTTCCTATTTGGTTCTTTTCTCGTGGCAACTGTGATTCACGTGACTCACGTGAGGCACGAGTCCGACGCTTATACCGATAGAAGAACCAAAGGAGAAACCGTTACCCGACGCCAATATCCGTCAAGCAGACCTGAATACGGAAAGATTCCTAGTCAATCCAAGGGTTCTTTCGCTGAATCCTTCTTTTTGGAATCCAATATACCTCAATGGACAATAGGAATGGTCACATTTGCAGTGACTCGTAACTACGCCAAACGTTATCTTATAGCCAACAAACAAACCACCCAGCTTAGCTTATTCGTTCAAACTAGAATAGTCACGCCTATGTTGACGTCAAAGCTGCGTTAAACTTCGTCTCCATCTCGCAAAACAAACCCCGCCTCCTTCGAATCCTCCATAGAGGTGGTGTTTTTTTTTATCGAAAGGAAAAAAAGTCTTAAAAAATAGAGATTAAGAGATTTTGTTAACAATTTTCATTTTTCAGAAGTCGCGATTCGAATTTTTATTATCATACAAAAAGAAACAAAAAAAAATCGCACGACCGCATTAACACTTTTAACGGTCACCCACATGTTTATTATTTCTTATATTTCTGTCGTATATATAAGAAATCAACATAAATTATCATTAATTAACATTATATTCAGATAAAAATATTTATGCGTTTAAGAGGCTGTGTTAATAATGTCTTAATGAGACATTGATAATGAAATATTGCTAAGCAAATTTTTTTCCAAGTATCAAACCACTGCACTAAAGGGTTTAAAAACAACCAAACATCATCTAACTACGACCCAAAATTACCAGACTTTCTTTTTAAATCAATTAGCAAAAGAAGGAAACACTATGATTGAACTATAAAAATTAGACAGCTGGCAAATTTACCCCTATCGTTCTAAGGCAATCTAACAAAGGAAAATATAACATTGCAGTAATCAGTTTAGGTATCAAATTCAAATGATACATTGCAATAATCATTTTAAGGCATTTGAAAAACAAAACAGATAGTTTTTGTTAACTTCAAAGAACTGGTTCATAAGAATAATTAGTCCACTAATCAAGATAGCAAACGATTTGGACAGCTGTTTCAAAGTGCTGGTAGTCAACATGTTGAGCTGCCGATTTGAAAATAGTTTCTGGAATTATTATATATTTATTCTTTATTAACCTAAAAATCAGAATAATGAAGACAGTGAGAATTAAACATTTTAACGCCATGGAGAAAACCACAAAATCCCGTTCAGGCAATAACATCGGAGACATTAAAAAGAATGGACTGCGCATTGGCAAACCTAAAAGCTTTTCCCGCATGGTCAAGTGAACGAAACGGTAGCGATAAGTTGCCATATGTAGCTTTCCATTCTCCTCACAATTGGGATTTGGCGAGATTCATGTTAAGGACGTTTTTGGATGATGCTTTAATATTAGATGAGCAGTCCATTCTATTTATATCGCTGGTCGACATTAGTTTATAATACAGAAACTTGATAATTAGCTATATCTTGTATTGTAAAATATTAATAATAAGTATTAAAATTCTACTTATTTCTTCCACAGGTCATAAAAGACCAACTTTTATTGGAAGGAAATTATAACGTGATCGTGGTTGATTGGACTGATTATAATCAAGGGCAATATCCAATTGTAGTTTTATGTTCGTACTTCGTTGGTTTTGAGCTTACAAACCTAATAGGTTTTCTTATGGTAAGAAACACATTTTTAAAATTTGCACAAATGAACAAATTAATTTTGAATGCAACTACACTGTTAGAACTAAAGGTGACACTTGGCACCTCTAAGGGTGAATGGCGGTTGTTTATTGGTTATTAAGAGGGTCCAATTCTTAAATGTTGGCAAAATAGCACTTTTATTTTTATTATATGGAAATATATTATAGTCAATGATCTACAATTCACAGCAAGCCAGATCACAATCACTTTGAACTGATTTTTTACTTTTTAAATACAAAATAATATATTTAATAAAAGTATGCATTTCTTTTGTTCATTTTTGCCTTTGATTTTTTTTTGTAAACACTAATCAAATTTGAAAAATCATTTTTTTTCCCGTGAAAATTTCGGTGAAATTTTCGTTGGTATTTTTTTTTTATAGTAGTGCATGTTAACTAAAATTGAAATTCATTCTTCTCTTCTTTTAGAATAATAGTAAAGAACCTCTAAGAAATTTTTGATTGCACAAACTTGAAAAACCGAAAAGGAGTAGGAATAGTAAATTTAATGAAAAATTAAAATTTTGTCAAATTTTGCACATAATTAATTTTTTTTTGACTAAAAAGTAGTTTTTATAGATGCCATTATGCATAAAAAATGTGTTCAAGGTACCGTTACCCCCTTAAACCGGGCCAAAGTTGTAAGTCATCTTGCTTGTTGATGTCTTCACTTATAAACTAATTTCTGTTTTAGAATAATACAGGTGCCAGTGCGGAGTCTTTTCACATTATTGGACACAGTGTGGGGGCTCATATTGGTGGAATAGCTGGAAAGTTAACACCTAATTTAGGAAGAATAACTAGTAAGAGCAGGAATTCAATATGACCGATGCTATAGTTACCGACAAAATAGTTATTCATTAGTTAAGGATCCATTTTTGTCGAAAAGTAGTTATATTAATATTGGTTTATTTATTACAAAGTAAATGTTTGGCATCTTTAGAAGCTTTATAAAACTTCTAAAGATGTCTTTGAAAAAATTGTAAACCTTATTCTTAGTTTTCAAATAATATTTTTATCTAAAAAACCTTATCAAACGGTACGGAAATAGAAAGAAATGTAGCCCTGTTTTTTCAATTTTTGTCCTTTGACGTCATGGTGAAACCGTATGACGTAAACATAGTAAAAAAAAGTGTAACATTGCTATAATTTGCTTGTCCTAACGTTACACCGATTCTATAGAGTAAGCTAGGTATAAACTCAATTTAAGTGAGAACAATCCACAAATCAGCATAACTTCCTACATATCTTTAGCTTTAATTTAAGACCAAGATTATTGATTTCTGTTTAGTGTTTTCCTTTTTATAAGCATTTTTGAGAAAAACTGAACATCAAATCTTATTTAAACCTAAAATTTCTTTTGCGTTTCCTGAAATATAAGGTTTTTCAACAGTTAGGAATTTTTTCTCAGGAATTATAAAAGATATCAATATGTTTTGTTTAATTATTTCAGCTCCATGAATAGCTATTTAATTTAAAACTGAAGAATTTTAAATATCTCTGCTCAAAAATAAGTTATATAACTTTAAATCTGCAATTTTTTTGTGTTTTTTAATACATATTTTTTAAAAAATCACTGTAAAAGTATTTTTTTATACTTTGAAATATCCTCAGTTTAAATAAAAGAGCTATATGTAAGGAACAAAATATAAAAAAGTTCAGAATGATCTCATATAGTTCCTGAGAAAAATGTTCCTGAAGTTAGGCAAATTAACATGGGCAAGATAGAACCATCTGACTCCCCTTAAGCTTAATGAAATAGCGATTTCTATCATACAAGCCTTTAATGGTCACTAAAGCGACGTTCTTGTAATTAAAGGATTATAAGTTCGAGCATTACCTTATGAGAGACCTTTGACTTTGGTGTATAAAACTACAAAAAATCGCCAGAAAATATCACTGAAGAGTTTAACACTCGTATGTATAATGTTATAATAAAAGCCTTTACATTTCACCATTTCATCGTAATTTGGACAGTGAAATTAGTAATAACTGCAAAATAAAAAAAATGAAAGAATAATATAACCAAGGGTATTTATTATGAATTGATAAAGTTCAAATATAGTATCGCCACCTGTCAATAATAATAGTTTTTTTTTAATTCTAAAGTTTATTGCGTATCAAATAAACAGAAGGATATTTACCATTCAAATTTATTTTGTTTTACTGTTATTAAAATTGTCACGCCTAGTGTAAAAAATGATTACATAGAAAATCAATATTTTAACAGAATAATTAAACGTCATAACGTCTACGGAAAAACTATCCCTCTGATAAAATAAATCAGTCAAACTTTTATTAACTTTTCTATCTAGAATTTATTCTTAAACTTTTACTTTCTTGGCGAGCAACCACCGCGAAGCTACAGTTAAAGATCATAAACATTTTCCATAAAAAAAACACTTTCCGAATTATAAATTTGTCCATGATGATTTTCATTAAGTAAAAATTAATTAATAAATATGTATGAATAATATATATTAACGCCTATAGTCATGAAGTTATAAGCAGTTAAAAAATACCTTTTAATAACAACGTGCAAAAAAGTTCACTTTTTTATATCAAATTCATTCATAAATCGTTGCGAAAATGACACTTTACGTGCTTACGTCACAGACAGTGCCGAAAGTAGTACTTTCGGCACTAGTGCGGTGAAGTAAATAAGAGTATTTGATTGGTAGAAAAACAAAATGATGTCATGAAACTCAATTATTTCTATTGGTTCATTACTTTTGAATTTTCTAATATCTCCATGGAAACTACAAGTACTTACAAGAATTATTAAAGGAAATTAAATAAGACAAAAGTAAGAACACAAATTTCACGCCAACTAAATGATGTCATGAAAATCACTCATTGGTAGAAGGTACTTTTAGGTACTTTTTTGCACGTTATTATAAAAAATATTGTAAGCAAGCACGTGCCAAATAATACTTTATTAAGCTCTTGTCATTATTTCACTCGACCTACCGTCTCGTGAAATAAAAGCCACTCGCTTAATAATGTATTATTTTCGACACTAGTTGCTTAAATAACTATTACAGCTAAAGTTAAAAGAACAAAGATTATTTAGAACTTTTACTATGCATAAAACTATTATCAACACATTTTTTAAACATAAAATTTTAAAGTATTTAAAATTTTTGTAGGTTTGGATGCAGCTGCTTTATTATTCGAAAGTTTTCCAAAATATTTTAAAGTAGCACAAGGGGACGCCAAACTTGTTGATGCTATTCATACTAATGGAGGAATATCGCTATTCAAAGGTACTGTCATTTAATTGAATTTAACATTACTTACTTAAAGAAATCAGAGGTAGCAACTTAAAACCACAACAAAAAAAGCCTTTCCGTTAGCTTTAAAATAAACCCAAGTAGGTTTGTCACAGAATCTGTCACTTAACCCGCTTCCACACAGCAGTTGTGTTTAACAGGTAAAAAGGTGCCAAACACAGCATTAATTCTATATTAAACATTTACATGCTAAATTTGGGTTGTTTTATTTATTTTATTTCGAAAATTCAATAATTATTAATTATCGTTTTCAAAATTCAATTTATATTTGAAAAAATAAGTATGTAATATTCCTAGCTTTTAAATAGAATAAAAATATTTCATATCAACATACAAAGAATCTCGTAGTGAAATATATATGACGTCATTTCAAACTGATCGATGCCTCAAAAATAAATTTATTTTAATTTATTGTCTAAAAGATTTAAGGTTTCTCGAGCGATTGTTGCAAATGGCAATGATGATTTAATTCTAATAACAAGTACTTTGTTAACTCTAGTAAATCTAATTTGTTTTTTTTTTATCATAGTAACAGAAAAGTGAAAAATGGGCAATTCTTGTGTTCTGTGTCGGCGAACTTCACAGACAAATAAAACGTTATTTAAGAAATTATTATATATGAAGAATGATTTCTTTTTTACGATATTGTAAATAAATTTTATTTAAAATTATTCATTTTATTTTTCAATTGAAAGCAAATGCTTCCCTTTCTCCAAACCGTTAATAACAAAATGAATAAATACTAATATAACATAAAGGCATTTCGAAGGAGAATATAAAATTGTATACCAAATGCATTTTTACTCCTATAAATAATACTTAAATTTCATACTGTTTACATTCGTTTACCACACCTTCCTTCAAATAAAATAAATAGAAAAAATAACAGTCGCTAACATAGACTGGCAGTGGCCTCATTTTCCTAAGTATTTTGGTCTATCTAGTAACATTTATAGATCGATGAAATCGCTTGAAGAATTGGAGCCAAGTAAAAGAGCCAAATTAGAAAGAAACCAAATAGTTTACGCCCAGCTTTTGGCAACGGCCGCGTTTTCTAAAACTGAGCGAGACACGGCTGGTGTGTGGTGTGTGTTTAATAGATTCAAAAACTAGACATTTGTTTGACTCGTAACTTGGCACAAATGCGTAGTTCATACTTAGATTATGATTTTTGAACTTTCAGGTTTTAAAATGTTCAATTTTTAGAGAAAATTCGAATTTTCTGAAAAAACTACACTACTTTGGCTCAAATCCGATATTTTTTTACTTTCCTGATGCCATCGGCTGAAAAAATTAAATAAAACTTTTAACGAAAAAATTTAAAATTGAAAATGTTTATTTTATTCTTTTGCCATTACCTTCAGAAACTAAATTCATTATTTGAAAAATAATTGACATGTTTCAAGTGACGTAATTCCGCCAGTCTCTATTCCCCGATTTTATTGTTGGTTTATTGACGATTTTTTCATTGATTTTTTCTGTTGACTGTATGTATGCATATTTAAGCAATAAATGTATAGATTTATGCTATTACTGAACTATTATGGTTAATAAAGGCAATCGCACTAGAGCTGCATATAGTGTTTTATGTCTTATTTTTTTCGCCAAATACGTTGCCAGACTCGCCAAATTATTAACTAAATCTCGCCAAATGGGCAATTTCTTTTATAAATAATTTATAAGGTTGTCGGTTGTTCGAAGGTCATTGTGTTAGAGCTGTATAATGAGTGTGTTCGTAGCTATATCTATTTTATCGCCAAATTATTCCCAAAACGCACCAAATGAGCAGAAGGGTTTTATGTATTTATGAGGGAATAGTGATGACATTTATGAGTGCATTTTATAGCGTATTTTTCATTTTGGAATTTTAAGGCAATGAAACGGGATTTTATACTTTATAACAAGCGGGAACAATAACATAAGTTTATGATCCTATAACAGGTTATATGGTACACATATTTGGAACGATTTGATATTTTTTAATCCGTGCGAAGTACGGGTAAAAATTTGCTAGTATGACTAAAAATGGAATTTGCATGTTATTCAATGTAGATTAAATTTTTAGTTATTTAAGTGGTTCTTTATGTGAAAGTGGGTGACAGTCAGACGGACGAACGGACAGACGGACTGAACGATTATAAAACCTTCCACTTTTTACGTTATAAACGTAGTGTGGAAGCTAAAAATGGCTTCCTATGCTTTTTAAATGAGCATTAAATTTTGCAGTTTTTTAAATAATTGAAGTAATTCGAATTCTTTTCTGAAATTTTCAATGTATTCTAATTTCGATGAGCTGAATTTTTTTACGTATCACACTTGCCTGTGGCATTTGTAGTTTGGGCTATGAAAGTGGGTGACGGACAGAAGGACTGAACGATTATAATACCTTCCACTTTTTATGTTATAAACGTAGTGTGGAAGCTAAAACAAATGAGGAACAAGAATTGCTCATTGCTATAATAAGTTTAACAATAGTTTTTTAATGCCGCAAATTCGTAATCACAACTTTCTGACTGACGGGTGAGACACGAGCTTAATTTTAATTTACGCTCGGGCTTGGCTTGGATACAGTACTTTTAGCCAACTTTTTTAATTCAAAAGAATTTTAAAAAATGCAAAAAGTAGGTATTGACATGTTGACGATGTCCGTATGTCCGTCCGTACCCCTTTCCAAAATCTGTTCTATCCATCGGAACTTAAAAAATCTTTTGTTTTGTTTTGTTTGAAAGCTATGACAATAGAGACTCTTTTGTTACACTTTGTCTATCTACCTGTACGACCGGACGGACATCTGTCTACTATTTTTAGGCGAATTCCCCTTTGAATTAGCATTGGAATACAATTTTAAGTCATTTAAATCGCTATTGGCCCATCAACAATGGCATGAGAAACTTTATTTAAAAATAATATTGGAAGCAAAATTTACTTTTGGTCAGAAATCAATTTGGAATTACATCATAAAATGATCTTTGATTGTTCATATTATTTGTTTACTAAGAAAGAAGCAAGGCATTATGTTTTTTGCATGAAATTCTGGTTAGTTTTAATTTGCATTTATTATATTTTTAGTATATTTTCGGGTAGTTTCGTGCTTGTTGTTATCAAAAAAATATTTGATAATTCTTTGAACGGCAAATAAATTAAGCATCTCTCTATATTAAAAAAGTAAGCTCTTTTAAAGTGTCAACAGCCAAAACATGATGAAATATTGATGTTACAAGTCCAAAATTTTTTAGAAAGGTATGTCTCCCTTATGCCTCGATGCCTTATTTTTTCAAATCTCCAATTAGTTTTTTAATCCATAATAATTTAAAAAAAAAGAGTCAGTCTATCTGTTTGTCTCTGGATCGTGAAAGACCTACTTATACTGCCCTCAAAATTCGAAATTGTTAAGATAGATTCCCTTTAATACCAACGTGTGCACCTGAGGCTTAGTTTTTTTCATATTTTTCCATTTTTAGAGAAAATTCTAATTTTCTGAAGAAATACACCACTTTCGCCAAATCCGATTCATTTTTTTCCCTTTCGTGTTGCCATTCCGACAAAGAAATTAAAAAAGAAACAAAAATTAATTAAAATTGAAATTGCTTTTATTTTCTTGCCATTACTTTCAGAAACTAAATTAATGATTTGAAAAATAATTGAACGCGCCAATGAGCTAAACGTTTGGAAAGGTGTGTATCCCTTATGCCTCAATGCCTTTTTTTGTTTTTCAAATTTCCAATTAGTTTTTTAATTGAAATTTATAATAAGTTTGACGAAATCGTAGTCCCTTTTTACATAACTTCCAGGTGGAAAAGATCATAAATGCGCGATTTTGTTACGGTCTTTTTAAAGAACAGTTGTTTGGGGGTTGGCGAGCGATAGCGATCAGGAGGCGGAACCCCCTAGTACGATAAATAATACTAATTTAATTGCAGAAAGAAAATTTATGAAAGTAGTTGATTTTGGTTTTTGAAGGTTTAAATTATATGGACTGGATACTGTGTTTGGCGATTTCTTTTTCTAATGTGTAAATATCTTAGAGAAGCGGTAATAGATGACATTTACTGTTACAAACTGATTTGTTTTCCGATAAGAATTTGTGTAAGTATTTAAATAACAGGAAAGCAGGAAATTTTAGTTCTTATAGAACTCCTTGTTTATAATCATCAGTATGAAAGTATTTTAATAGTTTCGAAGATTACAGATTTTTAATTAGGGTTCTTATGTAAAAGCAAATATATGTAAAAGCAAATTATATATATATATATATTATATATATGAGAAATTGGCTGGTTTCGGTTTAGAAGGAATGAACTGCATTAAGACAACACAAGAAACTGTGGAAGAATCTTCACGGTATACAACGTTTATTGAAAACAGATAACTCGGAAAGATGACTAGATTTATCACAGGCAGAGGAACATGAATCCAAATTTGGTATGAACTTGAACAAAAATGAGAAACAAAACAAAGCCAAGTCAACAAATCATCAACTTCTTATATACATGGTTAACAGTTACAATTGTAGCTCAAGGGAACTTCCACGTGATGGCAGTAAGGTGGACTGTCACGTGGGGCTTTCACATGATAGATTGAACATCCTCCGCCCCCTGAAACTGCCGTTTCAAGAATTTCAAATACTACAATAAAGAGAATCACAATTAAAGCACAATATTAAGTTAACAAAATTATCGAGTAATTTGCAAACCTTTATAACATTTCTTTTAAAAAATCCTCTGGCGGTTTTTAGAGTTACAACACGCACCAACCATCCTTACCAGGGTGAAGTTTAAATTTACCCGCGCCAGTCTCCAATCGGCAGGTGGAGTATTGTCCTCCATCAAAAGAACCAGATTCCCTACCTCCATATCTTACACTCACGCAGCCAAATTTGGGGTCTTTGCTGCAAATTAGTTAAATATTCGTTGCCCCAACGACGCCAAAAATGTTGCAGCGTTCGTTGCATTAACTGCAACGAGAAAGGTAACAAACCTTCCTGTCGGAATAATCAGGTTCTGGCAAAACTGAAAGGGGCCTGCCGATTAGAAAGTGGCCTGGTGTTAAAGCACCAAAAGTCATTGGAGTCTCCGACATTTGTGAAATCGGCGTGAATTGAGGCCGCTTCAATTTGAAATAAAAAAACGTTTCAAACTCCTCATAGGTGAAATGTAAATTGCCGAGCACTCTCTTCAAATGATATTTTGTAGACTTAACACCTGCCTCCCAAAGACCACCCATGTGGGGAGAACCAGGGGATTAAAATGCCAGGAAACGCCAATGTCTGACAAAAAATAAGAAACCCTTTCAATAGTATTATTAGACAATAAAAACTTGCGAAATTCATCTAGCTTCCTTTAGCGCCAACAAAATTTGAACCACAATCACTATAAATGTCTTGACGTTTTCCTCGCCTAGAAATAAACCTCTTGAGGGCCGCAATGAAAGCATCCGGGGGTGAGATCAGTTACCACCTCTAAATGAATGGCCTTTGTTTCAAAACATATAAACAAGCAATATAAACCTTAACGAGCCTATGACCTCGTCCCTTCGTGAGTTTTGATATGAAAAGGACCGCATAATCCCCTCCACATTTGAGAAAGGCTGGAAATGGTTTGCACACGGGAAGGCGGTAAATCTCCCAATCAAATTGATTGACTGGTTTTTTCACTGAATCTGCAACAAACTACACATTTACTAATTATTAGTCGAATGAAAATCGCGAGCACCTACAATCCAGAACGACTCCCGAAGAAGAGATTGAACCAACTGAGGCCCCGCATGGAGTGCGGGAAGATGGTAATGCCTCACTACTAACTCCGTCAAGAGATGGTTCTTCGGGAGAAGAATTGGGTTTTTTAACAGAATATGCCACCTCTGCATGTCTAAGGCGACCGCCAACCCGGAGCACCCCCAAGTCATCTAAAAGGGATTTAAGGTTAAAATCTTACTAGAACTAGAAATAGGTTTACTCTTAAGTAAATTACTGATCCATCACGAAATACCTCATTTTGTACAACTTTGACCCATACAATTAATGCTGCTTCAAGTTCACGGATGGTAGAACTCCAGTACAGCGTTGCGCGGTCTTCTGCAGTTGTTATGACCTTAGGCTATATGCAGTTATTCGTTTCAGTCTTGAAAAAGATGAGAACCTGTTCAATAGGTCCACAAATCTCAGTATCCACGCCGTGGGAAGAGCAGTGAAACTGTTTGGTGGGCGTAATTCAGCTGAATAATCATCAGTAGGGAGTAGCGCAGGGGCTTCCTGAGGCGGGGACTCGTTGTCGTAAAGGAAATTTGGGCCCCGCCACCAAATTTCCATATGGCCGATTTTGGTTTGGCCATACTCTTCGTGAAATTAGGTCCGCAGGGTTGTCTTTGGTTCGTACATAATGCCACGAAACGTCCTTGGTTAGTTCGTTGATTTTAGCTACTCTATTGGCAACTTTACACTCTCAAGGACTCTGGGGACGATCTTATCCACGCCAACACTGTTGTCGAGTCACAGTACGGTTTCAACACCGTTCAACTTTATGCGAAGAGTGTCTACCACATTAGCTGCGAGTTGGGCTATTAACTCTGCACCGCACAATTCAACCTTTGGGAAATAGTTAGTTCTTTTATTGGAGCCACTCTTGATTTACTAACAAAAGAGACACTTTTAGTCCCCTACTGCATTTGTGCTTTGTAGATAGATCACGCACCGTAAGCCTCTTTGCTGTCGTCACAGAATCCCACAACTTTGATGTTGGTTGCGGAATCAAGGAGAACTGTGCGAGGAAAAAGGACCTCGGTAAAGGAGGGTAGAGCATGGGCAAACCTCTTCCGGGACCCCTTGCATATCTGGTGGTAGATATTCATCCCAAGAGACGCTAATTCTCCACTACCCTGCATGAAAATTTTTTGCTTTCACGACCAAGGGGCCAAGCAGACCTAATGGATCAAATAAACCCTGCTATGGTGGAAAGCACTGACCTTTTGTTGAAGGATCTCGGGGCATCTGATCTTTTTTTACATTGATGGTGAAGGGATCCGTTCCAGGCTGCCAATTTACTCCAAGTCCTTCACGGACTTTTCACAATTAACTCAATTAGTGACTTGTCTTCACGCAAGTCTTCTGGAATCCCCGGAGTAGCTTAGGACTGTTCGAGCACCACTTGCGCAGCGTGATACCACCTCTCTCCATCATCTGCATAAGTTGAGATTCCAGTTGTATAGCATCCTTTTCAGTTTTTGCTCCGGTGAGCAAATCTTCCACGTAGCAATCCCGTAGCACCACTTCTGAAGCTTGTGGAAAATCCCTCTTCTCATCGACGGCGAGTTGTCGAAGCGCTCTGGAAAAACTCAAAAAGGCACTCGGCTCTCAGTAGCAAGTCTATTTTACCGGGGCATGAAAGCTGGGATCTGCAATTTTAAATTTTTAGTAAATTCAGAAATGGTAGCCTCAACCTTTTAGGCAGTGTGAAATCCGTAATTTTTGGGATAACCAAGAATGATAATGTCTTAGAAAAACAACCCTCTAATTTGAAATGGTGCAACCACACTCGTTTTGACATTAATCGCACCTCCCCCCAGACACGAAATAAGAACATTGGTTCCCATTCGCAAAAACTCCTAACGCCTCATAACAATCAACAGCCACGAAATTTGATTGTGAACCACCATCAAGCAGAATCCTGCAAGGCCGAAACCACCAAAACTGTCCTTAACATAAACCACAGCTGTAGACAAGACTACAGTTTTATTAACAAGACATTTGAGCATGTACCAGTAAATGATTTTTGGGTTAATTCACTATTCACCTGATCAGACCCGATGAAACAGGGCCTTGGTTCTTCACTATCTGTAGCTGCTGCTACAGTACTAGTTACAGGGGGAGGTTTTTTCATCAAAGTGAAGTAAAGTATTATGGCGCTGTTTACATTTGCTACATGAATACTTTGACTGACAACTATTTACTTTGTGGGGATTAAAACAATTAAAACAAAGTTTTTTTACTTTTAACTATCTATACGTTCACTAACTGTCATAACTTTAAAATTAGGAACATGTTAAGGTAGTGATTGTTATCTGTAGTACAGATAACGCATTTTCGTCCTTTAAATCCAGAAACTAACGATTAGAATTATACTTAAACTTACTAGTTGGGTATTGATTACGAGGTTGGTTTGGTTCACACTTATTTATCTTACCCCTTGAATTTACATAAATATCACAGCATTTAGCCATCTCAGAAGGCCCGAACCAGTTTTCGCTTTGCAAAACGCCAATATGGCCCTTTAATTCTTTGTCCAATGAACTAAACAATTTATCAGAAATCATTAAATGACGCAATGTCTCGAGGTCTTCAGCCTCTCTCAACTGACAATAATAGTCAAAAGATGCTCTAAGTCGCAAATTGCACATAGGTTTCATCTGGAAGCTTTTGGGCTTTTCGAAAACTAGTCAGAACCTCCTGAGGAGAGCACTGGAACTCTCTTAAAACCTGATCCTTTAATTTAGAATAATCCTCAAATTCTCTTCGCTCAAATACCCCAACAAATTTGACGCCTTCTCTCCTAATAAATTTAACAAAATTTCCGCTTTTAAGTTGTCAGGCACTTGCATGGTCACAAACGCCCTCTCGATACTCTGAAAAAAGATATTCCAATTCTCAGGCCTTGTTTGGCAAAGGAATAGATAAAGTTTTAACACTCTTGATTAAGTTTTCCAAATCAACCGTTTCCAATTTGTCAATGGGTTGTTGCTTTACAAGTTTAGATTCCTCTCGATCGCGAATGCATTCCAGCTCCTCAAGTACAGTTTCGGCAACCGAATCAAACTGCTCGCGTTTGTTTTTTAAAATGTCACTACTCTCAATGGCCTCTCTCAAAGAATAAATAGTGGGCTTGCCGAGAGCAGGCTGCGGTATACCTAGCTCCTCCACAATCATTAATAATGCACTTTTCCTGTATCTCGGCAAAGCCGTCATTGCACACACAAAAAAAATACCTCAAATAGGTAAACACAACCAATAAGCAAGAACCCAATGACAACTGAAGTTTTTGTTAAAATATTCTAGTAAAACTCAGTAAAAACAGTTATTAAAGACGTAATTTTAATATAAATGTTAGTAAAAAACCATTAGTCATAAACTGGGAAAAAATCGTAACAAGACCAACAAACTCGGTAACTTAATTAGTAAACCCAATGTTAATAAAAGCAGTACAACTCATTGAATGTAAATAGTAAAACAACTATTAAGAACACTGATAAGCTACAAAAACTTTAAGCACATGATTCTCACATAAAAACCCACTATCATAAGTTAACTAGGGAGCAACTAATTAATTTAATCAAAAAAACTATTAAAGAACTCACTCTGGATTCGCAACAACACACTAGGCATGGCACACCAACACTGATTTTATATTCACCGTACCGTGGAGACTGCCACCACTAACGACAACGTCGGACACAGCCCATCAACCATACACACGTCGATAGCACAGAAACTTCACACTACGAAACTCTTCTAGTTCCACGACGGACCACCTAAACAAGAGGAAATTGGCTGGTTCGGTTTAGAAGGTATGAACTGCATTAAGACAACACAAGAAACTGTGGCAAGAATCTTCACGGTATAACAACGTTTATTGAAAACAGAAGTTCATTGTTTCCAGGCCCTTCTAGAAGTTAGAGAGCTTTCCCATAGGCCGTGTTAAAATTGTCAAAATAGCTATGATATAATGACCAGTTTCTATTTGCCCTCTTACACCCGAAAATGCCCAAAATGTGGTAAACATTCCACTCCATATTCAACCACTTGACAGGGCTGGGGAGCCCAGTCGGTAAAGGCGTTCGCCTTGCATGCGATAGGTCCCAGACTCGGGTCCGGGCCGTCAAAATAACTGCTGACCTTTAAACGGCCCATGTAGCCAAAAATATCCTGTGTCTCGCACAATACCCCGTGTGATGGGAGTTATCGTTAAATATTTTTCAAAGTCCCGCTACGTACGATGTCGCCCTTGAAAGTTGCATTGGGTGCCCACTTAGGTGTCGGCTCGTCACTTGACTGTGGTTCTAAATCAAGACACCCGTGGCCAATAGCCTTCGTGTATAGCTCTAGTGAGACAATAATTCAAACTAACCCTAACCTATACAACTGGATGCAAGTAGCTACCGTACGTTAAATTTTCAACTTCGCCAAAAGCCGCCAATGCCAAAATTCAATCGGCCATTATATCATCTGTACCAAATTTCCAGTTTCATAAACATAAAATACATACGCTATACGTTGAGAGAATCGACATTTCTTCGAAGTATTCATTATAACTAGAATAGTTATCACCTTTACTGTCATCAGACATTGTAGCAATATCTTCGTTTCTTACCATTTGAAAACATCAATTAAATTAAATTCGGTAACAAAAAAAATCAAAATATTTAAATTCTATAAATAAAATAAAATAATGATACTCAAATAACAATCCTACAAATTAAACTCACGTGCTCTGACGTGTTTATACTTAATTTTCGCTCACGCTGAAGACGCTGAAATTTTTTTTCAAATTGGAAAACTTTATAAATTAAAAGTCCATAACAATGCTATTCCTATGGAGAAATCGGCTCACGTTTTGCCTTCCTACACCCGTTCGGGTTCGAATCTCGAAAATTCGCTTCTTAAATGACGCCTACGATATAAAAAGAATATTTTCTTAAAATTTGGTAGCTCTACCTCCAGTAGTTTGGGCTGGGTGTTGATACGTGATTGAATGAATGAATGAGTGAGTCAGTCAGTCAGGAATTTTCCTTTTATATATATATGGTGGTATTGAAATTCGGGTAATGTGTCACAAAGCTAAAATACTATACACATATTAAAATCATAAATTATATATATTGTTAATCCTTTTTAATAAGAATATTAAACCTTGTGAATTTTGTTTTATAGTTATTTTGAGAAAAGTTAAACATCTTAACTTTCCACAATTGAAGAGCTTAGCGGAAGAACTTTCTATGTGACAAATAGGTGAAAACGAAAAAAATAGCTTTAAAGTTTTTCTTTGGACTTAGAAGCATTAGAAAAGGCGTTTACAAAAGGTAAAAAATGTACTTAACTAAAAGTTTATGGAAAGGGGGAATCTTGTTATATTTAAATAAGGGAATAACATGTTAAATTACAAAAAAAATCAATTTTTTCAAAAAAGTAACTTGGCACGTAATTTCACTAAGCTCTTCAATTGATAAAAAAAAATACTTTTTATCCTAAAAGAAACTTTTTTTAAGGAGCTGGAATCAAGGCTCCTTATGGAGATCAGGACTTCTTTCCAAATGGTGGCAGCACTCAACCAGGCTGTGAGATAGGGGAAGTATATTTGGATTCAGACGGAACAAATACAACAGGTGATTTTTCATATCTCACTCACATTTATTATTTTTAATTCCTATAAAACGTGCGATTAGCAATTTTCCATTTGCTACAATCAAAATGAAAATATGTTATTTTAACCATCAAGAACTTTCATAAACATTTCTATAAAACTGAAGGGTGTGCAGATTTTTTAGTTGAACTCTTTTTTTTTTTTAATTTTCAACTCCTGTCATCTTTCCATTGAGGAGAAAAAGGGAAAAGGACCTTAATTAAGGTGAAAATTGGTCTTTCATATCTTTACACGGTGATTTAAATAATTATTATTAAAATAATAATTTTGATTAAAATTGAAAATGTGCTTGCACACAAAAACAATCACTGACGAGTGAAAATGCTTTCGGTAACGTCTTGGACGAAGAGTGTCGTAGTTTGGCGAATGTTCGCTTGTCTTGTCCGTGGTCTTATATTCCTCCAGGTATGCCTATAGCTTCAGTACCAATTCAACCTCTGGCGTTATTGGTGTCTGAATTTGGAGCGCGTTAAGATAGGAATACACTGACCAGGGACAGGCAGTGCCGGATTTAAAGACCCAGGGCCCCTATGCACTTGACATTTGCCCCCCCCCCCCACCAGCTCGATGCTATTTTTGAAAATTTAGCAAATTAAATACACTAGTACAGAACATCTAATTTTTAATCGACTTTAATAAACATCAGAATAATACAGTATGTTACTATAGTTATTCTATAAAATTTATAAAATCACACGGCGAACTTTCTTCTGTGAAAAAGAACGAATGACGTGATCATAGTCAATTGACTGCTTGACTGCATTATTTCTGACATATGCGCATTACTGAGAGTGAGTTGAGCATGTTCCTTCCTATGTTAAATCTTAAGTAATTCTTTATTCTCTTAAGCGCTGAAAACGGCAGAAATTCGGCAATTTGTGAGGCCGTCGGGCGATAGGTTTTCGGAGTTTGGCGATTGACGATTTTCAAATTTTTTTAGGCGATTTTTTGGCGAATTTATCTTTTTAAGGGCCCCTTCCTAACTGGGCTTCTAGGCCCGGGCCTTGTAGGCCTAGGGCGAAATCCAGCACTGGGGACAGGATAAGTGAACCTTCGCCAAACATCGCCACTCTTCTTCCGCGACGTTTACGAAGGAATTTTCACTCGTCACTGCTTGTTTATGTGTGCCCACGTGACATGCCAAACCAATCACTGACGAGTGGAAATGCTTTCGGTAACATATTGGCGGAAGAGTGCGATGTTTGAACGTTTGGAGTTCACATGTCCTGTCCTTATCCGTATGTGTCAAGCTTTACTGCTGGTGGTTGAATCGCGATGCAAATACGCCATTTTGGAAATAGAAAACTAATGTAGTATTTAATAATACAAGGTGGCGCAAATAAAAGTGGCCCCATCATGGAGATGGGAATAAGATAGAATTGTTTCCAAGACGAAAACCAATGTAAAAACAGGTTTGCTATATGAAGCTTATGATCGCTTCAATATTAAGCCGAAA
This sequence comes from Oedothorax gibbosus, assembly GCA_019343175.1. NCBI lineage: Eukaryota > Metazoa > Arthropoda > Arachnida > Araneae > Linyphiidae > Oedothorax > Oedothorax gibbosus. The sequence continues at coordinate 56,009 of JAFNEN010000529.1, forward strand.
CAAACGCTTTTATAATTATTTGCCGGCAACTATGCTATAGCTTGACAAGCTAGTAGAATGCAATATAAACTGAAGGTTTGTACAGCTGTGCAAAAAAGTTACCACTAGTGATTTTTTGGGCCGTTATTTATCCTAGAGAATCGGACCTTTTTGTTTTTGTTAATACAAAATATTTTAAATTGATTACAAGACACAAATTCTGTTTTTCGGGCCCCGGTTCGGAATGTTTTCGGGCTTGTTCAAAACTGACGTCCTATCTGACGCCATTTCATAACTAATCGTTGCATAGCACTCAATTTTGACACTTTTACACCTTTAAATTCTTTAACAAACAACTGGACACATTTTTTCTACAAATTTGTTTTACTAAAACTTTCTACAATGAACACTCTCTGCTGTACTGTGAGTATCATCTTCACCTGTTAATTGATAAACTCACACACACACACAGCCGCAACTCTCACTTGCTCACTAAAATCTGAACTCGGAAATAGTCCATTAGTAGCTCTAATGTGATTCAAATCTACACCAACCAATGCAAAAACAGGTTAGCGAAGTTAAGCCATTGCACACCGCTTGAATAATCTTTTATTTCGACTTGAAGACTTTCAAACGGCTTTAATAGTTTTTCAAACCAAGCATCTCAAAGCATTCCTATCTCTACGCCGAGGCCACTTTTATTTGCGCTACCCTGTAGTTAAACTGCCTTAATACAGGGTGTTCCAAAATTGACCGGAAATGGAAAGGATGTAATTCCGAAATATTTACCCGGCCCCCGCCATTAAAAAAGGCCAAATAATTGACCCCACTTTCGGTAAACACAAGAATGTAGTAGTTTTAGTTTGGTTTGGTTGATAATACATCTGATTAAAATTACAGGTTCAACAAGTTTTTAACACATCTTTCTTAGGAGGCTGTTCATTTTGATAGGTTGTTGCATTATTGTTACAAAACTTGATGTTGACCATCAGTCGATACATAACAATTATTGTAATTTGCTTGTTTATATTAATAAAAGGACAGAAAATTAGTAAACAGCACAAAGAAGGAGGGTTTGTATGGTTAAAAGATGCATGTATGTATAGTGGTTCTGCTATTGTGTTTTAATGGGTCGATCCTATAATGAGAATCGACCCTTCAAAAATTTGTACATGTGTTTGCATATAAAATAGCCAACAAAAGTAAATAAGGGATGGGGAAATTATGGGTTTACTCATACTACGATATTTTCCACATATCCGCCATCAGCAGCTATAACGTGACGCAGTCTTAGAGCAAAGTTACCAGCCGCCCGTTTGAAAATTTCTGGTGGGATGGCGTCACATGCAGCAGAGATGTATTGCTTTAGTTCCTCAATTGTTTCGGGATTGCGACGGTACACTTGATCTTTTAAATATCCCCACAGAAAGAAATCACAGGGGGTCAAGTCTGGCGAATAAGGAGGCCAATCCATACCACTTCCTGTAGTATGTGTGGGATAGCCCAACGCAATTACACGGTCATTGAAATGTTCTTTCAAGAAATTAAACACGTCGGCCGTGCGATGAGGTCGGGCATGAACCACGAGGTGCTTGCAGCGTCATCTAAAGCATTTTAAACCTCCACAAATTCACGAAGAATTTCCAGGTAGCGGAGGGCAGTAATAGTTCCGGTTCTGAAATATGGGGCAATGAGTCCTTTGGAAGAAATGGCGGCCCAAACCATTACTCTTGGTGGATGCAGAGACGATGGAACTGCAACATGGGGGTTTTCTGTTCCCCATATGCGCCAGTTCTGTTTTTTAACGTGGCCACCTTTAGGTAGGCTTTATCCGTAGATCAACGTAGCCATCTTAAGTAAGCTTTATCCGAAAACAAAATGTTGTCTACATTTGTATCACCAACATCAATCATTTGCACCATATTGTTGGCGAATATCTCATGTGAATTAGTTGAAGCAGCGATGAGAGGTTGCCGAGTTTAAATTTTGTTTGGAAACACGTGTAAGCTCTGGCGCAGAAGACGATACGTCGACGTTGGCTTGATTTGAACCGTAGCTGTAACACGGCGAACGGATACACAATGCTGTTTTTGTATTACACTTTTTACCAGCTGAGCATTGGCAGCGGTTGTTGTCGAACGCGATCTCTCAACATTTCCAGCTTTCTCATCATTTACGTTCCCAGTTCGTTGAAATTTCGCAAACAGTTCCGTTATTATATCGGTTTTTGGTCATTTGTTAACATTATACTTCTGTTGGAAACTTCGTCTTGTTGCAGGAACGTTGAGTTCTAGGCGGTGAAATTACAATACCAGAAAAATCCTCTCTTCTAAAGAATAAATCATATCTTCACAGCAAGCTGGCGATTAGTGAACAGCACACGCTTTCAGCAGAAAGGCGACTTACAGAATGGCGATCTCACAGCCTGCGTTATTTTATTAATCTCTCAAATCACCTATAGATACAGTTATATAAATACATATATATCAATTGTTAAAAGTTTCAACAAATTTCAAAAACCTGTCCACCAGAAAGCTGACTGCTGTCTCGTCCCAACACATACACATTTCGACAAACTGTATATTTCCATTGCAAAACGTTTAGTTTTTATTGAATTTTCAAATATCTTGCTCAAATGTAAAGCCCACCAAATCATTTAAATTGATATCCAAACACAAAAATTCTATTTTAGTAGTTACTAATCATTTTTAGTAGTTTTAGAAACTATGATGTAACAGAGTCTGCAAACTGTAAAATTACTAAACGATATGTCAATTTAACCAAACCAAACTCAAAACGAATGCATCCCTTCGTCAAAGCATTCTTGTGTTGCCATGTTTCAAGGATGCAACCACGACCAAAATGCATGACCAATTGGCTGTGTACTAGTTTTTGGTGGGGTTGGGTAAATATTTCGGCATTGCATCCTTTCCATTTCCGGTCAATTTTGGAATACCCTGTATATGTCATCTTCCAGTTGTAAGCTCGGGGACAGAAGACTCCTGCAACCACAACAGAGCCTCGATGCTTTTTCTGGCTTCCATCAACGAGTGCCGGTTCAAGTCTGTACACTGCGGGAGCTACGAGGACTTCTTGAGCGGTAATTGCCCCTCACCACCAAATGCATTGGTAGAAATGGGGTTGCATGCGCAACCTGTGGCGATCCGAGGAGGCACATTTTACTTGAACACAACTGATCAATATCCTTATTGTATTTCTATTGTTTAATGACATGTTTTATATTAAAATGGGATACCATTTACTGTTTATTTTTTTTTTCAATAAATTCAAAATTAAATGTCGGGCGCTTGTTTTTGAGTTTTCAGGGGCCATTTTTTGGTTTGCCACGCACCACGCAGTCCATTCTATAAAATATCTCTAGTCATATCTGTCAGTCAGGGTAATGGGGTGTAACCAGAGACATGAAATATCAGTTCTGCCGAAAACTGTTAACGAAATAAAATTTGACTATAATACGTGTTCTGAGGGGAGGGGGAGGGGGGTTATGACCCAAACTCTGTGAGTAATATTTTCATGTGATAAAAGTATATCGCTAAACTGTCTCTGTAATTCCATTTTCCTATTCGTCCAAAGAATTATTTGATTATGAATATTTAATTTTACTGTAATAACGGATTCTACTAAGTTTTAAAAATAACAGTGAACTTCTATTTCGCTTCAGATTGGAAAAAAGTAGAATCCCTTGTGCCTCTTTCTAACAAATAATAAGAGCAATCAAAGAATCTCTCTGCGAAAGACATCATGACGTCTTTTCAAACTGATTTATGTCGCCAAACAATTTTCCCTTTTTTTTAAAAAAAAGTTTTTAGCTTATGATTGAGTGGCAATTTAGATATAAAAAAATTGAAAATGGACATCTTATGGTTTTTAACGGTAAAAGGTTATGCTTTTTAAGGTAGTAAATTTTGCATTTTTTTAATAATTGAAGAACTTCGAATTCGATTTTTTTCTGAGATTTTCAATGTCTTTTAGTTTAGATGCGCTGAATTTTTTTTTGATGTATCACACTTGTCTGAAACATTTGTAAATTGGGCTATGAACGTGGATGACTGACAGACAGACGAACGAGCATGGCCATTATGAAAGCTGCATAATTTACGTTATAAATGTAGTATGAGAGCTATAAGTAAACTTTATTGATAAGTAGAGAGTGTGGGTTTTCGTTTAAAATAGTAAAAAAAAAACATTTTTTTTTAAAATTTGGCATCTCAGTAGTAGTTATATTGATGACATCTGTATCACTGATTTCTCAAAAACGTGTTTAAAACCAAATTTAAAAAAAAAAATGTGTTTCTGAATATTCCCCGGCCCCTTTGATTACATCTGTATATACACATTTCTTTTTCCAGAAACTGGTTTATGTAAAAAACTTTTTTTATGAACACAGAATTTTATTCCCTAGAAACAAATATCTTTCAATTGAAACCTTCTCACTCCCCCGCTAGATTTTCGGGTATAAACAAAAAAAATTCTGAAACATTTTAGCAAAAAAACTTTTTCGTGTGCTATTTGAGCAAAAAGATTTTCCGCAAAAAACTTTCACTGAAAATATATTTCATAAGAATGATTTTTGATGATGAAGCAGGCTTTTTTCCGAGGCAAAACGAACATAGCAAAAACTTTTTTGGGCGAGCTAAAAGTATATTTTATCAAAATACTTTTCGGACACGATATTTTCCCTGTTAAGACGTACAAGGTTGAGAACTATACTAAAAAAACTTAAGCTGCAAATAATTTTCAGCGTTTTCTTAAAAGCGTAAGTTTTTTACAGAAAAAGATTTTTATGGGGGTGATACAAACCTTTTTAGCTAAAAATAAAGTTAGCCGTTACACAACTCAATTTAGTTAACAAGTCATGTTCAAAGTTGTCTGAAAATGTTTCATTGGACATACAGCGTGACCAATCAGAAAACATTTCACTGCTATAAATAAAAGCAGTAATAATGGTTGAAAGCTCCCACGGGGAATTGCGGACCAAAAAAATGTTTATTTTTTTACCCACTGAAGTGCCTTTCACTGCATCATAATTAAATGTAAAATTTAACTGAAAATTTAATTTAATAAAAAATAATGTATTTCTGTATTGAATGGCTAATCCCATCTTTAAATTTTAACAATGTGTGTATCCCAAAAATGCCATGTTTCTTTTTAAGATTATGTCTACTTCGTCCATAATTCCGCACTACTGATCAGCAGCTAAAAGTATATTTTATCCAAACTTTTTCGCAAAAACTTTTTAATCCTATTGTAAATCGTCTAACACCACCAAATCAAACGTTTCTTCTTCCGGCGGTAATTCACATACAAATTTTTTTCCTGGTTCCAACGCCATCCATTTTTGATGGACGGAAAAACACCAACAGACATTTTTGATCGGGCGTTCGTAGACATCGCTTTTCACAAGTTTTCTCACTAGTTCCGTTTTCCCGCTAGAAGAAGGTCCCGTACATATCATTGAAGACGGGAATTTTAATTTCAACATTGTTGACAGAGTTTCATAAATTCATTCTTAAAAAGCTGAATTCCGTGTAGTTCTAGTTTCAAATCATTCGTTCCGTTGTTATAAAACTTTCTTATATCATACACCAGCATTTTCTCTTTCAAGCATTTATGAAAATACACTCGTCGGCCGATATTCTCCGAGACTGAACAATTACTCTTGCTCACATCCACGTATTGTCCGTTTGGTACCAACAACACTATTAATTCCACAACGCAGACGATCGCGAGAATAGCTATAGCAACTGTTTTCACCTCCATTTTGACTCACTCTCGTTTTTCTATTCCTATATATATATACCCCAAAAATCTACTGGGGTGGGAGGGTTTCAATTAAAAAAATATTTGTTTCCAGGCCGGGGATAAAAATTATTTAGATGGAGCATAAAAGGTTTCTGCACGTTTTGCAAAACGTTTTTGTGATCCAGCTTCTTTCAGTGCATATTTTTCTCAGCCAAAACAAAACTGTGATCCAGCTTCTTTCATTTCTAAAAATCAAAAATTTTCGGCGGAGAGATAAAGTTTTCTAGTAACTTTTTTGCCAGCTCGTGAAAAATTTTCGCAAAAACCATTTTCTGAAAAAAGAAATGTGTATATACAGATGTGATCAAAGGGGCCGGGGAATATTCAGAAAACAAATTTTTTTTTAATTTGGTTTTGAACACGTTTTTGAGAAATCAGTGATCCAGATGTCATCAATATAACTACTACTTATCTCCAAAGTGATTCGAAACTAAGGCCGAAATTAAACTGAAACGCAGCGCGAACGATTCGCCCACGAATAGGTGGAAATTCGGAGATTTTGTGCGTTGCCTAATTGAACTGAAACAAATCCCTCGCTCGCGAATAACGTCCCACCACGATTGGTTCCAGACCATTCGAGAAATCGTGCGCGAACTGTTTGTTTACTATTTTGGCACTCAATATCGACGAAAAAAAGTCAAATATCATATTGTATTTACAAGAAAAAAGAAAACCCCGATAGGAAACTTATTCAGCTGTGCTGGGAAATTTAATAGATTGTCGTATGATAACAAATTTATTAGCAAGTATCGTTTGGATAAAGAGTCGTTCCAACTCGTTTGGCGAAAAAAAGAATGAATCCAAAGATTCGTTCTTTTGAACGATTCATTGAAAAGAACGTGAATGCTTGGGGATGAATCTTTAGAGAAACGGGGCGGACCCATCTCTATATTTCCAGATATTTTCGAATTATTTCATTGGTCAACTTCACGTAAAAAGAAGCGGGCGTAATGTTCTTGTCAATGGCACGAATAACACGTCCTTGAAAACGAATTCGCGTGGTTTGGTAAGTTAAATACTGTTTTTCGAGAGTGTTCGCCGGGCGGAATATAAACTCGTATTCTCAGGGCAAACGTGCGCGAATTCGTAGCGCTTCAGTGTTAGAATATTTTAATAGTTTTATAATTATTTCGGATATTCCATGATGGGTCTTCAAAATATTTTAAAAAGGTTTTATAATTATTTCGGACATTCAACAGTGAGTGTTTGATAGATTTTAAAGTGGCTTCACAATTATTTTTGACATCCACCGATTATAGTTAAATTTCAGTCTAACTTTGCGTTGTGAGTCGAAACTAATCTTGCAAATACAATGGCACACCTCTGAGAAATTGCCAATAGGCGACTTCGAATCGAAACCACGCCACGGCTAAATAACAGTCTGTAGTTGGAATTTTTTGCTAAAAGCAATAATCTATAACATACAGATCACTATAAAAGAACTCACCTATAGCAGAAGGTTGTGAAAGATTCAGTAATCCAAATAAAAAGTATCGCAAGGCCATGGTCATATTATCCTTTTCTATATAGCCTCTTATAACCCCACTTGTCATAACCACAATTCCACCAATCAGTGCTCCAACGACAGCGAAAAACACTACCACAGCATAAAATACGTTGAGCCACGTGAATCAAATCAGCAGCTATCCACAAATGCAACTAGTCAAAGCGTACATGTTCAGTGGGGACTGTTGCACTTCAAGTCTGAAAGGAACCCAAAGCCGAGACGACCTACTATTTCAGCAACATCAAAAGTCATCAGGATAGTCACGTCTTCCGAGACTCCCTTGTCTCTCCAAGTGTCTACCATGATAGTATGTAAGACAGCAACCGGAACCAAGAGGAAACTCATCGAAATGCACACGAGGATGTATGCTGGGTCAAAGAAATACTTTAAAGTTCTGAGATATGAAATTGAATGAATCTTGTGGCAGATTTTTCGCATGATATTTGTGTGATTTTTCAATAGAAAAGCTAACATTTTCCATCGAATCGGTGTTACTATCTTTCGAAACAACTTTCTTTTGAAAATTTCATGCTCTGCCAAATGTTCATTTCTTTGGAATGGGGCAACTAGGCCGCTTTCAGCATTCTTATGTTGGGATTTAACGGGATCAGTAAATAGGTAATTTATATATGTACAGTGTAATCCTTGTCAAAATTAGAATTTTGCAAGATAGAAACATCAATCACGCCACTCTTTGCATCTTCGCAACGATGATGTTTCTTAGAATAAACATCTTCCAGATTCAATCTACACAATACTTCGAACCATTTTCTTCTTCCAAAGTTATTATATTTTTAATCATATTTTAAATATTTCACCTTTTTCCTGAACCTCTAAGTGACTTTCAATTTTAGGAATTGTTTCAGGACATTCAAGTAACATGGCTAAAGGTATAGAGTGTAGAACGAAACCTGACAAAATAAGGAATGTTCCAAAAGTTCCGTAGGTCAGTAGAAGATACTCCCCGATTCCTGGGAACACAAAAGACTCGCTACTTTTTTAACATCAACACAGTTTTAGATGAAAAAATATTGATATAGTAACGTATTTAATAAATTAAGTGCCTAATTATTTTAAAGTCTCTAATCTAAAATCTAATATCTATTACAAGCGCACAATACTTATTATTTCGTATAAAAAGATGACAGTTGTAAGCATAAGTATTGAGCGTATTAGCCCTATTAGCAAAGAAAATATGAACTTTATATGAGATTCAATAAGTTTAACATTATTTTTATAAATATATTTTATAGGCAAATCAACATTATTGGAATTTTTTGCTATTTAAAATTCTAAAAATTATACCTACCAAACGCTATTCCCCATAGTACAGTGAAATAGATAATATCTTTTGCAAGAAAGCACGCTGCTAATGAAACGGACGACAGTAAACATCCGAAAACAGTTGTGCATCGCCAACCAAACTTGTTTCCTATGAATCCTATGAAGGGTCCTACAAATATGGAAACACACAGACTTTTAACGAACAAACCTAGGTTGTTCTACAAATGTTGAACGCTGAACATAAATGTACTACAATCCTATCTTGGGAATCGAGTCTGATTGTGTTAAATACTTCAATGAATAAGGAAAATAGGTAATAAAAATTAAAATGAAGTTTTTGACACAATCTATTAATCAATATCGTAAGCAATGGAGTTAAATCCTTACGAAATAATCATAGAAATAAAAAGCAAATTTTGATTTAATTTTTGTAAATATAAAGTAGCGACAATAAATATTTGGACAAAGAGATAATCACGCTAATCTACCGCTGCTGGGGGGGGGGGGGGGGGGGTAGAAGCGCGTTTACCAGTGAATATCAGTAATCCAGTAAAACAACAAATCTATAACATAGCTGCTGCTTAAAAAAGATCGTGCAAAACATGGTTCATCAACAACTGACGAAAATCATTAAACGTATAATATATGGTCCCAAATGTCCATATTACTGAAGATTCCTTAATTGTTTATCCGTTATCACGTCGACACTTGGTGACGACCCATCATTCAAATCTTCAGAAATTTATTAAATACATGTTTAATGATTCACGTCATTGGTCAATTGACCCTCTTTTCATAATCTTTTGTACTGGATTCCCCTAGGACTGGACCTGAACTGGAAATCCCCTTGTACTTGGGATTAACTTAAACCTGGTACAAAACTAGAAAAAAAATAATGCTAAATATCGCTACTTAACGTCACCTTGTACGTCGAATGTTATTGTACTGTAGTTAAAACCGTTAAATTCCACAGCGAATCTAGAACCAGTTGTTTTTTACTCCAGTTGTTTTTTACCCAGTAATCCCCCTCTACCTTGTTCATTCCGCTTTTACTGGATTCCCGATATTGGTACACTCGTGAATTAGTTGTAAGTGAAAATTAAGAAAGTATCGCTACCTCCACACTCTAAAAACTAAATGTGTAAACTTGAAAATTTACACACGATTATGGGTATATTTCAAGAATTACACATATGAGGCACCAAATTACGCATTTGTATGTATAAACGAGAGGCGTGTAAATTGACAAATGGTCAAAAACACATATTTATGTGTAAACATGAAAATATCAAGCATTTTACCCAGTATGGTGAGTTTTTTTTTAATTTACACACATATATGTGTTAAAAAAATCACATGAATAACATCACTCTAAACTTTATTTAACAATTCAGCAAAAGGCTGGAGAGCCTAGTCAGTAAGCCGCTTGCCTTTGTATGCGAACGATCCCAGGTATTGTTAAAATAACTGCTTACCTATAAACGGTCTGTGTGTGCAGCTAAAAATTATTCTTCCGAATAATATCCCGCGTAGAGGAAGTGCACTTTAAATATGCTCCAAAGTCACAAAGCTGCAGATGACCTTGACCTTAAAAAAATTGCGTTGGATGCCTTCTCAGGTGTCGGCTCGTCATTTGACTGTGTTTCTCAATTATGACGCCCGTCGCCAATATCCCCCGTGTAGCTCTAGTGTGACGATATTTCAACATAAAACCCTAACAATCCACTGTTAGTTTGAATTGGCGTCGCACTAGAGCTACATGAGGGCTATTCCTAACAAAATAACTGCCGACCTATAAACGACCCGTGTATTATTATAAAGATAGAACGAAATTATAGCTATTGTTTACTATTGCAACTGCTTTTCAGCTGCCAATTTACACTACGTTCTTGAATTGAGCTTTAGCGCAGTCAAAGAGCGCTTTGTTTTCGCAAACTTCTATCAAACAGTTTGATAAAAATCGCATAATAAAAATACAAACAGTATGTAAAACAAACAGTTGTTGCAGAAAATACGATTAAAACACATTAAATAATTAACTATAGTTTTGTAAAGCAACTTTAAATATTTGTAAATCGTTTGAAAAACTTTTGAAGAATGTATAGTACTACTCAACTCTCTTTTTTATTAAAATAATAGTTCTCTGTTCGTGTTCTTTTCGCTGTGGAATATTTTTACGGCAAAGGCTTCTATGGCTTTCAGAAAAAGAAATAAATGCATAAAATTAGTTATAACTTCGAAGTCAACTAAAAAAGATCATTTTATAACGCCACTCTTTCGTATGAATTTCGCCAGCAGGTGATGTATGCGATACAAAATGTGCAGCTGATTTTTATCGCAAGAGTTGAAAAGAAAAATAAACATATTCGACGCTTGCAAGTTAATGCAGTGAAAATGAACCGGGATTTGATTCGGAAAACATCTGTCAATTGTTTTGCTCTTCCATACCAGAAAATTGAATTGTTGTCGCTGTCTTATTATAGCTATCAAAAAAGTCATATCGTCAGTTCGATATTCTCACATTCGATTATTTCAAACGTAATGTTTAATCATTTTCATATATAGCTCAAAGTGTTTTTAAAAATATGTGGGCTGGAAATTCTGAAACAACATTTTTTTGTTGTTGGAAAGGTTGGGATTATTTTGTTAAAAAATTTATCAAGGTAAGTGAAAGTAATGTAATACTTTTTTCTGTTGAAATAAAAATGTTTTCTATAAATTGCTTTGGTTTCTTCATTCAACCGATACATATAATATTATTATAAAATTATTTAGTTATTACTTGTTAAAAAAGAAAACAGTAGGAAAAACTTTATAATTTCTACTTCTTTATAGTTAAAAGTATTATTTTTACGATGCATATTTGTGTCTTAAATTCTGGTTATTAATCAAGAATGTTTACATTGAAAGATAAATTTATTTTTTGTGTAATGATGCATTACAATTTTGTAACTTGCTGTTTTTCTTTTAAAGTAATTTTAATATGTAAAGTCAAAGTGCTAAATCACTATAACTTAATACAGTAACAGTTGAACAGTTTGTTCAGAATAACAGTTTGTTGTCTTTTAAAATAGTTTCTTCTAAGTTTGAAAAAATATGTAATTGTGAAAATTATATTTTACTGTTAATAGTGGATTAGTTTTTAATTTAACTTTATATTCTATGGTGGATACACGGGAAAATGCAAAAAGGAAAATTTTAATAACGGATAAATAAGAAATGGAACTTCTGTAAATACACGGGAAAATACTTAACGAAACGGGAAAGTCCCGGCAACTCTGCTGCCGGTACTTTTCCCGTTAATTTCAGTAATTTTTTTTACAGTGTATCATGAATTGAAATTACTTGATATATAAGAAGTAGTGTAGCATTATTATTGTGTTGTTCGTTGTTTATTAAAATTGGATGGTATTTCCAAAGTGATTAAATCTATAAAAAATATTCCACATTATTTTATTTTTGTTTCATATTATAGCTCAATAAATTTTTGTTGCCTAAAATTATGTATTTAAGTGTAATCTGGTTAGGCATGTATGTATATTGTATGTATGCATTCTAAATTACTCAATAAAGTGTGTATTTCTCAAATACTCAATAAAGTGTGTCTCTCTGAATTACTCAATAAAGTGTGTCTTTCTGAATTACTCAATAAAGTGTGTCTGTCTCAATTAATCGGTAAAGTGTGTAATTCTCCATTGCACAGTAAAGTGTGTAATTCTCACTTACACAGTCAAGTGTGTAAACTGAAATTACACGCTTTTTTACACACATAAACAAATCATTCTAGTGGCAAAAAAATACCTGCTTTCGTGTGTAAATTTACGCATTTAGTTTTTAGAGTGCATGCACGGAGAGGGAGTTCGTACGCCATCAGCCGACATGCTCAAACTCACTTTGATTTTGATATACCTGCCGAAGCAAGTATTTATACAAAATATTTCTACTATAGATAGTTACAATTATAGCTTTTATCATAAGGTCAGAAATTGTCTGGTCGACATAGTAAACCCCATACAAACTCCACTGTAGAATAGCACCAAGTAGTTCACCGAGAGCGTTTGTGTAGGCTTACTACAAAAGGGATCGATGGCTTCACTTGGAAAATCGGTTTTTGCACTGGTTTTTGCCCCTTCTCCTTCTTAACTCTATAATTTTTACCAAGAAATCTGCTGTTAAATTGCAGGATTCCTTTGTTTTCCATCCTCGAAATCTTGCACTTTAATCTCTTCTCCCATTCGGTCCATGAACTGCGATTTAATATTTATCGGTACTAAATGTTTCTAACTTCAAATATACTTACCCGATAAATTTCTCACTGCATACTGTAGAGTGAATGGAAAAGATGGTTGTTCACGGTCGGCGCCGAACTTTACTCTAACAACAACAAAAAGCTGGGAATTGAGTCTGATTATGCCAAAGATTATACAATATATTAAGCTGCTAGATATTACTATGATGTTCTTTCGGGAAGAGTTCGTAAATTTCATTTTGTCGTTGGAATCAACAAATTAAAAAATAAAAGAAAACATTTCATATCAATGTACAAAGAATCGAGTATGAAATATATTTGACCTGACGTCATTTCAAACTGATCGATATTCCTCGCTTTTAAATAGAATTAAAATATTTCATATCAACGTACAGATAAGAATCTCGTAGTGAAATATATTTGACATCATTTCAAACTGATCGAGGTCGCAAAAAAAAATATTTTTATTTATTGTCTAAAAGAATTAAAGTTTCTCAAGGGATTGTTGCGAATGGCAATGGTGATTAAATTCTAATAAAATGGCTTCCTATGCTTTTTAAATGAGCATTAAATTTTGCAGTTTTTTAAATAATTGAAGTACTTCGAATTCGAATTCTTTTCTGAAATTTTCACTGTATTCTAATTTCGATGCGCTGAATTTTTTTGACTTATCACACTTGTTTGGGCTATGAAAGTTTGTGACGGACAGACAGACAGACAGACGGACTGAACGATTATAATGCCTTCCACTTTTAACGTTATAAACGTAGTTTGGAAGCTAAAAGATACAATGTAATTAATATCCCCATTAACTATTAAAAATGAGAAATTGAAGCAGACTTTAAATGACTTGAAGATAGATACAGTTGAAGAGAGAGGAACTCTTCTCTATGCTCAAGCTGGGAGATGAGAAGGGAAGCAGCAGTTGACTGAAGGCGATGGCTATATGGGCTTGTGGAGACATGCACAACACCTATGTGAAAAAATTTAAGTCACGTCAGTCTGCTTGAAAATTAGCCAATGATCTTTTTGGGTTTCATTCCACATTTTATTTTCTCCCATTAGTGTGAATACGTAACCGCGGTTTTTTTTAAAGTACGAAAAAATAATACTTCCTGCAAAAGATAATGGAAATCTGTTAAATTCCTTGAAAATTGGTCATCCATTAGATATACATTCTTGAATTACATATAAAGTCTCTCATTAGGGAAAAAGTTCGTTAGTTTATAAAAACAAAATTTGTTTCAAGCAGTATTACTTTTTGAAATGAGCACACAGATTTAAGAAAAAATTGTCAAAATCGGATCACGGTACTTATGAACGCCCTTTATCTAATTTAACATACACTGCCCAAAACAATTAGGGGAGCACTTCGCGTATTTTTGTTAACCGTTTTATTTTTTAACCGTTAGGGGAGCACAATTAGGGGAGCACTTCGTGTACTTTTGTTAACCGTTTTATTTTTTAACCGTTAGGGGAGCACTTCGCGTACTTTTGTTAACCGTTTTATTTTTTAACCGTTAGGGGAGCACAATTAGGGGAGCACTTCGCGTACTTTTGTTAACCGTTTTATTTTTCAACCGTTAGGGGAGCACAATTAGGGGAACACTTCGCGTACTTTTGTTAACCGTTTTATTTTTTAACCGTTAGGGGAGCACAATTAGGGGAGCACTTCGCGTACTTTTGTTAACCGTTTTATTTTTTAACCGTTAGGGGAGCACAATTAGGGGAGCACTTCGCGTACTTTTGTTAACCGTTTTATTTTTTAACCGTTAGGGGAGCACAATTAGGGGAGCACTTCGCGTACTTTTGTTAACCGTTTTTTTTATTTTTAAACGTTGGGAAGCACAATTAGGGGCACTCGCGTACTTTGTTAACCGTTTTATTTTTTTAACCGTTAGGGGAGCACAATTAGGGGAGCACTTCGTTCGTACTTTTGTTAACCGTTTTATTTTTTAAACGTTAGGGGAGCACAATTAGGGGAGCACTTCGGTACTTTTGTTAACCGTTTTTTTTTAACCGTTATGGGAGCACAATTAGGGGAGCACTTCGCGTACTTTTGTAACCGTTTTATTTTTTAACCGTTTAGGGAGAAAATTAGGGAGCACTTCGCGTACTTTTGTTAAAGGGGTGTAAAGGGTTTAAACCATGAATTCTCCTAATTTTTTTTAGCAGTGTACGTGTCATCTACAGTAAAAATATACACAGAAAACATGTTTTTTTTTTAAGATTCTAGATACCTTATGCGTTGTTTACATAGTTTAATAAACAATCCATAAATAAAGTGACCTTTTAAGTCTCGTGATAAAAACTTTTATACTCAAGGAACTTATTGACTGCACAATATATGCTCTTTAAATAGAGAATTCATTTCAATAAAAAAAATGTAACTTTTTTTTAATGTAACAAAAAATGTTTTTTTTTTTGTCAAAAGTTAAATGCAAATTATAAGTTGAAAATATTTGTTAATAGTTTTTTTTCTTAATCAGGATGACACTTATTAAAAGGTTTAAGTTAAGAGTTAGGTTTAATAATTTGGAATGTTTTATATAGTTTGATTTATTCTCTCTTAGGCCCTACGCGATTTCACTGCTTAACAAACGCTTTGAAATGTTCCAAAAAAATCTAATCAATAATAATCTAAGTGCGGTAAAGAGGATTTCGTAAACTGTTGACGGATTGGTTTCTCAATATATGTCTAGCATGATAACAAAAACGCTACACCAGGCTTCGAAACCCAAAATAGCACTGAGAAGGTTATAACTATTATTATTAATGTCTTAAAATAACAAAAACAATAAATGCTTACAGAACAAAAACTATTGTAGAGGCGTAGTAACCCTATACTTCAGAGTCTAAAATGATACACGTTTTCTAGTTGCCCGCTTCACTTGGTTTTAAAGCATTTGACGATAGAATTAAATATATATTTTAAACTAGGATATTTTATTTAGCGATTTTCAGTGTACTTAGAAATTTTATTCAAAGTTCTACATTATAATTTAATTCTATGTAACCATAGAACAAAATTTAAAGAAAATAGGCATTTTTTATTTAATTAAAAAATGACAACTATTTCACTAGCAGTTGGTAAGCATGAACTTCTTCCGCGCCAGAAGATCGCAGTGGCAATGTTGTGTTTATTGGATCTTTCTCTTGCTATGGAAGCGAAAACCGTACTTACAATTATACAGCTGTGGGAAAAAATTGACACAAGTGATTATTGCAGAAGTTGTTCATCCCATAGAATCGGACCTTTTTGACTTTGTAAATAAATAACGTTCTGAATTAATTGCAAGACACAAAATTTGCATAAGGGACCGTCTTCATATTAAAAATGTAACCAACTATGAAATTTTTAACAGCAATACCCCTTTTTGAGTTCATATTTCAAATCTGTGACAAATTTTAACACGAAATACCAAGTTTTGTGAGTTTTAAGCATTATTAGTTAAGTTATTGACAATCAAAGGGGGTTTTCAGGAGCCGTAATGTTAAATGAGTTGCACTTTAAAAGCTATCCCAATCTGTAAATAATTAATATAATTAAACGAATTTTTTTACTGAGTAGTAATTATAATAACCCCAAAAAATTCATACTCTATTGAAGTATTTAAAACACTTTTATAATTTTAAATAATAATTATTTTAATTTTAAAAAATTATAAATAGGAACTCTTTAATATTTGTACTGAAATGAATTCATGACAAGAAGTTTATGAGAAATCCCAATTTTTAAAAAATTTCATCCCTAATTTGCTAAGTAAATCATAAATTACTTTTTAATTATCCCTTAGAGGGTTGTATACATAGAGGTATGCGATATTAAATGTGAACTTAGTAAACAAACTCCACCTTATAAAAAAGGAAAAATTTAAATAACAACCTTGAGAATTCTACAGCATGACACAACAGATGCCTTTAAGATGCCTTTACATGCTTTTAAGATGCCAACAGATGCCTTCTTTTTTTATTCATGATATTCAACTATTTTTTCTCTGCTATTTGTTTCTTAATCAACTTAAAATTTCGTTACTATATTGCTGAAATGAACTTGTGTTTGGAATAAGAAGTTCTAAAAGAATTAAAAAGCCTACACTTTCCGTTATTTAACTACTTAAATGAAATTCTCATCGTAACACAAGTATATTTGTAACAGTAACTGTCACCTACAACCACTTCCACACGAGATTTATAACCGAAAACGAGATATAAGAAAAATATCGCCAAACCAAGCATTCAGTTATAAATTGAACTTCTCAACGCCAAAAATTGGCTACATTTATTTTCTTTCGTAAATTAAATAATTTTTATCGTTTGCTAAATTAATTTGCAGTTTGAAGAACAGTTATGTAAAATTGAATGAGTCAAATCCTAGCATCCTTTCCTCGAAATTTGGTAATGTTTGGAAAATGTCGCCTTGAATGACGTGAGCTTCTTATCTACATATATAAAAGGCAAAGTCCTGACTGACTGACGTATCAACGCCTAGCCCAAACTAATGGAGGTACAGCTACCAAATTTTAGGAAAATATTCTTTTATATCGTAGGTGTCATTTAATAAGCTATTTTTCAAAATTCGAACCCAAACGGGTGTAGGAGTGCAAAACGTGAGCTGATTTCTCCATAGGAATAGCATTGTAAGGAAATGTATACTTTTAATTTCAATTTAATAGAAATTTCAGCGCGTTCAGCGTGAACAAAAATTAAATATAAACACTTAAGAGCACATGAGTTTAATTTGTAAGATTATTATATCATCATTATTATATCGGATCAGTATTTTATTTTATTTATTGAATTTAAATCTTGTGATTTTTTTTGTTTTCGAATTTAATGTAATTGATGTTTACAAATTTTAAGAAATGAAAATATTGCTACAATGTCTCATGGCAGTAAAGGCGATAACTATTATAGATATGATCTGATGAAAATTTCTAAGAAATATCGATTCTCTCTACGTATAACTATATGTTTATGAAACTGGCGATTTGGTATAGCTATGATATAATAGCCGATTGAATTTTGGCATTGGCGGCATTTGGCGAAGTTGAAAATTTAACATAGGGTAACTATTCCCATCCAGTTGTATGGGTTAGGGTTAGTTGGAATTATCGTCGCACTAGAGCTACACACGAGGGCTATTGGCCACGGTTAGTTCACGGATTCATGGTTATGTTTACATAAAAAAAACAATAACCGTACGGGTACACCCGTGCAACGCCGGGTTTATAAAGCTAGTACTTAAATAAGTATCAACAAAAAAAATGTAAAAACCTGATATTGTACTCACTGTACTGAAGTACGGATAGACAGACGAACATCTTTACCATGTTAATAACTACTATTTTTCAATTATTTCGAGTTTAAAAAAAGGGAAAGTTGCCTAAAAATAACCTTAATGCTTCATCCTCATTGCGTATACATCCCTTGTAGGACCCCTTCCTCAATATCTTTAACTTTCCGTTTATTTTTTCTCCTTCAATAAAACTACAGAATACGCTCGTAATTTTGGAGATGATCCCCCAAAGGTCATCAAGTGATTCAATTAAATAGCTCGGCAAATAACCATCCAAATGTAATAAAAACTAAGATTTAAGGGTTTGTGAGGGTGCTTAACGTTTCTAAGTTATTAAAATTGGATGTTGCTATTGGAAATTTAAAAGTTAGTAACATTTTTAATATGAAGACAGCTCCGTATGCAAATTGTGTGTCATGCAAATTATTCAGAACGTTATTTTTATTTACAAAGTAAAAAAGGTCCAATTCTATGGGATGAATAACGGCTGCAATAATCACTAGTGTCAACTTTTTTTTTCCCACAGCTATACCTGCGGTTTTTGATCAAGTATTTGCAATGTTAAATGAATTAAAAAAGTGCTGCCATAAATAAAAAATTTGCTGCCATACATTTCTACTGCAGCAGCATTTAACCATTGTTGTTACTTGGCAGATAAAACCGAAATTAAGAGTCATTTTTTTTAAAAAGGGGAACAACTTGCGATAGTCAATTGCATTAATAACATTAATTAATTATTTTATAGTTTTTATAAACTGTTTTGTCACTTTAATGACATTGCGTTTATTGGTGTAATTATGTATAACTATTATTTTTTAATATTTATCGAACCCCCTCTCCATAAAAAAGTTGTTGTTGCCCAGCTGTGGATCATAGACAGTTTTATAAAATTAATCTTCAAAAAACTTGAGCTGCCTGTTATATAAATAAAAATGCAAAATATTTTCAGCATATTTTAAAATACTATTTTTTATATTATAAGCTGATATGTTTAGTAAGAATTACAAAAGTTTTTTTTTAAATCTGTCTATAGTGTCCATCCTTAGTAATTTTATAGATTTGCACACCACACGGATTTTATTATAAACTTTATAAGCGCAAAAAAATCTAAATTTTTACCTGGATTAAAATTGTATGAAAACTGATAGTGTAGGAACTATTGGAGCAGACATATCAATGTGTTATTTTTTATCATTAAAACAAGCTAGGTACCGAAGATTTTTGGGAATACTACCAGTGATTTTTTTAAACCTCAGCCCCTTCGTTCTTTTTTTTTTATAAAATAGAAAATTGTATAGTAATAAATAAGCTTGTTACTGAGTAAAATGCGGAAGTTTTGACGAATGGAAATTGTTTCGACATAAAATGTTTAGAATACAATCATCAACAGCTTACAAAATCCTCTACACTGCACTTAGATTATTGATTAGATTTTTTTGAACAGTTAAAGGTGTTTGTTACACAGTGAAGTGGCGTAAGGCTTAAGATGGAATAAATAAAACTATAAAAAATTCCAAAATACTGAACCTAACTTTTAACTTAAACTTTATAAAAAATTTCGTCCTGATTACGTAAGTAACAGTTTATAAATCTTCTCAACTTTTTAAATATTTTGTATTTAACGCTTGATTAAAAAAACATTTTCATTATATTTAAAAAAAACTATTTTTTTATTGTTTTCATTGAAATGCTACATTTATTGGGCATATATTGTGCAGTTAATAAGTTCCTTGAGTATCAAAGTTTTTTTTTATGACGAATCTTAAAATGTCACTTTTACGCACGATTTTGTAGAAAACGTCAATTTTTGATAAGATAATTTACGGAGTGTTAATTAAACTATGTAAACAACCCAATAGGTTTCCAGAATCTACAAAAAAGACATGTTTTCTGTGTATATATTTACTGTAGAAGACACATAGATATGAAAATTAGATATTGGGCATTCTTAAGTACCGTGATCCGATTTTGAAGATTTTTTCTTAAATCTTATTTTTAAAAGTAATACTGCTTGACTTAATTTTCATAAATTAACGAATTTCTTCCTCAATAAGATACCTTACATGTAATTCAAAAGTGGATATCAATTCATGACCAGTTGTCAAGGAGTTTATCAGTTTTCCTCTCATTAGAAGAATGCATTGTTTTTTCTTACATTAAAAAAATCAAGGTTACATATTCACACTAATGAAAATAAAAAAAAATGGAACAAAACCCAGAAAGATAATTGAGTAATTTTCCAACATACTGACTTGACTTATACTTAATTGTTTTTATGCAGGTGTTGTTGTCCACAAGCCCATCTCGCCATCTGCCTCTGTCTACTGCTGCTTACCTTGTCCCCTGCTTGTGCATGGAAAAGAGTTCCTCTCTCTTTAACTGCTATCTATCTCTAAGTTATTTATAGTCTGCTTCAATTTTTTTCCCAATCGGATAGTTAATGAGGATATAATTACAATGTATGATGTATACTTAATGAACATGTCAATTTTTACCAAAATGTATTATGTCTTAATTTGTTGATTACAACGACAAAATGAAATTTACGAACGCTTTCCGAGAGAACATCATAGTAATCTGTAGCAGCTTAATATATTGTATTTTCGTTGGAACAATCAGACTCAATTCCCAGCTTTTTGTTGTTGTCAGAGAATTGTTCGGCGTCGACCGAGAACAAGCATCTCTTCCGTTCACTCTACTATATTCAGTGAGGAATTTATCGGGTAAGTATATTTGTATTAGAAGCATTTTGTATCGATAAATATTAACTGATAGTCTATAAACAGAATCGGGTGGTGGGATTAAAGGTGCAAGATTCGAGGATGAGAAAAAAAGGGATCTTAAGATTCAACAGCGACAAAGATTTCTAAATGAAATCATAGAATTAAGAAGAAGATGCAGATGTTGAACGGCAAAAACCAATACAAAAACATGTTTGCCAAGTGAAACCATCGATCGCTTTGTATCAAGCCTAAACAAACGCTTTCTACAGTGGAGATCGTATTGGCTTACTATATTAACTTGGCAATTTCTGACTCGTTAATAAAAACTATAATTACAACGCATTTTTCTTACCTGTGAAGAACCATCTTGTGTCTCAATTCAGATCTCGTACCATAGCCTACAACTGCGCCAACAGTCATTTTTAATCAACACTTTTAAAGAATAAAGACATGGATTTTATTTTCAACTAACGTTGATAGTGAGTGGTTCCTTTAGACTTACTAGGATTACTTGGCGATTTTCTGATGGCTTCACTTTATTTTGCATTCCCATTTTCTTCTAAACTCTATGGGTGATATACGCCTTTTATTTCAAAGGCTGAAAAACTGTATGTGAATTCATGGGTCATTTCTATGGAATTTGTCATTCCATTCAATACGTTATCCTCTTCTGTAATAGCCAGAATTGAATTAGGAATGAAACTCGTAGCACTTATTAGGACCCAAAATGTCTGCTTTTTTTTTTAACTAACTACCGACTTTAACTTTATATTTACTGACTTCTGTTCGTTAACATAATTGTGTTTCGCTTTATTCAGCAATCAAATATAGTAACGATAATAAGTTTTTCATAAGTTTATAAGTTAAACGATAATAAGTTTTTCATAAGTTTATAAGTTAAACGATAATAAGTTTTTCATAAGTTAATAAGTTAAACGCTAAGAAGTGTTTCGTTTTATAATATTTTTTTCTGGTCATTTCCATAGAGTTGTCGTTCCATTAACACGTTAACTTCTCTCTAATATTGTTATAATAGAATAGTGTAACTAATAGAGTGAAAATAGTAGCACTTATAATCCATAATATCTGCTTCTTAACTAACCCCATGGACTGTAACTTTGTAGAACATTCTTGTTCGTTATTCGTATAAAATTTTTAGCTTTGTTCTTTATAAGTCTATGTGTGTTTCAATATTTGTAGGACCCTTCATAGGATTCATAGGAAATAAGTTTGGTTTGCGACGCACGATTGTTTTGGGATGTTTACTGTCGTCTGTTTCATTAGCAGCGTGCTTTCTCGTAAAAGACATTATACCTTTTACTATACTATGGGGAATATTGTTAGGTAGGTAGAATTTTTAGAATTTTAAACGAAAAAAATATCAATAATGTTGCTTCACTATTTCAAATACAGATTAAAAAAATAATGTTAAACGTATGGAATCTCATAGAAAGTTGATGATTTCTTTGCTAATAGTGATAATGTGCTCAATATGTATGCTTAAAACTGTCCTCTTTTATACGAAATAATGAGTACTGTGCGCATGAAATAGCTACTAGATTTTAGATTAGAGACTTTATAATTGGGCATTTAATTTATTAAATATTTTACTATATCGATATTTTTTGATAATACTGTGTTGATGTTAAAAAGTCAATTGTGGGAAGAATCATTTTTTAAAATAAAATGCCCAGTTAATAATATAGTCACTCCATGTCGACTTATACTGATACCTAGGCAAAATTCACGACAACAAGCATTTTTGGAGAGGGCTTCTCTTTTCCGTTTGCGTCAATTTGGTGCTAGTTTAGAGCCCTTTAAGACCATTATCGATTCTTTGCTCTTTCACCTGAATAATGCTCTAGGTGTAGGATCTAGTTCTAAGAAATTCTAGTATTTATCAGTCCGTTGGCTTCTATCCTTTAGTAGTAAATTAATTATTATATCTTTTAGGTATTGGTTTCGGGTTGAGCACCATATTGATACCAAAAATCCTTCAGCTATACTTCACGAAATACTTCAACTTGGTGCAAGGGATCTTTATGTCGGCAGGAAGCATAGGGACTTTTGCAATCCCAGGCATCGGGGAGTATCTTCTTCTGACCTACGGAACTTCTGGAACATTCCTTATTTTGTCAGGTTTCGTTCTACATTCTGTACCTTTGGCCATGTTGCTTGACTGTCCAGAAACAACACCTAAAATTGAAAGTCACGTAGAGGTTCAAGGAAAAGGTGAACTATTAGAATTGACTAAAGATATAACAACAATGGAAGAAAAAAATGGTTCGAAATATGAGTGTCGAATGAATTCGGAAGATATTTATTCTAAGAAAAATTATCGTTGCGAATATTCAAACGGTGGCATGATTGATATTTCTAGCTTCCCAAATTCTAATTTTGACAAGGATTCCACTACACATAAAGATAACCGATTAAATTATACAGATTCTGTTGTATCCCAATATAAGAATGCTGAAAGCAGCCAAAATGTCCCATCCAAAAGAAACGAACACTTGACAAAACATGAAATTCAAAACAAAGTTGTCTCTAAAGACAGTAATCAATATTCCATGGAAAATTTAAAATTTTCATTTGGAAAATCTTACCTCAATTGTCATTCAAAAAACCTGCCGCAAGTTTTATTCAATTTCATATCTCGGAACTTTAAAGTATACTTTGACCAAGCGTACATCCTCGTGTGCATTTCGCAAAGTTTCATCCTGATTCCGGTTGTTGCCTTGCAGACTATCATGGTGGACACTTGGAGAGACAAAGGAGTCACGGAAGACGTGACTATCCTGATGACTTTTGCTATTGCTGACCTA
The DNA here is from genome assembly GCA_019343175.1 of Oedothorax gibbosus. Lineage (NCBI taxonomy): Eukaryota > Metazoa > Arthropoda > Arachnida > Araneae > Linyphiidae > Oedothorax > Oedothorax gibbosus. The sequence goes on from JAFNEN010000529.1 coordinate 79,698, forward strand.
GTAGGTCGTCTCGGCTTCGGGTTCCTTTCAGACTTAAAGTGCACCAGTCCACTGGTCATCTACTCTTTGACTGGCGGCATTTGTGGGTTGTTGATGATTGGATTCCCATGGCTCCACGGATTTTATGCAATGGTGGTGTTTTTCGCAGTCGTCGGAGCACTGATGGGTGGAATGGTGGTTACTCCTAATGGGGTCATAAGAGACTACATAGAAAAGGAGAACTTGACTATGGCCTTTTCATCGCGAACCTTTTTATTTGGATTATTGTTTCTTACACAACCGTCTGTTATCGGTGAGTACTTTTATAGTCCTCTGTATGTTAAAAGTTATTTCTTGGAGCAAATATGTCCAATTACAGACTGTTATTTTGCCGTGGTTTTAATTCAAATTCGCTTGGCAACTTTTAAAAGTTTTGCAGTTTTATTGCTAGATTAGTTTGAACTCTCAACATAAAATTAGTTTCACAACAAATAACTAGTTTCACAACACAAAACTTGTTTCACAACAAATAACTAGTTTCACAACACAAAACTTGTTTCACAACACAAAATTAGTTTTACAACACACAAGTAGTTTCTATACTCACCTTGGCTATGCCAAATTTTAAGAACAATATTGTTTTTCTTTTATTGCTGTAAATGAAAGCACACACGCATCTCAACTTAGCAATAATGTTTCATTTTAGCTCTCACACTATATTTATAACTTAAATTATGAAGCTTCCATAATGGCTATGTCGGCCACTTAATCATCACACGAAAAACTTTTTTTTAAGGAAAATTTATTTTTGCGACATAAATTTGTTTGAAATGACGTCATCATGTCTTTCACAAAGAGATTCTTTGATTGTTTATTATTTGGTAAGAAAGAAGCACAAGGCCTCCGATTTCTTTTACTTTAAAAAGGGGCTCGGGTGGCCTAGTGGTTAAGATCGCTGACCATTACGCTAACAGCTGCGCACTGTACCAAGTGCGGGTTTGATTCCCGTCTTCTCCCTGGGTGTAACTTCTCTCTCTATGTCAGTAAAAATTCTGTCTGTGTCTGTTTTAATTGACGAAGGTTTATAAGCGGGTCTCTGATCAAGCACACAAGCCGGAAATACATGTACCAACCCACCTACTTTAAAAAGCAGTCGTAAATTTTCATTTACATTTGAGTCAGTATGTTTTAATGAATAACGACGTATTGAAATAACGGCATATTGGTTAACGAGATTGATGATATAATTTTTGTTTCTTTTTTCAATGGTTTTAAAAAATCATTTGGTGCAGTTAGGATTTGAATGCAATTTATTGTTTAATGTTAGTGAAGGTATATATGAAATGTTTTGCTGTTATGTTTAAGAGCGACGAATATTTCATATTTATTCTTTGAAACACAAAAAATTTTGCAAACGCCAAGGAAAAATTATTGAATTTTAAAAGGAATTAAACGAAACTAGTCAAATTTAGCTTGTAAATGTTAAATGCAGAATTGAATGCTTTGTTTGGTTTCTTTCCCCATGTTGAACATAAAAGTTGTAAGGAAGCAGTCTAAATGATAGATTTTGTAACAAACCTCATTTTTTCATACTATAGAGTACTAAATCCCACTTACTTTGAAAATTAGAACATTATATGTTTGAAAAACGCAATAAACCGTATTTAGTACTCGTACTGTACTTATAATTTGGCCGCGAACGGAAGTGTAGTTTAAGTGTCTATTAGCTGCTTGCTGCAAACACATCGACACATATTTTCAGTTTGATTAGTATAGATTATTTACTTTAATCGTTAAATTTTCTTTAAGAAGTTATTTTCTGCATTTCTTTATTACAGGATACTTTAGAGAAACCTTACAATCCTATGACGGGCTATTTTACTTCATGGGATCGTTGTGTATATTTGGAATAGTCATCGCTCTGTTTGTGCCAATGGCAGCAAGGTGTAGAGACAAGAGAAGAAACAAGAAGAAAAAAACTGTGCAACGTTTTGTCCAAAATGTTAGATGACAAAGTGACATTAACGGAATTAATGTAGAATATTGAAATATATTTTTTTAAATAAATAATGGACGATTAAAAATATTGTGATTGATTCAATTTTGAGCATATTAATTTTGAAGTATCACACTGTAAAAAAGTCTGTTAATATTACTGGAAAGAAACATATTTGATGAATAATACTGCCATTTTCTTCTGTAAAAATATCTTGGATCGGTCTATATTTGCAATTTATTATAGAAGTTTCAATGGGGATTAAAATAGAACTTTCGGTTTCAGACATAGGGGAAACTACTAGCTGGACTCGATATTTTTATAACTTTGGAGCTATATTTTAGTACTTAAAATGAAAATAACTTAGCCCTTTTTTTCCAATATGAAGCGAAATTGAAGTCTTACATCTCAATGCTATTTTTAAAACTTAGTTAACCTAGTTATTATTGTAAAATAAATATTCATAATAAAAAGAATCTTGAGAAATAGATAAAAAATGGATTTATATATAGAGAGAGAGTTTAGCGAGCTACATGTATTATATAAATAACCGCTTCTAAAAAATTCAATACAGCTGGGGTAATTTAACTTAGCAAATTATTTTCCATATTAGATTAGCAGAGAGAAGGGCCCTCGTTTGAAACATCGATTGGGTGGTCTCATTCCCAATTAAGAGAAAAAATTACTGTGAACTGTAATTAACAACATCACTCAAGAGATTACTATAAATTATTTTATTTCGTGTGTCATACACAATATCGTAACTCGTCTTTTAAAGCTTTGATTTTACCAACATTGATCCTTTCTGACTCCCCTATCTTCCTTGATAGGAAAAGTACGCTGAATAGAAAATCTTTAAGATTGTCCATTCCTTTTAATACCTTAATGATACGTATTTTACAGGGGTGTTAATAGTTAATTGTTGACAATAACCTGTGTGCAACGATGGAGAAACCAAATAAAATGGACACAGTGATTAAACATAAACAAGTCAAATAATTGTATCACTTGGCGCACAACAAAAATTAAATTAACATACTTAAAAAAAGTTAATCAAAAATTAGTTCGAAGAGTAAGATGCAAAAATATCATTCCATCTCTTTAACAATTCTTCTCTAGTTACAGTACTCAATAAATCTAACACGGCACATTTTGCTTCTGTTTGGGTAAGACTGGATATGTAGGCATTATCAGGGTCCAGTTTCGTGCAATGGTTAGTAAAAACCAGTGTTTGGCAAATTCTGCTCTCCAAGCAAATCTGAAAGAAAACAAAAACAGATTTTTAAAAAAATAAAAAAAAATATTAAAAGTAAAATATAAAAATAAATTGTCACAAGAGGAATATAAAAGAAAAGTGCCACTATATGAAGTGCACTTCTTCCTTCTAAAGCCTATTGTATATTTATCCCTTAGACCCACACGAGCTAGAGAACATGGCGCAGAAGCACCAATTTAATTATACTTAGCTTACATACATAGTCTATAGTTCTACTGACAATGCTCAGGGCTTTCTAAAGAGAAAATAAATAGGATTAATGAATTTTAATTTGCAACTGAGGCTATTCACAGACGTGGAAAAGAATTAAAAACGAAACTTTAGCTTAAAAAATAGAAGAAAAACATTAGAAGAAAAACATATTTATGGGAATTTTTTTTCCCTTCTATTTCAACAGTCTTAAATCACAATTCCCTTAAATATTTTACAAGTTTGTGTGAATTTAACTCAATTTCCATTTTTCTAAAATCACCTCCTCAATAATCAGTGTGGACTGGCAGTACAAAAAGTAGAAAAATCCGAAAGTAGTTGTGGATATTAATTTGTTTCTGTTTGCTGCGGATAATAACCATGATAAATACTTAAATCGTCAACTGGAACGGTAACGCTTACAATACAATGACACCACAGTTAAGTCAAGCACTGTATTTTTTCCCACATACAAACCCCGTTCCGCCTTGTTCGAATTGTCAATTATCCAAACCCACCTTTAACACTGAATTTTTCAAAGCACTCAAATCCCTCACACTCCTGCATCCTGCCAAAGTAGGTCCAATGGCATCTAGAGGATCCAAAGTCTTGGAGACGACCGTAGCATGTGTATATAATATATGTATATGTGTTTGCTGCAGATAATAACTATCATAAATACCTAATTTATCCACACCCAACTTTAACACTGAAATCTCCAAATCACTCAAATCTCTCACACTCTTGTATCCTGCCAGGGCATGTCCTGTGGCATCCAGAGGATCCAAAGTCTTGGAGATGACCGTAGTATGTGTATATAATTTGCGTGTATGTGTTTGTTGCAGATATAATAACTATCATAAATACCTAATTTATCCAAACCCACCTTTAACACTGAAATCTCCAAATCACTCAAATCTCTCACACTCTTATTGTATCCTGCCAGGGCATGTCCTATGGCATCCAGAGGATCAAAGTCTTGGAGATGACCGTATATGTGCATATAATTTGTGTGTATGTGTTTGTTGCAGATATAATAACTATCATAAATACCTAATTTATCCAAACCCACCTTTAACACTGAAATCTCCAAATCACTCAAATCTCTCACACTCTTATTGTATCCTGCCAGGGCATGTCCTATGGCATCCAGAGGATCCAAAGTCTTGGAGATGACCGTAGTATGTGTATATAATTTGTGTGTATGTGTTTGTTGCATATATAATAACTATCATAAATACCTAATTTATCCAAACCCACCTTTAACACTGAAATCTCCAAATCACTCAAATCTCTCACAAACTTATTGTATCCTGCCAGGGCATGTCCTATGGCAACCAGAGGATCCAAAGTCTTGGAGATGACCGTAGTATGTGTATATAATTTGTGTGTATGTGTTTGTTGCAGATATAATAACTATCATAAATACCTAATTTATCCAAACCCACCTTTAACACTGAAATCTCCAAATCACTCAAATCTCTCACACTCTTATTGTATCCTGCCAGGGCATGTCCTATGGCATCCAGAGGATCCAAAGTCTTGGAGATGGCCGTAGTATGTGTATATAATTTGAGTGTATGTGTTTGTTGCAGATATAATAACTATCATAAATACCTAATTTATCCAAACTCACCTTTAACACTGAAATCTCCAAATCACTCAAATCTCTCACACTCTTATTGTATCCTGCCAGGGCATGTCCTATGGCATCCAGAGGATCCAAAGTCTTGGAGATGACCGTAGTATGTGTATATAATTTGTGTGTATGTGTTTGTTGCAGATATAATAACTATCATAAATACCTAATTTATCCAAACCCACCTTTAACACTGAAATCTCCAAATCACTCAAATCTCTCACACCTTATTGTATCCTGCCAGGGCATGTCCTATGGCATCCAAGGATCCAAAGTCTTGGAGATGACCGTAGTATGTGTATATAATTTGTGTGTATGTGTTTGTTGCAGATATAATAACTATCATAAATACCTAATTTATCCAAACCCACCTTTAACACTGAAATCTCCAAATCACTCAAATCTCTCACACTCTTATTGTATCCTGCCAGGGCATGTCCTATGGCATCCAGAGGATTCAAAGTCTTGGAGATGACCGTAGTATGTGTATATAATTTGTGTGTATGTGTTTGTTGCATATATAATAACTATCATAAATACCTAATTTATCCAAACCCACCTTTAACACTGAAATCTCCAAATCACTCAAATCTCTCACAAACTTATTGTATCCTGCCAGGGCATGTCCTATGGCAACCAGAGGATCCAAAGTCTTGGAGATGACCGTAGTATGTGTATATAATTTGTGTGTATGTGTTTGTTGCAGATATAATAACTATCATAAATACCTAATTTATCCAAACCCACCTTTAACACTGAAATCTCCAATCACTCAAATCTCTCACACTCTTATTGTATCCTGCCAGGGCATGTCCTATGGCATCCAGAGGATTCAAAGTCTTGGAGATGACCGTAGTATGTGTATATAATTTGTGTGTATGTGTTTGTTGCAGATATAATAACTATCATAAATACCTAATTTATCCAAACCCACCTTTAACACTGAAATCTCCAAATCACTCAAATCTCTCACACTCTTATTGTATCCTGCCAGGGCATGTCCTATGGCATCCAGAGGATCCAAAGTCTTGGAGATGACCGTAGTATGTGTATATAATTTGTGTGTATGTGTTTGTTGCAGATATAATAACTATCATAAATACCTAATTTATCCAAACCCACCTTTAACACTGAAATCTCCAAATCACTCAAATCTCTCACACTCTTGTATCCTGCCAGGGCATGTCCTATGGCATCCACAGGATCCAAAGTCTTGGAGATCACAGCAGTGTGCCCCAGCATGAGTCCCAGGTCCCAGGCATATGGCCCGTAGTGGATGTCTTCAAAGTCCAGCATTCCGTCAGCCACGTATGTATTTGAACCGGGGGCCAACGGCTGGGCCATAATATTGTGGTCGTTGAAGTCACCGTGTATGAAACCTAAAAAAGAGTGTACAATGAAGTCGCCATTAAATATAGAGAGTGTGATATTAATGTACCGAAACCTTAAAATAGAGAGTTTATAATGCAGTCATCACTAAAAATAGAGAGTGTGATATTGTTGTCATCTTGTATGAATCCTTAGAATAGAGAGTTTACAATGAAGTCACAATTAAAAATAGTGAGTGCGACAATGATGTTACCATTTAAGAAACCTTAAAATCAGGGCCAGATTTAAAGATTTGCCGCCTGTAGGCTATACGATTGATTTGCCACCCCTGTCACAATATTCTCCCCCTTCGGGGAAAAGTAGCTGGTTAGCTGCAAATAGGGTGGTATGTGCTGTTTAAAATAGATACACATATTAGAATCATCTATATACCTTTACACGCTAAATCGAAAGCGAAATAGGTGATTTTTTTAAAAAACTGTTCGACTATTTTTCTTTCAACTTCGAAATCCGGGAGGAGGGGGGCAATTGCCCTCGCAGCTACCATGTTTGCTACGAAATATTAGTATTATATATACATTTACGGTTTACGCATTAATGTAAATTAGTTGTTTTCTTTCTCTTAAAAATATTCGTATCTTTATAATAATATTTTTATGCCGAATGCGGCTTTAATTGGTTGTAAAATTTGCCGCCCCGAAAAATTCGCCGCCTTAGGCTACAGCCTACTTAGCCTATTTAGAAATCCGGCCCTGCTTAAAATAGAGAATGTGCAGTAAATCGAAATTAAGAATAGAGAGTATGGCATTGATGTCACCGTGTATGAAGCCTAAAAACAGAGAATCACAATGAAGTCATCACTAAAAATAGAGAGGGCGGTATTGATGCCACCGTGTATGAAACCTAGAAATACAACATACGTGACATTTATTTGTGAAAAACTAAAATTGCTCAAGAGATTTATCAAAGGATTTTTTTTGTGATTTAGTGCTGACAATACGATCTATAAATTAAAAATTTCAATCTATGAAAGTCCTTGAAATACATTTTTTAGTCCTTTTAAACGTCAGACGATTTTGTGAAAAAATATATATTTCAAAAATGCAAAAATCGTCAGACACAAATGCATCTATTGAAGAACAAACTTTTTTTTGAAGTACGAACAATTAATTTTTTTCTTCTCAATTTTTTCCCTCTTTTCAAATAAAAAATCGGGAGGTGAATTTTTTTTTTTTAATATGCTTTCATTAGTGACCAGATTGATCATACTAAATCACTTTAATTAAAAATATGCAAACTGCAATCTTTTCCATTTTTTAGGTTAATTACAATAAAAATAACATTTTATAATTTCATATTTTAAACGTACATTTATTGAAAAAAAATATTATTTTACTGGTAAGTACCTTCCGGTAGATTACATAAGTTTTCTGTTATTTCAGACTGAAATCTTTCCAGAACAGAACGCACTTTCTTTCTTAATTCTTCATCGAGAGATTCCATAAAATTTGCAATCAAAGGAATGAACTTTACGCTGCTCAAAATGACTTTACTCTTTAAAGGAGGACAATCCAAATCCTAAAACGAATAGTAATGAACTTTAATAATAATAACTTCAATTGAAGAGTGCAAGAGAAAACCCCTTCACTGCAAAAGAATCTGCATCAGGCTTCTTTGGCGTCGATAGAGAGTTATTGCCTAAACTGGTGTAAGGAAACTGGTTTCTTACTTGGTTCTTCTTTCCGGGCAACCCTGATTTACGCCAGACACTAATACCATTCTTGTACCGTGAGAAAAGAAGCAAGGGAGAACCGGTCCGCCACGCAGATCTGATTATGGGAAGATTCCAGTGCAGTCAAAGGGTTCTTCTCCTGGTCTCTTCAGTTGTTAATTTAAATTTCCAACTCTAATTTATAAAATAATTTATAACTAAATATAAAATATACACAAATATAAAATATCTTAAATATTAAAAATCCTCAGGTTTTCATCGTACTCTGAGAGTGAAACCGGAACAACCAATGAAATAACCGAAGCACAAGAAGGAAAACTGAATTTTACGTCATCGGTAACAACATCATTGTTTAGAAAATAAATACAAAGCTATTTACTTCGAGAGCCTTATGAAACTTGGCCAATAAGGTGCCCCACTGGTATAAATTTTCGTATGTATTGTCTATAGAAGACACAGGAACTCCTGGTATGTACGTGTATAAGTACACACCACACTTTTTTTCTTCTGAAGAATCTAAACATTTAAATAAAATAAATTAAAATAACAGTATACTCTAAAATTTCTGCATATATTATTATTGACTAAATTAATTTTTTATTGAAACTATAATTACTCTTTAAAATTGATATATAGTTTCAAATAGTTAGGAATATTAGGAATACAGAAAATAGTGTTTCTGCAATTATCAGTTTAGTAAGCAATTTTATTAATATTTCAAAAACTCAACAATCGGTTTATAACGATACCTTGATATTTCGCAAGCAACGAAAAACTTGACTATGGAGAAGTCACCAAAGTGGAAAATCAACCACGAAATCAGAAAAAAACATGGAAACTCGTCGATCAATGAACAGTAAATAAACAAAACATCTTAATCGACCATAGTCAAATAGAATTCGCGGTAAAAAAATATCTTTGAATAAATGGCCCAAGAATGAGACCCAAAACTTATAGTCAGTTTGGTGCGTAAAATTCAGATACAGGACATAAATTTTGAATGTAAAATATAAAAATAAAAGACTATGTTATAAAATTAATAATAAGATAAAAATAATAAGATAAAACATTATGCAATATTAAATAAATTAAACCTTCGTCCATGAGTGGCACTTTTTCCAAATGCCATGTCGTTCCATTTAAGTTTTTTACTGGTACAGGAACGCGCAAACCTTTCTTGTCCAAATGCAGGACGGCCGTATGCATGGAATCTGTAAAGAATATAAAAAAAAAACATATCGGTGATATTTCTTCAGTACAGTAGCACCCTTTACAGTAGTACCCTTTACAGTAGTACCCTTTACAGTAGCCCCTTTACAGTAGCCCCTTTACAGTAGCACCCTTTACAGTAGTACCCTTTACAGTAGCCTCTTTACAGTAGCACCCTTTACTACCATAGTGTCCCGTATACCAGCCATAATTTTTTGGTTAATATTATTATCTTAATAAAAAGAAAAACGTTAAATTTTCTGGTTATTTCTTTCCCATAATATTCATCCCATTCAAAATATTGGACTGGGGTACCAATTACTACGACATTCAGACAGGGTTTTACCTTATCAGACAGGGCTTTACCTACCTGAAAAGGAACCAATACCACAAATTTTATTGTGACAGTTAGGGATTTATTAAATTAGTTGCGGTTATAAACTGTAATGCCAGTGCCTAAATGTAATAGATACCGAGTATATGCGGAGTACGTGCTCGTTAAATTTGTGGGTCCGAAAGTCCTGTGGGCGGTCATGGCGCAGTTTCCCACGGGTACAGGTCCCTGGAGACTATTTCCCTCCCCTTCAGGGACATGTCTAAATTACGGAGGTGGCGATAGATGGCAGCATCTGTCAGCACGATGAAAAGACGGATTCCTGCCGTGTAGTCTCTATACGGGCATCTCTCCTCATGAACCGCACCCATTTGCCTTAATCCTTTCCCGCTCCGCGGGAAGAGCTTGGGTTTCCAAAGGGGCATTAGTAACAACAACAACAAATGCAATAGATAGGGGAAAGTCGAAATGGCTGGTCCTACTGGACTGTATGAATGTTGACTCCATATAAACTAGTGTTTCTCAAGAAAGATGTTTAATTCTCTACATCACATATTTAAAGGTCTTGAAATGGATAGAAACCCATAATATAATATTTAAAAGCAAAACAAGTTGGAAAACGTTGTACTACTCCATACCAAACCTCCATCTCACAATAGTAAAATGTTACGATTAAGGAAAAAAAATAAATGTTACGGTTAACCCTCTGAGGGATACAGACTTTTTAAAAAATTATGTGTGATAAGTTTAATAATTTTATTAAATATTAACATTTAAAGCATGAAGGAGCCATGGCATCTACTACAAAAATATAATTTTTAAAAATTTTTAGAAATTCTCTAACACACAAATGCACATTTTACAAATGTAATGAATTATATACATATGATAATGTTCAGTTCCTGTACTCCAAAAAACTATTAAGATCAGAATATCTTTTCTCATCTAGCTTTCAGTTAAAAATAGTAATTTAAATCTTATGCAATGAAAACGAATTTACACTTTAGACAATTTGCTTAACCCTCAGAGGGTAAAAAAGCTACCTCTGTCATAGTTAAACCGTTTTGGACAAAAGATATCACTGTATTTGAAACCTCTAGCTGCAGACCCATTTTCACACTTAAAAAGTTTGAGGAAAACCTTTAAAAAATCTGCCAAAAGACCCATTAAAAACAAAATAACTTATCTAAACATGCTATAAAATTGTAGATTGTATTCAAAACAATCAGATTCACAGATGGATTTCAAATATAACTTCGTTTAAAATAAGTTTAAAATCTAGATCGATAGAATTTTTTCAACTGTTTGAACATTAGAACAAAAATAGAAGGTTGCACTTTGAGAAAAGTGAATTTCGGAACAAAACCTAAGTTTTAACCTTAAAAAGAAGTGGAATATTTCAGCATTCATAAACTCCAAAGAACATTTACTCCAAACGTAGTTAATAAAATTCTTTACCAAAATGTCCTTCCATTGAACTCTTGGATGTATTTATAATCTTCAGTGTGTAACCTGAATCAAGTATTTGATCAATGTAAGGATTATTGTGCTGTTGCGATACCTTAAAAAACAAACAAAAAATTAATGTATGAAAATATATTACCTCATTATTATTATTACTACTATTACTATCATTATTTCTACTATAAATATCATTATTATTATTCTATTATTATATAATATAATTATTAAATTAATATATAATTAATAATTAATAATTAATAATTAATAATTAATATTAATAATTAATAATTAATAATTAATAATTAATAATTATAATTAATTATTAATATTAATAATTAATTATTAATTATTAATTATTAATTATTAATTATTAATTATTAATTATTAATTATTAATTATTAATTATTAATTATTAATTATTAATTATTAATTATTAATTATTAATTATTAATTATTAATTATTAATTATTAATTATTAATTATTAATTATTAATTATTAATTATTAATTATTAATTATTAATTATTAATTATTAATTATTAATTATTATCACCATCACCACCACCACCACCTACACCATCATCATCATTATCATTATTACTGTGAATAAAAGTATACATTAACAATAGCATTTGCTTACCTTGACATGGAAATTTCTATCTACGAAACTGTTCATTTCTTTTATTTCCGTGGCTTCCAGTCCGTACAATTTCTTCAGCAGCTCAATAGCCAACTCGGGAGAAACCTTGGGTTTCGCGCGTAAAGCATCGTTCGTGTTGTCCAATACATTATCTTTTTATAAAATAAAGAAAAATACTTAAAGAATATTTACATTTTTAAAATGTAATTAAAATAATTAATATTTAATTAAAATAATTAATAATTAATTAAAGTAATTAATTAAAATAGCAAATTAAACGAAGTAAAGATTTGTAGGAAGAGTAACTTGGTGTAACGTTACTCCAAAAAACGGGTGGAAGATAGCTTTCTGGATATGATAACCAATGATCATATTTATGTGTGAGAAAAGAATAAATTAGAATATAACTGTTTACTAATTGGTCACGAATGCTTAAATAGTATTAACTATTTAAAACATCATTCTATATAAGGTTTAAATAAAAGAGAATCCAAATATAAGGGGGGGAATTATTTCAATGAAGCAAATTGGTTCAGTAGTTTTTAATATTTGTAACTTACATTCTGTGGTTTTGGTGGAACAGCAGAATGATTACTAAAATGGGCTTTAGCCAACATACTAACCAGTCGGCGCTGTATGTGTCCACGCAAACAAGGACCATGGCACCATAAGGAGTAGATATAGTATAATAAATTAAAAGTATTACATTCCTGTCCAAAATTATGCATGCAATTTTAAAACAAGTCTCAAAAGTCAATCCGTTATTCGTTTGAAGACACCATACAGTACTTACATTCTACTATATTATATTTCTTTAATAGTTTTATTATTATAATGTAGAATTTATACAAACACGTTTATTTCTTGTAAGTATTTGTAATAAAAAAATTATTGGGGGCTGTGGAGCCCAATCGGTTAGACATTCACCTAGAATGCGGAAGGTCCCAGGTTCGGGTCCGGGCATCGCCAAAATAACTGCCGACTAATAAACGGCCCGTGCAGCCAAAAATGTCCGACGAATAATACCCCGTGTGGCGGGAGTGCACGTTAAATATCCTTCAAAGTCCTAACGCTGCGTACGATGTCGCCCTTAATGGTTGCGTTGGGGGCCTACTCAGGTGTCGGCTTGTCACTTGACTGTGGTTCTAAAATACGACGCCCGTCGCCAATAGCCCTCGTGTAGCTCTAGTGTGACGATAATTCAAACTAAACTAAACTATAAAAAATCATTAAATACTTTAAATGAACAGTTTAGTAAGTGGTAATGCGCAGGGACACAAAATCTAACGTTTCAAGAAAATCACCCACATCGGAAGGATATATAATGCAAAGTCGCAAAAAATGTACGAGGTCTTAAAAAATCATGTAGACCGAGAATTCCCTACGTTTCTTTGTCTTTATTACATTAAGGTTGCAAAATTGCTTTTAAAATTGTCACCCTGTATATATGTGTCAGTACAACTGCTAAAGTCAAACTGAAGACATTTGAAATAAGCCATGATAAAATAGAAATCTAAAAACCGAATAAATAATATAATTCTCGTATCTATATTAAGATCTACTAGAGATGCCATTTCAAAAATCAAAGACTATTTTGGTACTTACAAATGAGAGCATATTATCTTTTGAAATAAATTATCTATTGCAAAGATGATAATAAAAGAACAAAACACTGATTTATAAGGAAGTATGCACTTTTTTTTCAGTTTTTTTAGACTAGTTACAAAAGAATATACTTGTAATAATTGTCAATTATATGATATCTAAACGATATGTTATAATTTAGCAAAAAATAAACCTTATTTCATTAATAACTATAATATATAGGTGATTATCTGTCAACTTGAAATTTTGAGTCCGCGTATTTTTTTGTGCTTTTTCATTAATAGCAAAAGGTTTTTCATTTGGAAATAATTGAACGTTTGCATTATTTTAAAATTGCACTTAAACGATTGTTTCACCAAAATTGTCGATTTCGCGCAGCAGGTATCATTATTAGAGACTATCAAGAATTAAAGTTGAAATATTTTTGGCTCTTTTTGAGCAGCAGCTTGGCTAATTTTTAAATTAATTACCCCCCCCCCCCCCCACCGTATAAAATACCGTACAATTTATCGAGAAAATATTTCCGTGGCCTAGTTTACCGTGTGACAGGTGGGGATACTGCCATATATGCTACCGAGAAATAACAGACCACCAGAATCCAGGATTGTACCACAGATCTTAAGATGTCCAGTCTCACGCTTTCCCAACTAAGCGATTTCTGCTTACAAAGTCACAAACAAATAATTCGAATGGTTGAACGGTTTCACTCTATTTAGCTTTACGTGCTTAAAAACAAAAAAGAATACTGATCTTACTTTAAACATAATATTTTTCCAGAAAAAAAAACGTAAAGAAAATAGCAACATTTTCTGTAAATTTAGGGGGGGGGGGAGTTTCTGTAAAATTAACAGATTTTTTTACAAGTGTGTAAGAAAATTTCATAACAGCAAACAGAACCAATTGGTGGAAAAGCGTCCTAAGTATATTTCATAATTTCTTTTTTGAACTATTTTTAAACTTAATTAATTAATAATTAAATGAACGGACGATCTTTTGAATTTGCTTTATTTTGATGTTTTGACGATTCTTATACCTGGTGAAACAAATACTTACATAGAAAAGCAATATGCAGATGAGATTTAACTGCTTACGGATGATCTCCCTTCTAATTTCGCAAAACCTCGCCAATAGTCATTTTTAATTTTATTTTTTCAAAACACGATAAGAAAGATGTATAGGAATATTTCTCATTAAAACTAATCAACGTTCCGATAGCAGTTGCCAAAACTTCCAACGGGTGCGAAGCAAAGATTTTGAAACTGGCGAAAAGTTCAACTGAGAACAGGTTTGCCATAAAGCGCCAAATCCGAAAAAATCGAGCCAAGGGGGACCTACAGTAAATCTGATCCGAAAAGCAATACTTTCGCAGATGTTAGAATTTCAAAACTAATGCCTTAGCTCTGTGGGATTGATCATCCCTCTTAATAGTTTCGATAACCATCAGTGAATATTTTCATTTCTATATAATTATATATTTTCAAACTGACTATATATGGCAGTAGATGGAATAGATAATTTCATTCATTTTCAAAAATAATACCGTATCCATTGCAAGTACCATAACCAAACTTTTTTTCCCCAACAGGGCTGCTTTATTCGAAGCTAAGTTTTTGAGAAAACTGGCAAAAATTTTCAAAACTGAGAACCATTTCTTTGTGGCACCATCTAAGCGTAGGCGACTCTCGCTACCAATTTTGACGCTCAGATTGCAATGGACATCTGTGGATGCTAAAGAATGCTGAGATTTAATTTTGCCGAGGGAACTCATGCCAAATGCGTACTCAAGGGATCTTTACATGCCCCTTAATCATATGACATGAGTGTCTACGATTTTCCCATCCAAAAAATCTTACGACTCAGCCGGGGCTCGTACTTGGCTTATGAGGCGGACACGTAATACCTCTCAGCCACTGAGCTGCCAATAACCAAACTAAGTACATGAAATAAACCAAAAGATAATAAAAATAAAATATCTAAAAATATATATATTGCTTGAAGTTTCTTACCTAAATCAATTTCGGACGCCATTGTAGCAGTAAAAAAACTGTTTCTCTTCTGAAGAAGGCGTGTATTTCCTTTAATTGAAGATATCTACTGACTATCAAGTTGATAAGAGAACCGAGCGACGATTATTAAGTAAGTTTGTTATTTTATCTTTCAACCCACTCTTATAAAATAAATTATCTCCTAAAACTTACGTCAAACATTTATATTCAGAATGTTGTGTTTGACAAGTTGTCACTTTGTTAAATACGTTTTTGCAGCTTCACTAATCATGTTGTGTGATTCAGTTAAAAAGCAACCTGATTACATAAAACTATTTATCATAATCATATTTTTTAATACATTAGGCAATTTACAGTTTACTTTTCACGTAAAATTTCCGTACATTTGAAAGTTTCAACTCATAATTTGACAGGTAAAAATTCGAAACGAAATTTGCTGTTGTAATATGTATGTATTCAACGCATCGCACCTTATCTATGAAGTGTCAAATAAAACGTTTTTCCGACTATTAGATCGATATTTACACCTGCTTTCTTTAAATCGCAGTTTATTTCAATAACTAGCCGTTATTAAGATATTTTTTGATAAATGCATTTATGCGAACTCAAATTATACCATTGGATAATACCTTAGAATATAGCTCTCGCTAATATAGCGAATCGAATATAGCGAATATACTCATTTTTACATTATCTTAGAAACGTTTTGCTATATGTTGGGAATAACACAAATCTCTGCACAAGTTAGTTCACACTTTTTCTGCAATCACAAGAAATATATGGTCAATTATCACATGTTTTTTTAATTAGGTTCTTTGTATTCAGCTCATAAACTATATGTATACAATTAAATCAAAAAAATTATAAATGTTTAGGATAATCCAATCTAAATCAGTGTTCGTACTTGTCACATCTTCTATAAGAGTATGAGAATTTAATTGGTTAAAAAGTAACTAAAAATTCAAAAATGTTTTATTTTCGTTAACATTTATATAGATCACCAAATACAAAACTTTCAAAAACAAAATTAATTCTTTTAATTTCATGAAACTAGGGGGCTCCGCCCCTTGCTCGCTATCGCTCGCCAACCCCCTTAATTGCTGCGCAATTCCATTGGCCGCTTCGCGCGCAGCAAGGGGCTTCGCCCCCTGCTCGTTATCGCTTGCCAACTCCCGGTTTCCCATAAGCCGCTTCGCGGCCGGCTCGCTGGTGAACGTAACTTTTCCAACCCAACTTTGCACAGGCCTATGCATATTTTGCCATCCAGGTCTGTATCTATGACAAAATTATGTCGAGCCTTGGTAATATAGTTATATTCAGCCGCAAGCTCGCACCCTTGGATATTGCTGCGCAATCTCATTGGGTCGCAAGCTTGCATTCTTGGATTCTTCCTCTACGCCCCCTGCTCGCTGTCGCTCGCAAACCCACGGGAATTGCTGGCAAATACATTGGACCGCTTCGCGGCCGCTAAGTTATATTTCTTAAAAAAATATATTGCATTACTTTGTTCAGTAATAACTCGCCAACCCCCGTTAATTTCGCAGAATTAACCTAGCCTGTTTTTACTTTTAGGTTCTTTTTAAAAACCCAATGGCTCACTCAAAATTTGTAAGTTGTATGACTTTTTTAGCTACGCCCCCTTCTCGCTATCGCTCCCCAAATTTAGTTTTTTCAGGTTCATGTTGTTGGCTGTTCCGAAAGAGAGAAACGAAACCTGTTCGCAACCAGATAAGTATATATAATTGGCCGTGCGCAAATAGGTTTCGTACTTTTTCTTTGAAATTGCTTACATTCCGGACCGGTCGGATGTCGTGACGTCCAAAGAGCTTCTGTGACCTTAAAGTTGAGTAGACCATGGACAGATACATAAAGACAAAAACACTATCATTTACGTAAACAAAAAATGGTGAAACGTAACACGTAGGGAGATCCTTGCAAAAATGCATCTCACAACGAAAAATAATAAAACTAAAAAGTAGGTTTGTTACAGAATCTCACTTAAACCGCTTCCACACAATATTTGTGCTCAACAAAAAAACGCACTATTTATACACCTCAGAAATTCGCCAAACAGGCCTTCAGCTTATAATTTATTTCTAATTCAAACTTTTAAACGCCAAAAAAAATTAACTATTTTCATTAATCTTCCTTCGCAAATTAATGATACTCATTATCACTCTCACTCATTATTACTCTTGTCATCTACTTATTTATAAAAAATCCATCGTACAGTAAAATAATAATTTGGATTAATAGCATTTTAAAATCCAGTCAAGAACTAAAAACAATAAACCAACAGGTTACATTTTGTAGCCTCCAGCCTTTTCACACCCTCCATCTGCTGCCAGATATAGCCTTTATCTGCTGCTGCTGCTGCCAGATCCAGATCACGAGGCCCGGAGGTAGGTTTTATGCCACACAGTTGCGCTATGGAACTCAGATGATTACAGTCAATGTGCCGCACTGAAGTTGGTTTAGGCCAACACAGGAGCAGACCATGGAGCACAGAACTACGAGGAAATCCCCTCACGGTAACTGAAACCTCACACTCATCTCACTCTATTGTAATATTACAACAATCCAAACTGAATCATATCACATAAATATTTTAATGTAACCTAGCCTGATTTTTTGCTTCAAAATGATATATCCCACTTGTTTGTGCGACTTGCGGTTCGTTCTGTGAAAGTGGGTGACAGACAGACGGATTGAAACGATTATAATACATTCCACTTGTTACGTTATAAACGTAATGTGGAAGCTAAAAAAAAAACATTTCGCTTAATATGTTGGCTTTACAATAAATCATAAAACAATGTTTAACAAGAGTTAAAACATCTTCAAAAACTTTCTAAAAAAACAAAAAGGAATATGTCAATAAAAAAATAAAATAAAACTCTTTTACCGTAGTGATGCGAACGAATAAAAACGAGAGATTAAATAAAAAAAAAGAAAGCCATCTGCCAAGCCAGCTGAGAAAAAAAGTTTAAAGAACAACGCGATATTTTTCATCAGTTCTGAAAATTTAAAAAAAAACTGTTTTATAAAAAAGGGAAACTTTGGGATTCACTTTAGCAGAATTAAATAAAATAATTAATTGTTTATTTAAATAGTTTTGTCATAATTTTTTTACTATCTTTTTTTACATAATTTATTTAATCTATAACCTTCTATCTTGCTATAATATATTTTAAGGCAAAATCATTTTTATAATTAAAACAAATCTTGTTTTATAAATGTTAAATAAAATAGCGGCCGTCAGTCAGCTAAGAAAGACTTTATTAGAAGAGCAAAAGAAACACAACTCGCATCTATTTATAAGCTTGGTTACATCATCAAACTAAACAACAATGAGATTAAACATGGAATGACTGATGCAATATTGGGTGCGATTACACTATAAGATGATGAAATATGAAATGAGATATTACATCATACAGAGGCTGATGCAACTTGAATATGATATTACAACACCCGCCCTTAATCGCACGCTACAAATTATAAACATATTAACTTTTTAAACAACATAAAGGCAAGAGTTCATTCAATTTTGATCTAGGCAAAGATTTAGTAAACATATCAGCAATTTGCATATTTGAACTAACATACTCAATTTTAATATTATTTTCAATTAAGGTACTTCGTATGAACTTCAACTTAATATCCATATGTTTCAACCTACCAATGCTATTTTCATTTGTAACGGTTTTTATGCAAGACTGGTTGTCTTCATACACTATATGTTTGAAACATTAACAATTTCACTAACAATGGTTTTTAACCATAAAAGATCCTGCATAGCTTTTCCCAGAGCTATTACCTCAGCTTCAGTAGACGATAGGGAAATACAATTTTGTTTCCTACAGGACCACATTATTGAACAACCATTTAACATTATTACAAAGCCTGTCAAACTTTTCCTATCTGGATTTCCTCCAAAATCGGCATCTACATACATTGATAAGTAAAAGCACTTGGAATCGCACTTGTTATATACAATTTTAAAGAGTTTAAAGTTCCCTTTAAATATCTTAAGATTCTTTTAATCCTAACCAGGCACTTTCAGTAGGATTTTCTTGGAGTTGACTGAGACAGTTCACTGCAAAAATAATGTCTGGTCTTGTTGCATGTGCCAGATACAAAAGTGAACCTATCAACTCGCGATAGGGGCCACTAAATAGCTTTCCATTCTGAAAATCAGCTACTGTTGCTTTTGCCTCCATAGGAGCAGCGCTAGGCTTGCACTCTGACATTTTATACTGCTTAAGTAATTTTTCGATAACATTTACTTGATTTAGACACAGTGTGTTCAACGTGAATTCTATTCTGATACCTAAAAACTCAGATGCATTTTCTGTTTTAGACATTTGAAAATCAATCGATAACAATTCTATAATAAGATTTAATTCTCAAATATCAGATCCTGCTAATAAAACATCATCCACTCCACGTACAAGGCAATTATCACTTTCCTACCTCTTGTTTCCCTAATAAAAATGCAAGGTTCAGAAATCAACTATTTAAAACCTATCTTTGACATAAATTGAAGAAATTTTAAGAACCACTGTCGAGGGGCCTGTTTAAAGCCATACAAGCTTTTTTTAAGCCTTCATTTTCGGCCACTGTTGTCGTCGTATCCCTGCGGCTTATCCATAAAAATCACTTCGTGTAAATCACCATTCAAGAAAGCTGTTTTCACATCCATTACAAGCACACTAAGATTTTCTTGTACAATAATCACCAAGCACTAAACGTAAAGCTGGCATACTAATAACAGGAGCATAGGTTTCAAAGTACTCGACGTCCTTTTGCTGTATAAATCCACGTATGACAAGACGATCTTTGAACTTTCCATCCCGTTTTTGCCGGAAAACCCACTTGCAGGATAAGGCGCGTTTTCCCTCCGGTAAATCTTCCAGCTCAAACACATCATTCTTCTTCATTGCATCCATTTCCTCGTCCATGGCTTCTCTCCAATGCAGCTGGTCGGCGCTTGACAAGGTTGTAATGTCTTCAAATGAGGGAGTTTCTTGAATTGTTGCCATTGCTTCATAGGCTTCGGGCAGTGGATATCGAGGAGGTTCTCTTCTTGGTCGACTGGATCTTCTTAGCTCCGGTTCGACGTCTTCATCCCCATCTTCTATTTGATGATTATCCGCAGTATCCACGTCACTTTCTACATCACTGCCTTCATTTAAGTCATCGTTGGAATCATTCAGAGTGTTTATTGGGTCCAAATCTTGTGAAACGGATTTCCAGTTGTTATCTTTTCTTTCTTCATTGAACTTTACATTTCGCGATACTACAACACGTCCAGTCACTGGATCCATTAGGCGATATCCCATAGTAGAATATCCAACGAACAGCATCTTCTTTGATTTGGGGTCTAATTTCTTTCTTTGAGAGTTCGGGACCAACATGTAGGCGTCACAACCAAACACTCGAGTATTCTTTAGATCTGGGTCCTTCGAAAATTTCAATCTGTATGGCGTAAGGTTATTGATCGATTGGCTAGGAATTCTGTTGTGTAAATAAGCAGCTGTTAGAATGGCATATCCCCAGAACTTCTTGCTTAAATTTGCTTCGTAGATGAGTGCCCGCCCTTTTTCCAAAAGGCTTCTGTTCGCACGCTCAGCTAAGCCATTCAAAGGAGCTGTATAAGGAGGAGATGGGTCAATTTCCACACAAGCTTCATTCACCACTTTTAGTAGTTCACCGGAAACGTATTCCTTGGCATTATCGCATCGCATTTTCCTTATTCTTGGATTCATTTTGAAAAACTTTTTTAGCTCTTGCACCACATCACTCTTTTTCTTTAGCAATCGAACTTCAATAAACCTTGAATGGTCATCCACTATTGTCATAAAATAACTGTCACCCGAATCTGTAGTTGGCGATATAGGTCCACATATATCAGTATGTATCATGACCATGGGCTGTGTCTCTCTACGTCTTGGGCCTTTCCCCATAGGTGCTGCACTCTGTTTGGCGGTAATGCATATTTCACAAAAATGTTGCGATAGTGAAAGACCCATTTCTTTTAGCACACTCTCACATGAATGTCCTAAACGGCGATGCCACAGGTTTTCGTCAGCATTCAGAGCAATATCCAAAGAAGAGTCCGGAATGAACTCACTTTCATATTGCCCACACTCATTTCGAACGCCAAAAATAAGATCTTTGTTTCCTATATCAAGGAAAACTTTTCCATCTTTAAAAGATACACCATAGCCAGCAGCTTCAATGAGTTTAACTGAAATTAGTTCACCATTCAAGTTTGGAATGTATAACACGTCTTCAAGAACAATCCGAGTACCCTCACTTAAATGTCCGTTGATTGTCCCTCTGCCCTTTATCACCAGCAGTTCACCTTTTGAAGCACATTGTACAGTACCAGAGGATTTGTTGAAGGATGCAAACCAGCTTTTAACTGAGCACATGTGAGACGTAGCACCGGAATCAACAATAAAACTATTACTTTTCACTTCACCGGCCATAAACTTAATTGCTGTGGACGCATGTTTCACACTGTCAGACTGTCCGTTACCCGAATCGGCCGCTTTACAGAATTTACGAACGTGGCCTCGCTTACCACAATTGTAACAAGTCTTATTATTTAATCCACAGTTCTTTGCGTAGTGCCCTTTTCGTTTGCATTTGAAACATGTGATATTCTTTTTGGCAGAAAAGGCAGCACTTTGATTAACATTCGAAGACACTGAGGAATGTTTGTTTTCCCGCAGCATCATTTCTGCTTCCAGTAAACGTTGCGTAACAAAGTTTACAGTTAAATTAGTGTCAGGTTGATTTTCTAAAGCACACTTTATGCTCTCGTATTCAGGCGGCAACGACATCAACATATAAACTATAATATCTGCATCACTCACTGTTACACCGGAAACTTTAAGGTCAGTTACTAACTTAGTAATTTCACTAAGATGACTCATCATAGGCACATCACGACTCTTTTTCAAAACGGCAAGTCTCTTCCTAGTCAATATTTGACTTACGGGACCTCTCGATTCATATAAAGTTTTCAGTTTATCCCAGAGAAGTTTTGCAGTGTTTTCTTCACTCATAGATGCTAATATCCGATCGTCCAGGAATGACATCAAAAGAGCATAAGCTCGTTTTGCCTTTTTCTGCATATCAGCATCAGTTGCCGGTGGCTCCTCTTCCAGAAATTCATCCAATTCCTTAGCCGCGAGAACAGCCGCAACCCTCCGGGCCCACATAGGGTAGTTACTGCCGTCAAAAGCAACAATTCCACAAGAGTCTGTTTGCGCGATCAAGGCCATTATTATTTATCGAAACAAATACGAGCAACTCAAAAGTTCTCCACCCACGCGCAAAAGTCTTTTTCCGAATTACTACCGCTAAACGCCCGCCGAGGCAATAAATCAAAAACCACGCTCTACTACCATGTTAAATAAAATAGCGGCCGTCAGTCAGCTAAGAAAGACTTTATTAGAAGAGCAAAAGAAACACAACTCGCATCTATTTATAAGCTTGGTTACATCATCAAACTAAACAACCAATGAGATTAAACATGGAATGACTGATGCAATATTGGGTGCGATTACACTATAAAGATGATGAAATATGAAATGAGATATTACATCATACAGAGGCTGATGCAACTTGAATATGATATTACAACAATAAAAAAAAGGAAATTTTGTGATTTCACTTTAGCAGAATTAAATAAAATAATTAATAAAATAATTTTGTTATAAAAAAAAATTTGTTTATTGAAAATGTTTATCAGACTAATTGTTATGTTAAATGTTTATTTAAAATAGTTTTGTCATAATTTTTTTACTATCTTTTTTTTACATAATTTTAATCTATAAACCTTCTATCTTGCTATATTATATTTTAAGGCAAAATCATTTTTAAAAAAATCTGTGAACATCTTCTATATATAAACACAAAACCAATGTAAAAAGAACAAGTTAAAGAACTGTTCTTTTTAAAAGAACAGAAAAGAGAGCAATAGGGTATTTGACTAAATCGGGAAACTGCCCAAAAAAGTTATATAAACATAGTATATGAACTAGAAAACGCATATTCATTGGTTTTTCTTCAAAAAATTACTCGGATATTATTTAAAACAAGTTTTAAAATCGCGATATTTCAAAGCTTGGTCACGTGACTACAAACGCTACTCTGATTGGTCTGACGTCACCTGGCATTAAACCGTCCCACACGCTATTCAAATTTAGTGATCCTAAACTTTTTAGCGCTCTTTAAGTCCAAACTGCATAGGTTTTTTTTTTAGATTAGTCTTTTTTTCTTTGTGAATTTAGTGCTTATAAATATTTAAATAAAATAAAATTAAAGGATTCACAAAAACGGCCAGCTCAAATTTGCCGAGAATCGATGCCTCTGATGGTAAGACCCTTGTTTTTTTAATCTTCTTCGGATTTCTGTTCTGATGAGTTCCGAAATATTAAAACTTCAACGGAAATAATAACCAATTTTAAAAGGGTTATAAGGAAGCTATTAATGTTTTTAATGAAAACGTCCTAAAAGTGTAAATAGTAATCCAGTTAAAAAGGGAAAGTGTTATATTTAATGTTGTAATGTTAACTAGTTTCATATCTTTTTCTTTGCCTATAGATGGCGCGCCGAAATTATTTTTTTCATGTACTAATCTAGAAAATAAGAAATAAGTTAAGCACTTCTGTTTACAAAAAGTTGTTCATGCGTTCTGGTAAAAAGAAAAAAACGTTATAAAAAATCTATTTATTTAAAGCTACATCAGTTTTCCCCTAATTTTGGTTTCACTGGACTTCAAGTATATTTTTTTCATACCTGCATTTAAATATCTAGTACAACTTTTCATTAAACTCAATACTTGAATAAATTATCTTGTAAAAAATTATTAATTAAATTTAAAACAGCTTAAGTTGTTTGTGAATGATCTTATTTTCGATGTTTTCTAGCGTTAGTCTAGTAAATTCAAACTTTAAGCTCAAATACAGGGCCTTAGTAAACGAAATCACCAAATGTTTACATTGCGGAACGGCACAGTATAGCGATAGTTAATCATTAGAAGAAGCCGAAATATTCTACGTCTCCGTACTTGATCAAGGTGTGTAGCCCAACATTACATTCTTCTACGTTATGATCAAGAGTTTGGGTTAGTTTTAATTATCCTTACACTAGAGCTACACTAGGGCTATTGATGACGGGTATCATAATTTAGAACCACAGTCGCGTTGTCATCAAGAGATTTATGACGAATAACTGTAAAAAAAATGCGGTTGCAATTTTTTTAAGCCGCTCTTCTCGATCAGGAATCTTGTACTTGATCAAGGTGTGTAGCCCAACATTACATTCTTCTACGTTATGATCAAGAGTTTGAGTTAGTTTTAATTATCCTTACACTAGAGCTACACTAGGGTTATTGATGACGGGTATCATAATTTAGAACCACAGTCGCGTTGTCATCAAGAGATTTATGAGGAATAACTGTAAAATAAAATTCGGTTGCAATTTTTTTAAGCCGCTCTTCTCGATCAGGAATCGTTTACTCTAATCACGTCACACGCATATTATACTTATTTAACACAATTTATTCCATTGAAATTATACTTGACAAAATGCCAATATTCAAGTATGGTCGATGTCGACCTCATCATTTGACTAGGGTTCTAAATTACGACGCCAGTCGCCAATTGGCCCTCATGTAGCTCTAGTTTGACGGTATTCCAAACTAACCCGACCCTGTGGTCGTGCCCGAAAAAGTCATATTGATTCTGTAGAAAAATCTTTAAAATCAAATCCTAAATCCTTCTGGTCATATTTTCGTAACAAAAATCGGGTTAATGAAAATAATGTAATGTTTTGTAATGGTGTTGAATTGATGAGTGA
The DNA here is from genome assembly GCA_019343175.1 of Oedothorax gibbosus. Classification (NCBI taxonomy): domain Eukaryota; kingdom Metazoa; phylum Arthropoda; class Arachnida; order Araneae; family Linyphiidae; genus Oedothorax; species Oedothorax gibbosus. The sequence goes on from JAFNEN010000529.1 coordinate 104,974, forward strand.
TAGGGAAGTTGCCGAGGCTTTCAAGGGTCACTTTGCAAGCATTTATACAAAAAGATCGGAAAATACTGCACAGGATAATGTAATTGATATAAATTTGAACACAATTGACATGGTTAGAATCGATCACATAACTCTTGATGATATTGAAAGAGCCGTCAGACAACTGAAGGGTTCCAGTTCTCCTGGTCTGGATTTAATTCCCCCATACATTATTAAGGCAAATAAGATAACCTTATATATCCATTACTCATACTTTTCAATCTCTCTTTGAAAACTATGGTTTTTTCCTGACATCTGGAAAACAACAAAAATTGTACCTGTTTTTTAAAAAGGCAATAAATCTGATATCAAAAACTATAGACCAATAGCTATAATCTCAAGTTTTGCTAAAATTTTTGAATCCATTATTGTGAAAAAATATCGAATCAGACTTCGCAAATAATTTCCCCTTATCAACATGGTTTTATGAAAAAACGCTCTACAACCACCAATTTAATCTGTTTAAATAAAGATATTTCTAATGCCTTAAAGTTAAATAAACAACTGGATATTATATATACTGATTTTGCTAAAGCCTTTGACACCGTGGACTTTGATGTTCTTTTTCTCTAAATTACTTGCGATTGGTTTTAGTCATGAGTTAATCATGTGGATGTATACTTATGTAGTTGAACGACCTTTATATGTGAAATTTAAATCTGCTTTTTCTGATTGTTTTTTACAATACTTTCTGGAGTTCCTCAAGGGTCCGTGTTGGGACCTCGTCTATTTCTATTGTTTATTAATGATTTATCGTATATCTTCAACTCATGTTTATTATTTGCCGATGATCTTAAAATTTATAGATGCATTTCTACATACATGGATTGTGAAATTTTACAAACTGAACTTTATAATTTGCAGGATTGGTGTAACAAAAATAAGCTTTTTTTAATATTGATAAGTGTTTTGTCCTAACTTTTACTAGAAAAACGAATCCATTAATTAATAATTATAGCATCAATAATAACCTACTTAGCCGTAAAATAAACATAAGGGACCTTGGAATAACTTATGAAAACCAATTTAGTTTTAATATGCACATTACAGAAATCTCAACAAAGGCCCCAAAAAAAACCTAGGAATCCTTAAGAGAACAACCAATAATTTCACTGATGTATCTGTAATTATTTGTCTTTTCAATACTATTATTAGACCCTTACTGGAATTGTTGTGCTATATTGGAATCCCTCAAACAGCTACTCTGTAGGTAATATTGAGGGATACAAAACAAATTTTTCCGGTACATAAATTTTAAGAATAATAGACATTTCCCACCCTCCCTATAACTTGATGAGAATGGAACATAAAATGAATTCCTTGGAATGCAGGAGAGTACTGTCTATTTTTAAATTTTTTTATAATTTGCTGCAAAACAGAATTGACTGCCCGTATATCCTTGAAGATTTAAAATTATATGTACCAATTTATAAAACTCGTAATAAAACTGTATTTAAAGAACCTTTTTGTTCGACAAATTATATCAAAAATCAACCCATAAATCAATTTATTCAACTGTTAAATAGCTTACCTTTCAATGATGACATCTTCTGTGATAACTTCAGGACATTTAAATCAAATATAATTTCCTTATATAACTAAAATAATGGTTTATTTGTGGTGGTGTTTTTTCTTTTTTTCTCTTGTGTATATATATATAGTGAGTCTTATTTCATGCCATTTACTGGCTTTTTAAACTGTCAGTTGTATATATATTTTTTACTGTGTATGTTTCTCCTGCCATGTAACTGGTTTATTTTTAACTGTATGGTAGCTGTTTATATAAATAAATAAATAACCCAACCAAACTTTCTCATTTAAAGAAAATACTCGCATTCCTATAGAGATATATATCGTGTACTTTGTCTACTGTAGGTTTAGTGCGCCTTTATTCAACCAAACTTAACCCCACAAGATTTAAATCATGCGTTTTTGAACTGAAACACACCAGCCGGCTCAATTCCTGAACCAAAAACACCCGTTTCACATGAGTACCCAGAATAAACCGGGACTTCGGAAGTGACGTATGGTTTAAACGTCACATCCTGTTTACTTTCAGTCAAGTTTAGAGTTTGTTTATTTTTTAAGCCACCATGGCTTCGCGGCTATCCTTCTATTAAAAATTAGAGGGAGGTTAAACACGTTAAATTTCCGAATTTCCTCCTCTCTCTCCACCTGTCCGCCATGTTTGCTTTGTTTTGATCATCAAAACCGAAATGCATCACGGATAAATGAAGGTATAATGACTAGGAAGAATGCGGGTACGATTTCGAACCCCCAATTTTCCCTAACGGAGGGATTTTTGTCCCTAAATTCCGGTATATATATATTCCTCCCAATTCGCGTGCATGAGAACGCGCCTCATGCGTAACTTTTGGGGCAAGTCAAAAAGGCATGCAATGTTTTCGGTGTCGCATGCGCATATATATTGTCTGTTGCGCATGCTCAGTATCTAAAGAAGTTTACGTCAGTTGTCAAGTATGGAAAATATGTATTTTTTAAAAAAAAAATCTTCCAATGGATCTGAACCATTTTTTTACTTTTTATGAATGTGTGCAACACATATAAAGAAAATTATTCAATAAGAAAAATATTTTTTTTCTTCAGTTTTTAAAAGTGCAATTTGTCCCATTTACAGAAAATGACCCATAGCAGCAATGTCGCCCTTGAAAACCATTTATCTTTAGTGTGTGTTGATATAAAGTTCTATAAAACCAAATAGATTTAATAAGTTTTGTCCCAAAAAGCAGCCTTATTCACAAGGATCCATGTAAGTAAGATTATGAATTATTGACTATAAAGTACGACCCACATTTCACATTTTTAAGTTTTTAGATTAATTTCTTTCAAATAGATTGTGTTTAAAAATCAACGAACGTTGCACTTGCAATGAATTCTCGAAAGTTGCACTTGTGCTGCATGGGCTACCGTCATCAATTAGCCTATTAACTTCCTTGTAGCATATGATTTATAATATCCCTAACTATAAACGACCTAATCAAAAAGGAAGGCGAGTCAGAATGGATGAAAATCAAAACTTTAAACAATGAGTTACGAGACTTTGTATATGAGAAACAAAATAAAATAATTTAAAAAATAACCTGTTGAATAAGTGTAGTATTGCCAGTTCATGGTAATTTTTGCTCTTAAGGCGGAATGGGCACGCTGGACCGTGGGTCTCCAAAGTAAAGTGCATCAGTGTTAATCCTATGGAGAAAAATATATTTTCTCTGCCACATTTCTCCGGCTGTATTGAATATTTTTACAAGCGGATTTTTTAATGTGATAAATGTAGCTGACTTACAGGTCCCGACCTTCCCACTTTTTGAAATGGGTTCGAATATTTTTTTCTAATTTTCAATAAATAATTTTACACAAAATATTCGAAGCAATTTCAAAAAGTGGGAAGGTCGGGACCTGTAAGTCAGCTACATTTATTATTCAGCTGTATTTATATTAAATACAGCCAGAGAAATGTGGCAGAGAAAATAGTTTTTTTTCCCATTGGATTAACACTGAGGCACTTGAGTTTGGAGACCCGCGGTCCAGCGCGTCCATTCCCCCTTAACGGCGAATGAGAACGAATGATCGCGTGTGTCCACATCAAATTTGCTCTGTGTTAATCAAAGGAAAAATAATTTTCTAAACTACATTTCTCCCTCCGGCTGTATTGAATATTTTTAGAAAAAATATTTTATGATAAATATAGCTGGCTTCCAGGTTCCTATAAACCCAATTTTGAAAAAGGTTTCTAATATTTTTTGTAAAATTATTTATTGAAAATTTAAAACCCGTGGTAATTTGCATTTAAGGGGGAATGATACCGCGGCCAATCGACGTTTCAAGTGAGGTTTCTTCTCTCTGTTAATCCAATGTGAAAAATAATTTTCTAATTGCAATTGTAATTTTCTGATGTATTAATATTTTAACAAGTGGTATTTTTCTACGATAAATGAAAAAATAGTATTGAGACCCAAGTCTTCAATTTCGTTTCAGATCGGAAAAAAGAGCCAAATCTTCTTCATTTGAATTACTAAAAAATAACTCCAAAGTTATATCTGTTACCGCTAGTAGCTCCCCCTATGTTATTCCCAAATGTAAATACATTGACTCTCCTATAATAAATGGTCGATGTAGACCAACAAAGCTTACTTTTAAAGAAGAAATTAACAGTATTTTTCATCAAATATGTTACTTTTCTGTTATATTAACAGATTTTTGTTACAGTATGATACTTCAAAAATAATATGCGAGGTTGTGCACAAAAACATTTATTGAATCAATTGAAATATTTCAAATCGCCCATTATTCATTTTTAATACAATATTCCGCACACAGAAAAAAATATTTTGTTGAAAGAACAAAAATTTTGTTGTTTCAACCAAATGGTTTTGTTGATTCAACCAAAAATGCGCCAAACCGAAAATGCGCAGTGACCGACCACATGACTTTCGGACCCAACAGATTTAACAAGCACGTTCTCCGCATATACTCGGTAGGTCTTCAGTGGTACCGGGACTCGATCACTGGACCTTCCGATCTCGAGACCGAGACGCTGACCACTAGACCGCCCCCGACGATAATGGCCGAATGTCGCCCTTAATTTTCTTCGATTTGCCTTTGCCGTTGATTACAGGCGCCATGACGTCACAGTTAGAAACAGCCAATAGCAGGCCGAGCTTCCCTCAACCAAACGGGTTTTGTTGTGGTGAAAATACTCGCTTTGTTGGGATAAGTAAAATATTGTTAAGTCAACAAAATTAGTCAACAAAACACGTCAACAAAAAAAATTTGGTTCTTCCAACAAAACATTTTTTTCTGTGCATAAATTCAGCTAAAGTCACTTTTTGTCACCTAATGTTTTGGACAAAACTTTGCACAGCTCCTTTCTTCTTGCTTCTTCTTGTCTCTATACCTCGCGGCCATTGGCACACACAAAGCAATGACTGCTCCAAATGTACACCCCGATCCGTAAAAGTAAAATAGACCGTCGTAGGATTGTAAGGTTTCTCTAAAGTATCCTGTAATAAAGTAATGCAGAAAAAAAACTCCTAAAAATTAGTGATTTAAGTAAATAATCTATACTAATAACAGTAGATATCTGTTGGTGTGTTTGTAACAGTCAGCTAATATACTCTTAAAATACACTACCTTTCGCGGCCAAATTATGCAAAAGTACAGAACGAGTACTAAATATGTGTGTGTGTGGTTTATTGCATTTTCCAAACATATAACGTTCTATTTTTGAAGGTAATTGGAAGGCAATATAGAATGTAAAAAATGGGGTTTGTAACAAAATCTGTCACTTGGACTGCTTTCACGCAACATTTGTGCCAACACCCAACAGTACAAAAAAAAACCGCTAAACAAAGCATTTAATTCTGCATTTAACATTAACAAGCTAAATTTGGCTAGTTTCATTTTATTTCTTTCAAAAGTCCACGATTATTAATTGCCGTTTGTTAAATTTATTTAAATTTCAATCAACAAATATGTAAAATTAGTCGCTCTTAAGTATAAGAGCAAAAAAAAAATTAATATGTACCCTTCAAGAACATTAAATACTCTATCACCTTCAATACCTAACTACACTAAAAGATTTTTTTAATACCATTAAATTCGAAAGGAACAAAAATGATATCAACAGGAAAAAATAGTATTAAAACGTATAATTATTCATTAATACGTGCTCGAATGTAAGGGGACCGGATAAGCAAAAGAACAAATTTTTTTTTGCCTAACAATCATGAATTTTTTTTTTACAGTTCAGTAACAATAAGTTTAAGGACTCCTCAAAACTTCAAAAAATTACAAACACTTTGTTTTCAGAAATATAATTTTTAGTCGAAAAATTAACGTTTTATCGGACATCTTTAAAATGCTCCATGCGATTAAATTTTTGTCTAATCTGGCTAATACTTTTTATGTAAACAGTTTGAATACAACTTAATAAAATTGTGTATGGATTTTGCTTTCTACTTTAATAAAACTTGCTTAAATAAACTTACTTAAATAAACAATTAATATTTACTCCACGTTTCAAAAAAGACAAACTTTTGAATCGCAAGTTAACAATTGAACATAATAAAAATATTAAAATGCACATGGTAAGTAAAAATCTATTTTAATTTAAGATGAGGTCCGGGACTAAAAAACAGAAGAATTTCGCTTGGCCCGTTTACAAAAATTGGAAACTGGGATTTAAATTCTGCTCGGATTGTTTAAAGTAAGGTATGTATGGTCTATGGAAAGCTAAAAGAATAAGCTATTTTTCCCTACTAAAATAAAAATATCGTTACTTTTTGAAATTTTTGCCTACCCGGTCCCCGTAAATGAAAAAAAAACATCTACTTCGAAAAGTGAAAAAATAGAGAATACCTTGTGCTTCTTTCTAAACAAATAATAAGAACAATAAAAGAATCCCTTTGTGAAAGACATTGTGACGTCATTTCAAACTGATTTATACAGCAAAAAAATTCCTTATTCTTTTATCGTATGATGATTAATTGGCAACGGAGAAATAATAGAATTTGAAAATGGACATATTATGCTTTTTAAGGTACTAAATTTTGCATTTTTTTTTATAATTGAAGAACTACGTCGTATTAGATTTTGTTCAGAGATTTTCAATATCTTCTAATTTCGTTGCGTTGAATGTTTTTGACGTGACACACTTGTCAGTAGCATTTGTTGTTTGGGGTATGGAAGTGAGTGGCAGACAGACGCACGGACATGGCCACTGTGAAAGCTTCAAAATTTACGTTATAAATGTAGTGCGAGAGCTAAAAGTAAATTTTATTGGCAAGTAGAGAGAACGGTCTTTCATTTAAGACGATAAAGGAAAAATATATTTTTCTTTAAATTTGGCATCTCCAAGGTGAGTTGAAACTAATTTTACAAATGCAACGGCAGACTTTTAAAAAGTTGCCAATAAGCGAATTCGAATCTAAACCACTGCTAAATAACAGTCAGTAATTGGAAGTTTTTGCTCCAAGCAATAACCTATACATACAGAGGACTATAAAAGTACTCACCGATAACAGGCGGTTGTGCAAGAGTCAGTAATCCAAATAAAACATTTCGCGAAGAAAAGGCCATCGTCAAATTCTCCTTTTCTATGTAGTCTCTTATGACCCCTGTTGGCGTAACCATGATTCCACCCATCAGTACTCCAACGACAGCGAAAAACACCACCATAGCATAAAATCCGTGGAGCCATGGAAAGCCAATCATCACCAATCCACAAATAACACTAGTCAAAGCGTACATGCTCAGTGGACTGGTGCACTTTAAGTCTGAAAGGAACCCGAAGCCGAGACGACCTACTAGGCCGGCAATAGCAAAAGTCATCAGGATAGTCACGTCTTCCGAGACTCCTTTGTCTCTCCAAGTGTCCACCATGATAGTATATAAGACAGAAATCGGAACCAAAAGGAAACTCATCGAGATGCACACGAGGATGTATGCTGGGTCAAAGAATACTTTAAAGTTCCGAGATATGAAATTGAATGAACCTTGTGACATATTTTCCGCGTGATATTTAAGAGATTTTTTAATAGAAAAGTTTACATTTTCCATCGAATCGGGATTACTATCTTTAGAAACAACTTTCGTTTGACATTCATGTTCTGCCAAATGTTCATTTCTTTTGAGTGGGGCATCAAGACCACTTTCAGCATTCTTATGTTGGGATTTAACGGAATCAGTAGATCGGCAATCTTTAAGTCCAGTGTAATTCTTGTCAAAATTAGAATTTGGCAAGCTAAAAACATCAATCATGCCACTCTTTGCATCTTCGACAGGATAATGTTTCTTAGAATAAATATCTTCCGAATTCAATCGGCACACAAATTTCGAACCATTTTCTTCTTCCAAAGTTGTTAGATCTTTAGTCAATTCTAATATTTCACCTTTTTCTTGAACCTCTACGTGACTTCCAATTTTAGTTATTGTTTCTTGACATTCAAGTAACATGGCTAAAGGTACAGAGTGTAGAACAAAACCTGACAAAATAAGGAATGTTCCAGAAGTTCCGTAGGTCAGTAGAAGATACTCCCCGACTGCTGGGAACACAAAAGACCCTATACTTCCTCCCGACAAAAAGATCCCTTGCACCAAGTTGAAGGATTTCGGGAAGTATAGTTGAAGGATTTTAGGTATCAGCATGGTGCTCAACCCGAAACCAACGCCTGAAAGATAAAATAATTAATTTATTACTAAAGGAAAAAACAAACGGACTGATATATACAAGAATTTTTTAGATCTAGATCCCACAAATAGACCCTTATTCACGTGAAAGAACGAAGGATCGATAATGGTCTGAAGGGCTCTAAATTAGCACCAAATTGCCTCGAGGGATAAAAGGTAAGGTTCTCTCCAAAAGTACTTGTCATTGTGAATCTTGTCTAAGTATCAGTACAAGTCGATATGGTTAACTCGATTATTAACTGAGCAATGAGCATCGTATAAAGAAATAATTCTTCCTATATGGATTTATAACATCAGCACAGTTTTATATAAAGAAATATTGATATAATATGTATTTACTGAATTAAGAGCCTAATTATTTTAAGGTATCTAATCTAAAATCTAGTAGCTATTTCATGCACAATACTTGTTATTTTGCATAAAAGATGGCAGTTTTAAGCAAAAATATTAAACGTTGAGCACTATTGGCAAAGAAAATATGAACTTTATATGAGATTCAATAAGTTTAACATTACTTTTAAAAATATATTTTAAAGAAGAATCAACATTATTGAAATTTTTTTTCATTTAAAATTCTAAAAATTATACCTACCAAAAGCTATTCCCCATAGTATAGTGAAAGATAAAATATCTTTTACGAGAAAGCACGCTGCTAATGAAACGGACGACAGTAAACATCCCAAAACAGTTGTGCATCTCAAACCAAACTTGTTTCCTATGTATCCTATGAAGGGTCCTACAAATATTTAAACACACATAGACTTAGAAAGAACAAACCTACGAATATTCTACAAATGTTAAACATAAATTCCCTACAATCCTGTCCTGGGAATCTAGTCTGATTGTGTCAAATACTGCAATGAGTAGAAGGAAGAAAATATAAAATATTAAATAAAGTCTTTGATACAAAATATTTTAATCAATATCGTAAGCATGGAGTTACATCCTTACGAAATCATATCATAATCATGGAAATAAAGGTAAATTTTGATAAATATTAGTAAATATTAAGTTGCGATAATAAACTTTCTGACAAAAAGATTTTCACTCTTTTTTACCGCTGCTGGACGAGTAAAACCAATTTTTTAGCCCGTTTACCAATGAATATCGGTAACCCAGTAAAACAACAAATATATGACATAACTGCTGCTTGAAAAAGATCATGCAGAATTGGAGATGCAAAATGAAGTGAAGACTTCGGAAAGTAGCCAAATAATAATAGTAAGCTTAACCTCTTAAGACCCGGGCAAATCCTACACGTATATTCTTAATCTAAACATACTTTTCATAAAAATATATGCTAAAAAGCATTTTTGCAAAGTAATTTTTTAAAAAATTATGTTTAATGGTTTCTGAGAGACACGCCTTAAGTTCTAAAAATATACATTTTTTGTGCTATAAATGCAAAAAGAAAGGCCGTATCACTTATATGTAGTTAAACAAAATGCTAAAATAAACTGTTAGTGCAAAATGCCTTTAAAATTAATTACTAAAAGAACTTTTTGAAAAGTTTAAAGAAAGATCTAGTTTAAGGTTATTTAAAAAAAAACTCTAATATCGTATTGACCCTCGTTCAACTTCATGTGTTATAGAAATAAATGACTGACACCTGTAATCAAAGTCTGAAAACTGATATTTGGATCTTTTTCTATCGGACCAGGTCAATTTCGGAACTAATTAACACATTTGTCTGTGAGGAGGTTTTAAAAAATGTCCCCAAATGGGGGCGCCAGGTCGCAAGAGGTTAAACAAACCCCTCACTCAACGTTATTTCAATGGAAAATGCATCATTCTCTTCCTTAAAAGGTGTTGATTAAAAAAAAAAGCTGTTTGCACAGTTGTAGGCTGCTGTACGAGATCTGAATATAGAGTTAAGAAGTAGAAGCATCTGCATCTAATTCTTAACTCTATAATTCCACCAAGAAATCTGCTGTTGAATCGCAGGATCTCTCTTTTTCTCATCCTCGCACTATAATCTTTTCTCCCCATTCTGTCCATGAACTGTGATTTAATATCTATCCTTACTAATTGTTTCTAACTTCAAATATACTTACCCGATAAATTTTTCACTGCATACTGTAGAGTGAAAGGAAAAGCTGCTTGCTCACGTTCGGTGCCGAACATTTCTCTGACGACAACAAAAAGCTGGGCATTGAGTCTGATTGTGCCGAAGATTATAACATATATTAAGCTGCTAGATATTATTATGATGATCTTTCGGAAAGCGTTCGTAAATTTCATTTTGTCATTTGAATTTGTAAATTTCATTTTGTTGGGATCAACAAATTAAGAAATAAAAGTAAACATTTTCTCAAAGTTGGACATCTTCATTAAATGTGAAAAATACATTGTAATTAATATTCCCATTAACTATCCTATTAAAAAAAGAAACTGAAGCAGACTATAAATGACTTGAAGACTGATAGCAGTTAAAGATAGAGGAACTCTTTTCAATGCGCAAGCTGGGAGATGACATCAGAGGGAAGCAGCAGTAGACTGAAGGAGATGGAGAGATGGGCTTGTGGAGTCATGAACAACACCTAGATTCAAAAAAAAAAAAAATTAAGTCAAGTCAGTCTGTTTGAAAATTAGCAAATGATGTCTCTGGGTTTTGTTCCATTTTCTTTTCTACCATTAGTGTGAATACGTAACCGTGATTTTTTTTTAATGTACGAAAAACAATACATCCTGTTAAAGAGAATGGAAAACTGATAAATTCCTTGACAATTGGTTATCAATAATTGATATTCATTCTTGAAATACATGTAAAGTCTCTCATTGGGAAAGAAATTCGTTAGTTTATGAAAACAAAATTTGTGTCGAGCAGTGTTATTTTTTAAAAATAAGCAGAGATTTAAGAAAAAATTGTCAAATATACATATGAACTCCCCCTATCAAATTTTCATATCTATATGTCATCTACAGTAAAGATATACACAGAAAATATATCATTTTAATTTTTGTAGATTATGGACACTTAATTTATTGTTTACAATTACATAGTTTAATAAACACTCTGTAAATAATCGTATCAAAAATTGAAGCTTTCAAAAAAAATCGTGCGTAAAAGTGACTTTTTAAGACACGTGATAAAAACTTTCATACTCAAAGAACTTATTAACTGCACAATGTATGCTCGTTAAATAGAGTATTCATTTCAATAAAAAAATTAATAAAAAGTGTCGTTGTTTTTTTTAAATATAATAATATTTTGTTTTTTTGTTTTTCTGTCAAGCATTAAATCTCATATATAAATTAAAGTCCCATTTTTAGCTTCCACACTACGTTTATAACGTAAAAAGTGGAAGGTTTTATAATCGTTCAGTCCGTCTGTCCGTCCGTCACCCACTTTCACAGAAAGAACCACAAGTCCCACAGACAAGTGGAATACGCCATTTTGAAGCAAAAAATCAGATTAGGCTACATTCCAAATTTCATTAAAAAATTTTAATTAGAAGTTTATTTAAAATTTAAATAACTAAATTTTTTTTATCTACATTGAAATAACATGCAAATTCCATTTTTATTCATATTTTCAATGTTGCCATCCACAAGTCCACAAACAAGTGGGATACGTCATTTGAAGCAAAAAATCATATTAGGCTGCATTCCAAATTTCATTAAAAATTTAAATTAGAATTTTATTTAAAATTTAAATAACTTAAAATTTAATCTACATTGAAATAACATGCAAATTCCATTTTTATTCAATATTTTCACTGTTGCCATTTCGTTAAACGTACGAGAAATTTTATTAAAAAAATACAAACATTTGAAAGAATATTTATTTATGTGATATGATTCAGTTTGGATTGTTGTAATATCACTATAGAGTTCTTTTGATGGTTCATTATATATGTATGAAGAAAGATGCAAAGAGAATTCTAACTTGGCATAAAAAATGTGCAAAGTTTCGCTTTTATTTTTTTATAATTGCGTGAAAAAAATCCGATTTTTACACTATAATTTTTATATCAGACGCGTGCGAAAAGTTATACTTTTTAGAAACAGTGATACAAAATTACTTTTTTTCACCCAAAAGCAGTGAAAAAAAGTACTTTTTTTTCACTCTTTTCATAAGATGCCAACATTTCAAGTAAAATTTCTATTTCATAATCTTCATAAAATCCAGAAATTTATTGATCTGCTTTATTTATAAATATTATGCGCGTGAATTTTATTATTGTTTTATTTTTGAATCAGTATCCATGTTCAAATGTTTGACTTTAAACTAAAAAATTAGTTTTCCTTTTGTAGTTCCAGAGATTTATCGATGCCGATCTTCTTTACGTAAAAAAATTAGAACGTGAATTATTTTTGAACCAATGAGATTTGATTTTTTTCACGTAATTATAAAAAATAGTGTATGAAACACGTGTGAAAAGTAAACTTTTTAAAACACGTGTCATTATTTCACTCGCTCGTACCTCGCTCGTGAAATAAAATCCACTAGTTTTAAAAAGTGTTACTTTTCACACTTGTTGCATAAATAACTATTAAAGCATCATTTGTACTAATTATATATTTTTCTAACTGTAATTTAATTAAATCTAATTATTAAATCTGAGAAAGAAGATTAATGAAAATAGTTAATTTTGGCGTTTAAAAGTTTGAATTACAAATAGCTAAAGGCCCGGTTTGTTATTAGAATTAAATCACCATTGCCATTCGCAACAATCGCCCGAAAAACTTAATTCTTTTAGACAATAAATTAAAATAATTTTTTTTTGCGACATCGATCAGTTTGAAATGACGTCAAATATATTTCACTACGAAATTCTTTGTATGTTGATATGAAATATTTTCATTCTATTTAAAAGCGAGGAATAGTACATATTTATTCTTTGAAATACAAATTAATTTTTGCAAACGATAAGTAATAATTATTGAATTTTCGAAATAAAATTAATAAAACTAGCCAAATTTAGCATGTAAATGTTTAATATAGAATTAATGCAGTGTTTGGCGCCTTTTTACCTGCTTAACACAACTTTTGTGTGGAAGCGGGTTAAGTGACAGATTCTGTTACAAACCTACTTGTTTCTTTGTGACGGCATCACGCCTGAACGGCTGGACCGATTTCACTAATTCTTTTTTCGTTGTGTTTGTTATTGTCAGGAGAAGGTTCTTAATGAATGAGTTTTTCGAAATTCGAACCCGAAGGGGTGTAGGAGTGCAAAATGGGAGCCGATTTCTCCATAGGAATAGCATTGTAAGATTAGAATTTATACTTTTTATTTCAATTTAAAAGAAATTTCAGCACGTTCAACGCGAACGAAAATTAAGTTTAACACGTCAGGGCACGTGAGTTTTATTTGTAGGATTTTTATTTGAATATCATTATTTTATTTATTGAAACGAAATCTTTTGATTTGTTTTTGTTTCCGAATTTAATTTAATTGATGTTTATAAATGGTAAGAAGTGAAGATATTGCTACAATGTATCATGGCAGTAAAGGCGATTACTATTCTAGATCTGATGAATACTTCTAACAAATGTTAATTCCCTCTACGTAAAGCGTAAAAACTTTACGTTTATGAAACTGTCAATTAGGTACAGCTATGATATGGCCAATTGAATGTTGGCATTGGCGGCTTTTGGCGAAGTTAAAAATTTAGCGTGGGGTAGCTATTCCCATCCAGTTGTATGGGTTAGGGTTAGTTTGAATTATCGTCGCACTAGAGCTATACAAGAGGGATGTTGGCCACGGGCGTCTTTATTTAGAACCACAGTCATGTGACGAGCCAACACCTGATTAGGCACCCAATGCAACTTTTACATCGTACGCAGCGTCGGGACTTTGAAAAATATTTAACGTGCACTCCCACCACATAGGGTATTATTCTTTGGACATTTTTGGCTGCATTTGCCAAGGATCGATGGATTTTTCGATCAACCTTCAATTACAATTCAATATTCATAGTAAAGACAAGACAACGTCTGTCGGGTCAGCTAGTACAAAATATAATGGAAAAGCTTTATAAACAGTTACTTACGTAAACAGGACGAAACTTTTTTAAAAGTTTAAGTTAAAATTAGGTTTAGCAATTCGGAAAGTTTTGTAGTTTGATTTAATCTCCTTTAGACTCTACGCGATTTCCCTGAATATCAAACACTTGTAAATTTAACAAATATCTAATCAATAATCTAAGTGCGGTGAAGAACATTTTGTGTAAACTGTTGATGAATTGATTTCTCAATATATATCTAGCATGATGATGAAAACAAAACAAAAGCTACACCACGCTTTGAAACGAAAATAGAACTGAGAATATTATAAATCATATTACTAATATCTTAACCTGTTCAGGACGGGGCCCCCTCGATCCAGCCGAGATTTCTTTCCCAGGACTAAAGCCCTGGATTCTTCCTGACTTCAGTAGCGACAAGCTCAATCTTCCACCATCTTGGGGCGAAACGTAACTTTCTCCCAGTGCAGTAGACTATGGGACGAGATTGGAAAAAACGCTTTAAAAAAGATTTCGTTTGCCATCAATTGAAACTACAAAAATTTGTTACTGAAGTATTTCAATCACTACATTTTATCGAAAATAGCAATGTTCCCACGTTTAAATGTGCACATTATTTATAAAATAACAATTATACTTCGTACTATTTTCCCCTGACCTGTTTACAGACATTTCTAGAATTGGTACGAGATGGCGCAGTTAGACTTATGTCAAGATTTTTTAAAAAATGAATTTTTGTCACTTTACGTTATTTTTTACTTAATCCAATATCATTAAAAGTATTAATACGTTGTTAAACATCGTTTTATGTTCATTATTTAGTTATATTTAAATTACATTTTAACAAGTGCTGTAACCTTCCGCTATTTGTTTACAAACATTCTGGCATTGAGACGAAAAAATCGTTCGTCTGACAGCTGCATTTCAAACTTTGCAAATATCTCTATACCACTACTACTACTACTATTTCAAACTTTATTTATGGAAATCATTTTCCTATCAGAAACTATTATTCTTAATAGAAAAATATAGAAATGAGAAAATAATTATTTCATAATACATGCAGAAAAAACGATCTAGGTATAATTAGAGAATTTTTACGAATTTGACATACTAATAATTCCTTATTTTGTGTAAGATTGTGTCAAGATGATTTTTTATGTTTGAAAAGTAAATTATTTTCTAAAAAATACATTTTGTTTTCGCGCTAGTATACATTATAAAAACTTATTCTTCAATTGCCCAAATTATTTTATCGCAACTGATTAAATAGTAAGGTTTTTCTTTATTTTAAATACACTGATGTTAATAATTTATATTTTGTTCTCATAATACAATAAATTTACAACAGAAAACTCATTATGTTATAACTCATTTTACCTGATAAGCACAAATATTTAAAAGCAAGTGAAAAAAAAAAGTATTATATTTACTGTGAAATAAAAAAAAAACTTGAAGAATAAATATTAAGTCAGCTTGTTTACTGCTTGGTTTATTTTTGGAAGGGAAAATTTTTTATTGGTAATTTTTTTTATTTAACTGAACAATTCTTATTTCTACTCTTATATTAAATTTATATAAATAATTTGATATTTTTTCACTTTTATATAAAATACATAACTATATAGTCTATGGTAGAAATAACAAACAAAGAAAAACATAGTATTTTCTACTGATTTTATTATTAGAAAATAAATATACTCAGATATCACTGTCACTATCATCATTGAAATCTTCATTACATATATTAATTTCATCAAAATTAAAATCATCAGCTGAATTATCGTTATAATTTTGACAACCATCTTGACAAGAACAAAGCGATGTGCAAAAAGAATCTTTTGATTTACACGTACACTTTTTAGTTGTACATTCGGTTTTACAACCGCAAGAAATGTGTTGTCGTAAAAAATCTGGCGCGATGTGTAAGGTACTCCACTGAACAGATAGTTTATTATCAAGTACAATCCATCCGAGTGGATGGGCTAGGAGCATTGATATTTTTTTCCAAGCACCTACGATGGATATTTGTTTGGTAATTACTTCTTTTTATATGCAATAGTAACGAGTCACTATTCGGGGGCAAAGTAACATCAATTTTGAATTTTGATTGAAAGATTTTGTATCTGACATTATTTATTTTAGCAATATTTGGATAGCCGTATAAGTGAGATACGAAAGCTTCAAGATTGCTAATAAGAGTAGTTGATAATCCCCACGAAGAACCAAGTTCTTGAAACATTTTGCAATACATTTTATTCGACTGCATGATTCTTAGAGGTTTGATTTTTCCCTTGCCTTTAAAAGCACTACATGTGTCGCAACCAGTAAAAGTATGCAGACCTACTAGGGCTGAGCAGAAATCACTGCCCAAAATTTTGGCTATATTAGTAACATTTTTTAGTTGAACAGAGTTATTGTTACCCAATATAATATATAAATCAACTGAGAATTTAAAACTTAATGCTAAAGAGATTATAAAGACATCTGTATCTATACAATTAATAACAACAGCGCAAGAGGATTTTGAAGCATAATGAGCATGTAAAAGGAGCCTAGTGTCAGCTTCTTCGTGGTCATTCGTAAGTTCTGGTATCTCTTCGACAATTATATTTACATCTTTGGGAATTATTGAGTGGCAAAGTTTGCCGTGGGAAAAGTATATCACCACATTTTTGTAATTATCGGGTTCATAAGTAATCCACTGGCCGTATATAAAATTTACCAAAGCTTCTTTATTGTGTCCATTAGCAAGAAATTTTTTAAACTGTTTCGGTATCTTCTGCTGTGGGTTGTTGATACTTATCATGGTTTCACATCCATCACTCCTACGTTCTCTCTCGCTGTTTTTTATACTTATACTATTTCTTTTTCTTTCCCATCAAGAAACAGCCACTCTTGCATACACTGCCTTATTTTGTCATAACTTTTAGTAGATAAGCAGATTAGTTCGTCATTTAAACCATCAATTAGGTGGATGCAACACACCTGAGCGGCACTCATGTTAAACAAGTGTCATTTTTGATTTTCCCCAACAAAAAAAAAATAGAAAACGGAAACAAATTGGCGTTCTAATTTTTAAAACTCTCTAAGCTAAATATCCAATAGTTATTTCAATGATGTCGACTCTAAATTGCTTTAAAATTGCTAATGTAGAATGTCAAGAACAGCGTAAACAATGACAGGTAAATGTAAACAAACGGCGGAAGAATACAAAATTCATTTGTATGAGAACTTTAGAAAAATAATACACAGCTATTAACTGCCTAAATATCAAAATTAATATTTCTAATTGTATAAAATAAAATAAAAAGTAGTATATTATTATTAAAAAGCTGTTTATTTAAATTTGGAACTAAAATTTGACTACGCCATCTAGTAGCGGTTTCGGTAACGACTGTAAACAGAAACAAAGATATTGACGCTATTCTGTGGAGCAGCGGTAAGGCATCGGCCCACGGAACCGAGAGTCGAAGCCGTTGTGGGTTCGAATACCAGCATAGTGTATTTCAAATTATTATTTGTACATTAATTAGAACATTCTAGAACTTTCTAGTTTATGCCTTTCCGGAAGTAAGTACTTCCGGTGCTTGTATATATAAACCCATGACCCCATAGTTCGGGGTCAGTTCTGTTATTTACATCTTACGTGTACTTCAATTCTAATAAAATAAGTTAGCAATACAAGGCTTCTTAATTTCTACGTGACAATATAGTCCTCTATAAAATTGTTTTTTTATAAATTATGTGCACATTTAAGTGTGGGAACATTGATATTTCAGAAGGAATTAAGTTAGTAGAATATTTTAATAAAAAAATTATGTAGTGACAAAACATGGCACACGGGTTTGAACGATATTGATGTTCGTCCCATAGACTACAGTGGGGGGAACGGACTACGCTTCGTTTTTCTCCTCGTACTTCGCTCTTTTTCTTTTCTTTACAAATTGATTAAAGACTATTAAATATATCTTTAACGAATTAAATGCATAAAACTTCATTCTTTTAAAGCATAAAAAAGGACTTTTTGACTGATTTTTGATTTATTAGGAAGTTAAAATCTCAAACCTTCGATTCTTAAATGGGTTCGCGTGTAGTAGCCGAAATGATAGATTTGCTTGCAAATTTAGCATTAATTGCATTTTTTTAAGCCTGAGTAATAAATTGTTAACATGAATATTACATTTCTTAAACTCCAAATAATATATTTTAACCATGAATAATTAATATTATAATATTATATACGAATATTATATACTAATATTATATACTGATATTATATACTTATATATATAAAAAAACTCCTGGATTTTGGGGGGTTGTGGGAGGGCCGCTAAAATCCTGATTAAAATACATAAATTTTTACTAACCTGTATGTTTCTTTAAAATTAAATTCAAATTAAAACCACATTCTAATATTAATTATAAATTTCTATTTAGACATTCTCCTGTAACAAATATTTAGGGCACATGCAATATTAAATTATCTTATGAATCTAAATAAAGCCACAGAAATTACGAAAAAAGTCATTTTATTTAATAACCGTAACTAAAGTGTACATTTTATAAATAATAACCCACAGCTATAAAGCTATTAGCAAGCAAATTATATAGATCACATTATCTCTGATGCGGCAACTCTCATGCCAATGCTTTTGCTAGAACATTTTTTTTTGCAAAGCTTTATTTTTCTTTTTGATTAAAAAATGCACTCTATGATTAACAAAAATATTTACAATTTTAGTGATCAATTCACAACATTGAAGGAAATCTTTGAAATGTTCCATTACAGATATTAGTAGAAGATTTTGTAAAGATTTTAAATTTATTTTTGCCTGTAGGATTTGCTCTTCATTTGATCTGAAGAGATTTTCCAAATGAAGTAAAATGCTGTATACTTCTTTAGAAACATAAACTAAGTGATTAATATCTTTTTTAAATTCTTTAAGTTTTGAAAATGATTGTTTTGCAGTTACACAGTAATTATTAGATAAATTATTTTTACAAAGGGAACAAAGTTTACTTCGTTTTTCATTTTGTTTTCCAACTGGTAAGCGATACAATTTAAATCCTTTTTCTTTGAACTGTTTGCGCATCCAAAAACAGAACAAGTCGGCATCTTCGTATGAAATAACCTTTCATCTATCAAAAACTAGCTTGGTAAAAAAATTATCTAAACATAGTCATAGTTAGCAAGTTTTCGCTGAAACAAAAACGATGACACTCACAAGACCGCAATTCCGAACTAAATCCCCATTCAAAACCCCCCCGCCGACTAAATCCCCATTCCCCGAACGCCCCAAGATGTAGCATCTTTCACACGTGACTCTGGACGTCCAATTGAGAAACGAAACGGTATAAAAGCGCCGTGGAAAACAATGTCGGTACCTAAAGGCCATATCACACGAGCGATTTTTTCCCAACCCAACTCCCAACGCAACCTCTGTTCCAACCATGATTGGCGGAAATTGCCACGTGCTATGACGTAGGCGTTGGAGAAATTTTCTCCAACTCTGTCGATTCCTCGCGACGGAGTTGGCCAACTTGGCCCAACAACCAATCAGGTGAATGGGTGACTGCCGCTACACGACGTCACGGTTCCGTTTCGGTTGAAGCCACATCTTCAGGTTATATTGCGCCAAATTTCCAAGCTGTTGTTTATTTATTTTACACAAATTTTAAAAGAAATTGTACATATATTTAATTAACTTTATAAAAAAAGACAAAAGCTACTTGACAAAGAATAAAATATCTGTAAAAAAATACTATCATGCAATAATTATATCTAAAGTCATGTTTATAGCATAGGCTATTTTTATATTTTAAGAAAAAGTATACTTCTCATAATTAAATATGTAATTATTGTTAGTTAGAAATTTGTAAATTTGCCTGTTTTGAATGTAAATGAACGTAAACAGAGGGTGAGTTTGGATTCTTTATTTCATATTTCTATCTCCTTATTTTGTTTGATTCGGCAAACCTCAACTGGTTAATAAAATTATAACTAATTCTTAAAGGGAATAAGGATGGTGATTTATAATTTTTAATATGCTAATTTTGTGACATTTTCAATGCCATTGTTTTATTTTATTTTATTACAATTTTAATCTATTTATGATCATTTGGGTGTATTGCAGAATAGCGTGCACTCGTTTATTATCATTTTAATAGATTCCACAAAATACCAGCTTGCGCTTGCGCTTGTTTGTTATCATTTTAATATAGATTTCGAAATACCATTATCTTTGAAAACATTAAAATTGTTAAACATAATAATAGCAATTTACAAAAACAAACAAAGAGTGTTTCCCGATTTTAGCTTCCACACTACGTTTATAACGTAAAAAGTGGAAGATATTATAATCGTTCAGTCCGTCTGTCTGTATGGCATTCCGTCTGTCCGTCACCCACTTTCATACCCCAAACTACGAATGCTACAAGAAAGTGTGATACATCAAAAAATTAAGCGCAACGAAATTAGAAGACATTGAAAATCTCAGAAAAAAATTATTCGAAGTACTTAACAGTATACAGTGGAAATCACAAATTTCTTCATTTTTTTTATTAGTGCAAAATATTCCTTAACTTATTAGCTTTAAAATGGTACCCACTTTCTAATGAAATTCGCAATACTTTTTTAGATACTGCAGTTTTTGTACGAGTAGAGGTGAAAAAATTTAGTTTTGGTTTCGAAACATTTTGAAACTTGTTAGGTGAACTAGTAAGAATCTAATTATGTCTTATATTATTTTAATGATATTTTAACTGCCAATTATATTATAGAACTGAACAGCAACAAGGAATAACTGTGACTTTCACTGACTGAATTTGTTTTGTTTATTTTTTAAATTTTCAAAACACATGGGAATTTTTTCTGCTACTTTTATCTAAGATACTAGGGGGCTCCGCCCCTTGCTCGCTATCGCTCGCCAACCCCCGGATTCCCATTGGACGCTTCGCAGCCGGCTCGCTGGTGAACGTAACTTTTCCAACCCAACTTTGCACAGGCCTATGCATATTTTGCAATCCAGGTCTGTATCTATGACAAAATTATGTCGAGCCTTGGTAATATAGTTATATTCAGCCGCAAGCTCGCACCCTTGGATTGCTGCGCAATCTCACTGGCTCGCAAGCTTGCATTCTCTGATTCTTCCTCTCCGCCCTCTGCTCGCTATCGCTTGCCAAAGAAAAAATTTGGACTTGTAACATCAATATTTTATCCTGTTATTGTTGCGAACGTTTTGAAAGCCTATACTTTAACATAGAGAGAGACTAATTTTTATTTTTAATTAAAAAACTAATTGGAAATTTGAAAAACAAAAAAAGGCATCGAGGCATAAGGGAGACACACCTTCCAGAAACATTTTGGACTTTAACATCAATATTTCATCCTATTATGGCTGCTGACACTTTAAAAGAGCTTACTTTTTTTTAATGTAGAGAGATTAGTATTTCATCTATTTCAAAAGTAAGAATAAGTCGTTTTCGAAAATAGGATTTCAGTAAAAAACAAAAATTCCATGGAAACCGGTACACGAAGAAAGAAGCATCTGCTGTTGAAGAAGAAAGAAGCATCTGCTGTTGAAGAAGAAATTGCACTGGAAGAAAAGGTTGCTGTTGGCGAAGAAAATGCTGTTGAAGGAAAAGTTACTGTCACACACATGCTGCATGTCCAGCGTGAGTGTGAACAGTGACTCAACAAGAAGGGTGGGCTGTTCACTAGAATTGTCTGTCACCTGTGCTGCATGTGGATGCACCAATGAAGGGCAACACACATCCAAGAGGATTGATGAAGTTTTTGAAATAAAACGCTGCCTAGTTTATGCCATGAAGCAAATTGGATGCGGATATGAGGGTGCGTCTACTTTCCTGTCCGCCATGAACTTGCCTCCGCCGCCCAATAAATCGGCCTACAACGCCCACAACAAATCTCTTCTCCAGGTTGTTGAGCGATTAGGGGAAGAAATAATGATGGGAGCAGCTCTCAGGGTCCACAAGAAACTCGACAGTTCGGAATGTGGCGTCTCTGTGGATGATGTTGCTGTTATAGCCCTCTGTGGTATTTAGTTTAAGATGAATGGCAACATGTGGGTTGCTTAGCGAACACGTAAATAATAAAAAACTATAGTTGTTGTGTGCCGAACGGGCAGCGCAACGGTTAGGGAGCTAGCCTTTGGAGCCTCTGGTTCGGGTTCGACTCCCGGTAAGGCATGGATGTTTGTCGAGTATATGCGGAGTACGTGCTCGTTAAATCTGTTGGTCCGAAAGTCCTGTGGTCGGTCATTGCGCAGTTTCCCACGGGTACAGGTCCCTGGAGACTATTTCCCTCCCTTCAGGGCATGTCTAAATTGTGGAGGTGGCGATAGATGGCAGCATCTGTCTTATATGTGTGTATGTCGTGTCCGTCCTTCTTGACGATGGGTTATAAGCGGGTCTTTGTGACCAAGCACACAAGCCTGAAAATATATGTCTACCAACCAACCAACTATAGTTGTGACTCCGGTTCTTATTCCTTCTGATTATTTAAGAAAATGCTAAATAAAGGGTAAAATTTAAATAGCATAAACAGACATTTGGTGACCAAGGACGAACTATTGCAGTTCACTTTTGAAAAGTAACCTTTTTGACATTCATATCGAAAGTGCGTGACAAGATGGATGTTCAGACTCACGTTAAAAAGAGAACGCCGATTTGAACAGCATTTACAAAGATGTATAAAAGTATCAAAGCACTTTTCGAGGATGGAAACGCAAAGGTAGAAGATATTACAATAAAATTTAATTCATTAGAACGAATATTTAACGATCTGCATGATAATGATGAAGTAATTTTAGAAATTTTGTTAAAAGAAGAATCGGAACAGTTGAAATACGCAGACGAATTTGAAAACGTCGAAGAATATACACAAAAGTTTGAGGAAATAAGAAGTCGTTTACAGATCTTAAATGATAAATTGCTTTCAAATAAAAATACTTTAGGTCTGGTAAATGTTGAAAAGACAAAATTAAAATTGCCGAAAATCGAATTAATGAGATTTGGAGGTGAGATCAAAGATTGGTTAACGTTCTGGAGTCAATTTAAACGAATACATGAGCGATACGGACCAAAACGTGGAATTAGAAGACAAGTTCAAGTGTCTTATTCAGTGTATGATTCCTGGTACTAGGTCAAAGGAAATAATAGTTACCCACCCACCGCCGAAAATCATAATAAAGCCATTGAAAGTTTATGAAATAGATTTGGAAGAGAAGAACTACTTATCAAATATTACGTTAGAGACCTATTAGGACTTGTAATAAAAAATGCTACAAATACAAAATCAAAGCTCAACATTATTAATTTGTATGACAAATTGGAATCTCACTTAAGGTCTTTAGAATCGATAGGAATGACATCCGACAGGTACGCCGCAATGCTGTTTCCTTTAGTCGAATCCTGTATTCCAGAAGATGTACTCAGAATTTAGTTAAGAAATACTTCCCTTAATGGAGAAGACATGTCTTATAGTAAGAGATTAGATAATCTACTGCCTTTTCTAAGAGCTGAGGTAGAAGGGGAAGAAAGAATATCATTGGCTAAAACAGGAATAAAACGAAAATATTTTGAAAAAGCAGCGACAGGTGGAAACAGAGTTGACTCAGCCAACTGCCAGTGATTTATTTTACGGTAATAAAGACGATCATAAAATATTATGTGTGTTTTGCGGAAAGTCACATTTAAGCAAAGACTGTTTCTATGGACAAAAAATGGCACATGGAGAAAAAAATTAAGTTTTGAAAAAAAAATGCTGTTATTCATGTTTGAAGATTGGACATAGAGCCAAGGCCTGTCGCAGCGAAATTCAGTGCATATGTTGCGGTAAGAAGCATTATATTATTATGTGTTCAGATTTTAAACCTACTAAAAACAAACATCAAAATAAAGCTATAGAATCATAATGTAGTTCCATAACTAATTTATGTCAAACAAAAGAAGTGTTGCTGCAAACATTAATGGTACTAGCTAATGAAAATGAAGGAGAGAGGCAAGTAGTTCGAGCATTGATTGATTCAGGCTCGCAAAGCTCATACATTTTAGAATCAACTGGCAAAAAACTCGGACTAAAGCCAACTCAAAATTTAACACATGTGGTGTTCGGTGGAGCAACGTCACACAGAAAACATAAATGTTACATTGTTCAAATTCATAATTTAAATACAGAATTTTTTGTGAAATTCCAGTTCTAGACCAAGCTAAAATTTGTGGACGATACCTCACATTAAGGATCAACTAGATTTAAGTGAGCTGAGACAAAAGGGTATCATTATCACTTACTGCAGTCAAGAAATTCGTCCGATAGAAATACTAATCGGAGCAGATATGGCTGGTAAGCTTTATACTGGAACAATAGTACCATTGAAATCAGGTTTAACAGCAATGGAAACTTACTTAGAATGGGTAATTATGGGAAAGCAAGCAAATGTTTATTCAAAGAAATCTATAGATGCTGTAACAAGTTCCCTGTTATCACAAAATTTTAATATTGAAAATTTGTGGAATTTGGAAGCTTTAGGTATTCAAGATCCTTATGAACCACAAAATAAAATAGAGCTAGAGAATGCTGTCAGAGAAAATCTTATAAGGTCAATGACGGTTGAAGAAGGTAGATACCAGGTAAAATTACCATGGAAGTATAAAGATTATCTGCATGATAACAGAATTCTGTCTGAGAAAAGGTTAGAAAAGATGACTGAAAAAATAATTGCGTAAAATAAATATGAAGCTTATAATACAGTACTGGAAGAATGGCTGCAAGAAGACATAATAGAAGTAGTACCTCCTTGAAGAATTATCGAAACCGTCGTGCTACCTGCCACATCGAGGGGTCTTCATGGAAGGAAATGTAACCACCAAAATTAGACCAGTTTTCGACGCGTCGAGTAAAGAGAAAGGTCATTGTTCACTAAACGAATCTTAGAAAAGGACCAAACACACTTGATCTCATACCAAGTATTTTAATGAAATTCAGAGAAATAGAATAGGAGTGATCTCTGATATAAGAAAGCATTTTTGCAAATTTCAGTCAGTCCAGAAACAGAAATTTTCTCCGGTTTCTGTGGTGGAGAGATTACTCTAAGAAGACTATTGATGTTTTAAGACGTAAAAGAATGGTTTTCGGGGTTACAAGCTCTCCTTTCATACTGGGGACTGTAAATCAGGGCGGATGGCCCGGCGGCTAGTCGGCGATCGCCGAGTGGGCAAATTTGCCAAGTGGGCCAAAGCAATATGATAATATTCGTTTAAGGGGAAAAATCTACAAATACTTAATTAGAATGAGCAAAACAGAAATTTTTTGATGGCCTGATAAGCAGACGGATTTGATGAATATTATGTGGCGTCATTTTTTTTCATTTTTTTCGTTTTTTCATGAGTTGCTATATTGTGCACTCACAAATCAGTAAAGGTCACGTATTAGGCAATGTTAAAGAAAAGAAATAAAAACTATCCTCCACCCTTCGGATTTATTTTTAAGCCAATCGCAATTTGCGGAATAAGATTTTAGATAATGTTTACGGCGCCGATAAGACGGCTATCCTTCAAGGAATATAAAAAACAAAGACATAAAATATTGACAGATTTTTTTTGTTGAATTTGTTTTCAAATATAATAGTGCATTTGTTCGTTAATAATCAAAGAAATTCCACTATCGCAAAAAAAGAAATAACAAAACGGTCCTCACCCCCTCCTCTCTCGATTATTTTAAACCAACAACCCTTGCTATCTTGGATGACTACTTTTTCTTTATTTTTGCTTAGTTAAATAAGTGTACTATAGTTAGGAGTTTTTCGCGCTTTTTTTCTATCGTAATTTCTACTGTAAAATACTGTAGTGAGTATGAAAATGAGCATGTTTGTTGTTACGCGTCAGACACAAATTAATGTAGTCAATTTAAATTTTGTCAACAATAGAAATTTTCCAAAGAGCCTAATAATATATGTTTTGACCATAAGTATAAAGACGGTTAACCGAACCTTAAAGTTATTGCATACGTAAGGGCTGGGGAGCCCAGTCGGTTATAGGCGTTCGCCTTGCATGCGGAAGGTCCCATGTTCGGGTCGGCATCGCCAAAATACTGCTGACCCATTAACGGCCACGTAGCTAAAAAATGTCGACGAATATACCGCGTAGAGGAAGTACACGTTAAATATGCTCTAAAGTCCGACCTGCGTACGATGTCTACCTTAAAGATTGCGTTGGGTGCCTACTCAGCTCGTCACCTGACTGTGGTTCTAAATTATGACGCCCGTCGCAATAGCGTCATGTAGCTCTAGTGCGACGTATTTCAAACTAAACTAAACTATAGTATACTTAAAACCAAAATATCGATGACGAGCGGTGGAGCCAACGTTAACATATAATGAATTCCATTACCCATAAACAATTAAATCGTTCTAAAAATTGTATAAACATTTGCAGCTGGAGTAATAAATCTTACGGCTTTATATACACCCTATTTTTTTTAAGCTTGTGTTTGAAGAAAACAGAAAACGCGTCGTGTTTATTGAATGTTTAACAATAATAACTCTATTAATATTTCGGGGAAACAATAAGAAAACGGCAAGTCTGATAAATATCGTATGGCACCGATTTTTTTTCATTTCTGCTGTTTTTTTTATGAGTTGCTTGCAGCGTGCGTGCGAACAAGATTTTTGATTTTTTACTATTTATTTGGATTTTTTAAACTGATAACCAAAGAGACCATATTACGGGTGTTTTTTTCTCTCTTTTGAATAAATGTGGCGTCTAAGCTAAGCAGGTGATGCTCCTCCAATCGGAGTGTTTTCGGCCTTTGTCTCGTATGTCTGTCTCCATTACATTTCAGTTCATTCCTTACATGTAAATGACACCTCGCCAGTGACGTCTTGCTGCCCAGCGAACCCAAACGAATATAGCCAATATATGATATTTAGGCGCATGCATACGCTAGGCGTTTACATCTCTGCGTTATAAAATGTACAAAACAAAATATAAATCTGGTACAGAAAAAAGAGACGAAAGGAAAAAACGAAATTTTTTAATAGCTGCAGCAGATCCAAGCCAGAAACGCTTGTTTTTTGCATCAAAATCTAAACCACCATTAAACCCGAAAACAGTTGCCAGCAAACATATTAGGACTGGTTCAAATTCAACGTTGGTGATAAATAAATCCGATTTGATTGGAAATTCAACAGGTAAGGGTTATTTTGTGAAAATGTATATTTTATCTTAAAAATAATAATACCCAGAATTTTTAAGATATTTATTACTAACGAGAGATGCTAACACTTTTTATTAACGGAATTTAGTACCATTATTTTTTTAATAAATTTTGTTTTTAAATTTTATTTGTTTAACTGTTTGCTTAGAAACATATTTTTAAAATATGAATAATTATATTGTAAGAAGCAGGGCCTGCATGATAGGAGCATGTGGGACGATCGCCCCTGGCCGCCAAAAACGGGAACGCCTGCAAACTTAATGAAGATCAAAACATTTAAAATAATTGAAAAATTATTAAGGATATTGTATATTAGTCATCACGAGTTTAGCAATAAAAACTTTTCTAACTCAGAAAAAATTAAAATTGAATTTACGTTGACCAAATATTTGTTTGTCATATTTTTATGTTAACATGTAAGCGTAATTTTTTTCCTTCGTTTAAAAAAAAACAAACTCTTTTACGGTCCACATGTATAGTAGTTGAGAAGCCTTGAAGCCAGCGAAACTTGCCAAAAATTCTAAAATTATATATATTTTTTGTAAATAAATGTGGCGGAGAAGGGTGCGCATTATTAAAACTCGCCCCGGCCGCTTGGAAATGACGCGACGGCACCGGAAACAAGCTGAAAAGCGTTTAAATGAGTTACATTTAATTAGGATTTTGTGAAGCCAACAATAAGTTTTACAGAATACAGTGTAGTCATTTCATGAGCTTAAAATACTTGGGTAACTTTTTCGGAAATATTGCTGAAAGTTTTCGATATTAAATTTCTTAATTTTTCCTCTTAGAATATGAAAGATAAGATATGAAAAAATAATGCAACAAAAATATTTTTTTGAATACTTTAAAACAATATTTAATTTAATATAAGATATTTTTTATAACAACGTGCAAAAAAGTTCACTTTTTTATATCATATTCATTCATAAATCGTTGCGAAAATGTACTACTTTCGGCACTAGTGCAGTAAAGTAAATAAGAGTATCTGATTGGTAGAAAAACAAAATGATTTCATGAATATCTCCATGGAAACTAAATGATGTCATAAAACTCACTTATTTCTATCGGTTCATTACTTTTGCATTTTCTAATATCTCCATGGAAACTACAAGTACTACAAAAATGATGAATTTTGATTCAAAATAGAAAATTATTTTACAACTTTTCTTTTACTACTTTGCATTTTTGAATATCGCCATGGAAACTAAATGATGTCATGAAAATCACTCATTGTTAGAAATACTTTTTTTCACGTTATTATAAAAAATATTGTAAGCAAGCACGTGCCAAATAATACTTTATTAAGCTCTTGTCATTATTTCACTCGACCTACGGTCTCGTGAAATAAAAGCCACTCGCTTAATAAAGTATTATTTTCGGCACTAGTTGCTTAAATAACTATTATTGACTACAGGGACTGTCAATATATGAGATTCTTCCTTTCATTTATTTTTTAATGAAGACCAATTACCACCTTCCTTGAAAGTTTTTTACTTTTTTAAAAGACGATGAAAACTTATTTCATAAAAATCTGAAAAATATTTGTTGTTTAATATTAAAAAAAAACTATCACATTTGATACATCAAAGCTAACATTTTTTTTCATCGCAAAGTCATTGGCTTGAAATACTTTCTATTACTTTTTAAGTGTTTTTTTAGCGAAGCCGAAGTCATCTTTATATTTTATTTTTCAAGATAGTTATAATCTAATTTAATAATACGTAGTTTTAAAGCTTAATCCTTTCCTTCCTTTTGAAATCGGATCAGATTTACTGTACGGTCCCCCTTGGCGCGATTGTTTCGGATTTGGCGATAAATAATTTTTTCTGGCAACCTGTCCTGTCTGACTTCGACTGAAGATTCGAATTCTATGACTTCGCACCGATGACGTTTTCCGGCAACCCTATCGGACCGTTGGTTGAGTTTTCATGAGAAATATTCCCATACGATCTTTTCTTTGAATCGTGGTTTTTAAAAAAAAGTCGCCAAAATATGGACTTTTGGCGGGATTTTGGAAAGTTCGCCAAGGGGGACCGTACAGTAAATCTCTACCTTGAAATCTAACCTTAAATTCTAGAAACATTTGTATGGTGGGCCAAAGTCATGACTGGGCCGAGTGGGCCAAACTTAGCCAGTCCGCCCCTGACTGTAATACAGTATCATTTAGACAATGCAACGCCTGAGGTAAAAGACATGGCACAGAAACTAAAGAAATCATTTTATGTGGACAATTGTGTAACACCAGTAAAATCTAAACAAGAATATAAAGAGTTTGTTGAAACATATCTACAAAGAGACTATTAAGAGGTCCAAATTACTATTAAGAGGATGGGAATCAAACAACTCAGAAGATTCAGAGGAGGAATGTGAAGCAACATCAGTTTTGGGGATGCTCTGGGACAAAAGAGAAGATACATTGTTTTGCAATGTTAATATTTCAGAACAAAAAGGGATCTTGACTAGACGAACATTACTTTCAGTCGCTCAAAAGATTTTTGACCCAATAGGATTTATAAGTCTAGTTACATTATATCCTTAACTGTTGTTGCAAGAAAGTTGGAAAGCAAAATTAGGTTGGCGGACTCTAGTTTGTCAGAAGAAGCCTGTGTAAAATTCTTGAATTGGTTCAAAGAACTACGCCTCTTAAAACATCTGAAAATATCTAGACGTATATTTATTGAAGATGCCACTACAAGTTTCTTTGCATATATTTTGTGACGCCTCTGGACTCTCTTATGCAGCAGTAGTCTATATGAGAAGTGTGAAGCAGAGAAATAATTATGTGCAAATGGTAATAGCTAAATCAAGAGTTGCACCGTTAATAAAGATGTCTATTCCTAGGTTAGAATTGATGGCTTGTATTATTCGAGTAAGGCTTTCGGATTTCCTGAAGAAGGCTTTGGACCTGAATGATGTTCGAGAATATTTTTGAACAGACTCAGCCACAGCATTATATTGGATTAGTCATGAAGAGCCATGGGGAGTTTTCGTACAAAATCGAGTGAAGGAAATACGAAATCTTTCACGTGTAGAAGATTGGCGACATATTCAAGGGTCCCAGAATCCCGCAGATTTTCCCTCGAGAGGTTGTTCCGTTGAAAAATTGATTAACTCCCGTTGGTGGGAGGGACCGGAATGGCTGTCTAAAGAGGAACGGGAGTGGCCTAAATCCAATGTACAAAGTAATGAAGAAGCAGTTCAGGAACTTCCAATACTTATTCCTTCTGATTGTTTAAGAAAATGCTAAATAAAGGGTATTTAAATAGCATAAACAGACAGATGGGACGTGGCAGCGACGATTATATTCGTCATTGAAAGGTGTCGTCACAATGATTTCAATCGACACGGGATTAGCACAGGACGTGGAGGTACTGTCCAAAGATTGCAATGTTTGCCGGAAATGGGGATCATTTAGGATGCAGACCATAAATGCACCTCCGTGATTGCCAATCACAATTGCTCCATTAACTATACCGGTTCTTCAACAGCTATGGAGGCAGTCGACGCCGGGAGGATCTTCCTCAGGTCTCAGAGAAAAAACGTGGCCTGAAATATGCCGAGTTCTACGGTGACGGTGATAGCAAGAGCTACGCAACTGTTAAAGAACTAAATCCGTACCCTGATATCGACATCATAAAGAAGGAGTGCATCGGAAATTATCAGAAAAGACTCGACACAGCCCTGCGCAAATTAAAGAAAGCAAACAAAGACATCGGTGGTCAAGGGCAACTAACCAATCGGCTTATCAACAAAATGCAGAACTATTTCGGAATCGCCCTCCGTAACAATTCCCAGTCTGTTGCAATCATGTCGAAGGCAATATGGAGTTCGAAGACAAACTTCATTTAAAATAAAAGATTGAAAGACAAACATTTTTAATGATATAAATTAGTTTAGAGGACATGATAATGTACTATATTACAATATGATTCTTTAATGGTTTATTATTCAAGCTTTTTTTACATCATATTTGTTTTTTCGAAGATATTTGAAAAACATACCATTGATAGTTTGCTTCAAAATTTTAAATAACTGCTCGAAAAAATATAAATTGAAATGACGATAAGAGATAGAAAGAGATAAAAAATTTTGAAGATAGAAATTTCGCAAAAATTTGTTCGAGGCGTAAATGAATTTAACAAAATATGAAGAATATTCATCGAATTTTTGAAAGAAAATTAATGAAAATTAAAAGCTAAATAGCTTCTAAAAAAGTTGAACCATAATAATTTCTATGATTGTTAAAGTAATAGGAAAGTAGGTTGTGTGTGTCATTTCTTTTAGAAGTTCTTGCTATTTATTGTTCTTGTTATTTATAGTTCTTGTTATTTACACTATAAAATAAGCTTAAAAATAATTTATTCTTATAAAACACGTTTACTTTTGGTAATTACCGAATAATCTCCTTAATTTCCTATTAATTTTTACCCTGTAAAAATGTTAACTTACCAAAAACTCGTGCACGAACTCGAAAATTAAAAAAATCCTAAATATTCTTATGAATTGCAGATTTTATATTGAAGCATATTCTTTTAAATATTTTTTTTCTTAAAAACTTAGTGTTTCTATTAATCCAGTTAAACTGAATTTTAATTTGAAAAAAACAAAATCAAAACGTTTAAAAAATGGGACACTATAGGCCTCAGCTGACTGGTAAGAGCTGGGAATACGTGCACTTCATAATTGACTGGACCTCCTTGTAGAGTAGGGGGCTGTATAAGGACAATTAGCCTTTATTACAATACCAACCCTCAAAGTCTCAACTGAAGGGAGAAACATGCCAAACCTGTAACCCCTGAAAATGACGAAAGAGGGGTAAAAATAGTGTGGCAGCCGTGTTATTAGGTAAAAGCATTTTGATAATTTTAAGTCTTACTGCCAAATTTTTGGGTTGGGTCACGTATCCCGAATGGGTGGGTCATGTATCCCTATGCATTGGGATACATGACCCAAAACTAAAGTTTTAAATAATTTATATTTTACTAATATTGCAGTTCAGAAAAATACTAATATATATTGTGTAATACTTATTAAAGTATAAATTGACTGCATTTGCATATCCATAAATAGTGTTTTTTAAAGTTACAAGCCAAAAACTACAAGTTGGGTCATGTGTCCCTGGTTTTCCCTACACCAATTTCTTAAAGAATATTTTTTTTTCGTGCAATTAGTTTTGTGTTTAGAATATTTTTTATTAAATTTTTTGCAAATTATTTATGTAGTTAAATAAAAAATTAGAATAAAATCATTCTATAATTAATTGATTTTTTCAATTTATTGCACTTATTTTTATTTAAAAAATAAAACATTAAATAAATAAGGCAATAATTATGTAAAATAAAAACTAATTCTTGTTCATAAATAGTGATTAGTAATAATAAATTAATAGTAAAACACTGTATTTACCAAGAAAATTAATTAAAAATTATTTTAATTAAAAATTTATTTTAAATAAAAATAATTTAATTAAAATAAGTTTTAAATTTAAAACTACTTTAATTAAAAAAAATTAAATATTATAATTAAAAATAACTTAAATTGAAATTTAAAAAAAAAAATTGACCCTCTCCCCCAAATATTTTCTAGTCGCACCTCAGGTTTGGAGCCAAGATATGAAGGGTTGGTACAGCTATGATATAATGGAAGGTCTAATACAGTCCCTGTAATAGAGTCCCGTAAAAATTTTCGTTCTGATTTGTCTAATCAATTGAATCGAGTTAAGCACATATGCATTGTACGATTTGAACGAAACTATATGCACTAAAAGCATCACCAAAAACTAGTTTAAGATATGATGAACTTTGTTGTTTATTAAACAAGCATAAACGCACTCTTGTCTTTTCAATAAGAAATGGATAGATCCGACGATGCTTTATTTTTGAGGGAATGTTTAAACCTATAGCAAAACTACTTTCCTGATACTATTTTCCTGATAAAACTATTTCCTTCCTCTACAACTGACAGAATATAGATGGAGAAAAGATGCAAATGTTGTGCTAAAGCTTCATTTGTGCCTTAACAAAATGCCATCTCTACTATTAATACAGTACAGCTTTGTTCTACTAGTAGATGAAAATGAAAATTCAAATCAAATCTTTGACATGCATTTAGAGTACAACGAGGTGAATAATGTAAAAGTTATTCTATTATGAAGTGTACTTTTTTTTTCAACGGGGCTGCTGGCGGATCAAGCCCTTTGCAGACTCCCATGAACTAAGAGCCATTTTTCCTTAACACCATCTTCTAGATGGCTCTCGCTATCAATGTTTGCGTTCGGATTATAATGAATCTGTAGCTGTTAAAGCATGCCGAGATATGTTTTTCCCCGGAGAACACAAACCAAATATGTACTCAAGGTATCTTATACATGCCACATAATCATATGACATGCGTGTCAACGATTTTCCCATCCTGAAAATCTGCCTACACATCCGGATCTTGGGCTTATGAGGTGGGCACGTATTTGTTACATATTCAGAGTCGTGGAGTGTGAATATTACTTTCCAAATAAAACATTGTTTGTTTACCACTTTTTGTTCCGATATTTTGTTTAAAATCGCAAATAGCTTATTTTCTTTGATAAATACTAGTCAGGTAACTTTAAAAACCGTCTTAGTCGATTCCTTGCCTTTAAAAACATATAATTAGATACCTAAATGATGAGTATAACTGCCACAGAAGCAGAAATACATACAAAACGAAATCGGTGTCCGCCATTTTGGAAAATGGCGTCTAAAAAATTTCTTCCACCCTATGGTGATATATCTACCCAAGTTTTTTTGATTCTCCTATATGTGCTTAACTCCATTCTATTGATTAGACAAATCAGAACGAAAATTTTTACGGGACTCCATTACAGGGACAGGAGTAGTATGTATTCAACACATCGCGCCTCATCTATGAAGTGCCAAAAAAAATAAAAAATTGCGAGTTTTTATTTCGATATTTGCACCGGTTTTCTTGAAATTGACAGGTTATTTAAATTAATAGCTGTTATTAAGTTCTTTCTGATAAATGCATTTACGCAAACTCAATTTCTAACATAGGATAGTACCTTAGGATATACCTCTTATCTTAGAATACACCCCTTTTTATATTGTACAGGGTGTTTCAAAATTGGCCGGAAATTGAAAGGATGCAATTCCGAAATATCTACCTAACCCCTCCAAAAACTAGTACACGGCCAATTGGTCACGTATTTTGGTTGTGGTTGAACCCTTGAACTAGGGCAGCACAAGAATGCGTTGACGAAGTGATGCATTCGTTTTGAGTTTGGTTTGGTTGAATTGACAAATCGCCTAGTAATTTTACAGTTGCAGATTCTGTTACATCACAGTTTCTAAAACTACTAAAAATGATTAGTAACTACTAAAATGGAATTTTTGTGTGTGGATTTCAATTTAAATGATTTGGTGTGTTTCAAATTTGAGCAGGATATATGAAAATTCAATAAACACTAAACATTTCGCAATGGAAATGTACAGTTTGTCGAAATGTGTATGTGTTGAGACAAGACAACGGTCAGCTTTCTGGTGGAGAGGTTTTTGAAATTTTTAACAACTGATATACATGTATTTTAGGGTGGTCCTTAAAAATGAATTTTCGATTTCAAAAAGTCCCACCCCCTCAATTTGTTCATTAATGTGAAAAAATAATTCCTGCAAAATTTTAGCCAAATCAATTAATAATAACACGTGTCCCACGGGGCTTAAAGTTTTGAAAAACGCAAAATTGAGGGGGGTGTTTTTAATAATTCCATTATAAATCAATACCTATGCCAAATACGAAAAAACACTCAATACAAATGTTATAGAATATAAATTGTTCTACAACTTTGTAATTTACTTTTTTGGTCTATTAGTAACATGTTTCGAGTTATAGGGAAAAGAACGAGCGATATTTTACTTTGTTGAGGTTGTAAATCATGGCCACACTACGCAAACGCTATCCATCACGATGGGGCGACCTAAAACTGATTATTTAGATAACTTTTAACTGTTCTGTCTAAAAATTAACTAAAAAGGGACAACTGCAAATATTTAAATAAATAAAAAAACATTTAAAGGTTACCACAATTTAAAGTCTTTTGGCTGTCAGGGCCGTCACATGTTTGGAGCGGGGGGCGGCACTTTCGCTAGTTAAATAAAGACTACTTACAGAACTATTTGTATAGCTAATAAACAAATGACTTTCTTAAAAATTTAAAGATGTCCCTAATCAGAGCCGTTTTGCAGGTACAATGTGTATGTGTATGGGGGGGGTGAAAAGGGGCATTGGTTTATAAATCTTAATTTTAGTATATATTATATATAAAAAAATCCAAAAATGTAATTATATTTTTAAGGAATTTGATACAAGTAAATGTAATAATTTAATTTATTAAAACCAAATAAATTGAAAGAAAAAGAATATTTTTGGTAGAGTGAATAATAATATAGGATTTTTCCCCCCCATATAATTTATTTTCCTTTTTAAATTATTTCCCCTTTTTTGCAGCTAATTGACAATGCTGTAATAGTAAAGTTTTCTAGTTTTTACATTCTCTCTACAAGTAACAAACTAATCTACAATGTAATCATTTGTAAAATGTTACGGAAATAAACATACAAAACAGGGTTTTTATGCGGATTCGGGTTTCAGGGATTCGGAATTAACACTTGAATATCAATAGTACTTTTAACTCTTACTATATTACCACTTTCTATATTTATATATTGCTATATATATGGCTTCAGTACAGTTTTTCAATCGTGGGATGTGTATTTTTTGTGACAGTCTTGCACAGTCAGTAAAATAAATTGTTTTTTTATTAATCCTTTGTAAACTCATAGTTGAATTCTTCAATTAACGTCACACCTCTTTCCGCTGCCAAATTTAAGAATTTTAAAGATCTTGTATTTCCCTTCCTTTGAGATAATTTTCTTCATTACACCATTATAATGGATATAATTCCTTGAAATCTTCCTTAATGTGAAATCTCTGTTATGTGAATCTGTTTTATAATCATTCTTACACAGTTGTTTCTTTCACGGTTAAGAATGCATGTTTTCCTAAAATGTGAGGTCTTCATCCATTACAAAAGAAACACTTTTGTCAATTCAGATTTACTTCACCCATATTTAAAAAGAATATGAGTAGCAAATCTCCATGATATAGCAATTTGGCACCAGTTACTTGGTTCTTCATTGAAGCAATAAGAAATATCTGTTTGCGAGGCATTATTCAGTAAAACGAACTTTATATGCAATTTTAACAAATGACCGAAACTCATACGAAGTTGCTTGTTCCATCAATTTTAAAATAACGCATTAGCTTTCTTAAAACGCAACAAAGTCTTTTGAGCAGTTACAGAGGGTTAACATCTTTTCCGCCATTACCATATGCAAGAATTTTTTTAGTAGTAACCATTAATAATGCAGGGGAGGGTGTTGAGAAACATGTGGGTCCCTGTATTACTCATAGGTATCGCTTTTTCCATTAAAAAAGCTAACTCAATTGCAAAAGTACCGTGTGTCCCCCCCCCCCCCCTACCCACGCGACGGCCCTGACAGCCGAAAGTCTTTAAATTGTGGTATATTTTAAATGTTTTTTTTTATTTAAATACTTGAATCTGTCCCTTTTTAGTTGATTTTTAGACAGAAAAGTTAAAAGTTATCTAAATAATCAGTTTTAGGTCGCCCCATTGTGATGGAAATAGCATTTGCGTAGTGTGGCCATGATTTGCAATCTCGTAAAATATCTCTTGTTCCTTTACCTATAACTCGAAACCTGTTACTCATAGACCAAAATTGTAAATGACAAAGTTGTAGGGTATTTTATATTCTATAACATTTGTATAGAGTGTATTTTCGTATTTGGCATAGTTGTTGATTTATAACGGAATTATTAAAAACACCCCCCGAAATTTTGCGTTTTTTTAAACTTTAAGCCCCGTGGGGCACGTGTTATTATTAATTGAATTGGCTAAAATTTTGCAGGAATTATTTTTTCATATGAGTAAACAAATTGAGGGGGTGAGACTTTTTGAAATCGAAAATTTAATTGTATTTGTATAACTGTATCTATAGGTGAATTGAGAGATTAATAAAATAACGCAGGCTGTAAAATCGCCATTATGTAAGTCTCCTTTCTGCTGAAAACGTGTATTGTTTACTAATTTCTGTCGTTTTTTTTATTAATATAAATAAGCAAACTACAATAATTGTTATGTATCGACTGATGGTCAACATCAAGTTTTGTAACAATAATGCAACATATCGAAATGAACAGCCTCCTAAAAAAGATATGTGTTAAAAACTTGTTGAACCTGTAATTTTAATCAGATGTAAATTCAACCAAACCAAACTAAAAGTACTACATTCTTGTGTAGCTCAAGTGCAAGCTTTCATGCACGACCGAAAGTGCGGCTAATTATTTAGCCGTTTTTTATTGGCGGGGGCCGGGTAAATATTTCGGAATTGCATCCTTTCCATTTCCGGTCAATTTTGAAACACCCTGTATTTTCGAAACGTTTTTCTGCATGTTGGGAATAACACAAATCTCTAGTTCAAACTTTTCTGCCGTCACAAGATGTATATGGGCAACTATCACATGGCTTTTTTTTAATTTGGTTCTTTGTATTCAGCTAATAAACTGTAAATATACAATGAAACAGAACAATTCTAAATATTTAGGATAATATAATCTAAATCAGTGTTCGTACTTGTCACATCTTCTATAAGAGTATGAGAATTTAATTGGTTAAAAAGTAACTAAAATTCAAAAATGTTTTATTTTCGTTAACATTTATAAAGATCAAAAAATACAAAACTTTCAAAAACAAAATTAATTATCTTAATTTGATAAAATTTTCCAAGAAGAAAGATCCAAGGACGGAGGAATATCTTCACACTTCATCACCGGATTTCTAAAAAAAAATAAAATAATAATTAAAAACGGACTTCTTTTACACTAAAAATTATTTTTACTTTAAATTCTAAGGCCAACATTAACTATGGTAAAGATACACTAAATTTGATTTTTGTTCAATATCTCTTGAACAAACTATGCTCTATGAATGCTCGATTTTTTATATATAAGTTAGCTACAATGGTTTCGGTCCGATAAGCACTTCCAGATTATAATGTAAAAAAGCACAATTTTTGTTAACATTTCAATGGCACCACTAATGAGTTGTTCCCAACTTAAAATGCATAAAAAGTAATCGTATTTTACCTTTGCTAAATTAACTATTTATTAAATATTAAATAGAATAATTATTTCATATAGAAATATAAATCATCATCATATCGTCCTAAAAATGTTTACTTTATTATTTTTTTTATTTTTCAATTAAATTGCTTTTTGTTATTATACCTCAATATCACGAAAATATATTTATTTCTATAATTTGAAATGGTATTTCGAAGAAATACGCCCAACCAAAGGAAATTGTTTTAGTTGACGTCTTGTCGGAGCTATTGGGTTAATTCCTCCTGACTCTTTCTGGCATCGCGTATTGGGAAAAGTTGATAGGCATGCAATTTTTCGGTGACGCATGCGATTATTTTTTGTGTAGTTCATACGAAGGAGGAAATTATTAGGAGTCTAGAATTCAAGTTGGGGCATATCATTGAAAAATGAAGTACAGTACTCACGTTTCGCTTTCCAGATATAATGGATTCTTTTGAATATTCTTTATTCTAAGGTTGTCACACAGAACTCTAGCCAAAGTCACTTTCTTCACACTTTCACGCTGATCTGAAAGAATCAGCTTTGTCAGATCGGCTTTGTTTAAAACTTTTTAACTGCAAATGTAATTTAATTATTTTTTCAGCTCCCGTCAGGAACAAAGAAAAATAAATCGTAAATAATTTTATTGGTAAATTAACTACCAGGAGAAAAAGAGCCTGCTTCGCCTTCGTGCTCGAAGTAGAATCTGTCTCCGAACTTGATGTTGTTGAACTGCATGGACACGATGGCGGCAGAAGTAGGTCCAAGTTGAGATCCCGGTATAATATTCTCCATAAGTGCGCCCGCAAACAAATCGACGTCGAGAACATCCCTGAAAGAAAAACAAGATAACATCGTCGGTCAAATGACAAAACCACGAATGTGAAAATTCAAGGCATTGACAGTTTTTATAACGGTGGGCTTATCAGTATCCAATTTTCCATCCCTGTGATTTGCACATTCGTGGTTTTGTTATCTGACCGACGATATAGTACCTTAAATAATGTCTTTTACACACACAGTCCACACTTGCATTAACCCCTTTCCGGTTAAGAGAATTTCACAATTTTCACGATCATATACTTTCATTAATTATTTTAGACTTTACTCTGAATATAAGCGGAAGTAATTCTATACCATGAAACAATTAAAAACTTCTAAATTCTTTTTTTCCCCATAGATAATAATTTTGCTACAAGAAGTTTTAAATATACTGTTCTATTAGACATTCCGTTAGATATTCTTTTCCTAAATCCACCTGGTAACAGTTCATGAGTCCAACTAGTATTTTAGAATTAAATTAAAGGTTCTAAATATAAGGTTTTCGAATGAAAAATAAAAAAATGGAAGCCAAGATTTGGAAGCCATATTCATTTGTGTATAAATCTAATATCGTTGATTATAAATCTATACGGTTGATTTTCAATCCAATACTACCGACTTCTTTTTCAAAATACTGGAAAACCCCTAGCTATAAATGATTGGTAACGGGATTTTGTGAATTTCTTTAAGGGGGAGCATCCTTTGACCTTCCTTAGAACTTTCCCTAGGATTCTGGCTTGGTTTAGACGAACGCCAAACTGCAAACCTAATTTGACTGGAATTTGCCGGGTGTGCGAAAGGCCTTATTCACCAAGAGCAGCACCGTTAGGAAAGCAATTATCTCACTTGTATAAGTTCTTCAGACTTCTGATATTCGTACTCGGCATGAGTGGCGCCAGGTCGTCGAATTCCGTCACGTCCATCCGTCCACCCGTCAGATGTCGCAACATGTCGACGTACGGCGGTATGCCGTTGTCCCTTCCCCGTAGCACGTCGAGGGATACCAGGTCCTCTCCGTACGGGAGCGGGGTAAAACTTCGTCTGAAAATGAAAGAATACAGCTGGTTGAGATATGTATTGATAATACCATAGATTTAGTTTAGTTTGAATTATCGTCGGACTAGAGGTGCACGAGGGCTATTGGCGACGGGCGTCGTAATTTAGAACCACAGTTAAATGACGAGCCGACATCTGAATAGGCACCCAACGCAATCATTAAGTGTGACATCGTACGCAGAGTCGGGACTTTGGGAAGCATATTTAACGTGCACTACTCCCTCTACACGGGGTATTATTCGTCGGATATTTTTGGCTGCACGGGCCGTTTATAGGCGGCAGTTATTTTAGCGATGCCCGAACCTGGGATATTCCGCATGCAAGGCGAACGCCGAACCGACTGGGCTCTTCTGCCGCTAATACCATTGAACTGAGATAAGAGTAGACTAGCAATCCCTATTGGGTATTAGCCTAACTTTTTTTTTATCATCTTAAGCGTATGCACACACAAAAAATACGGCTTTATATCTTTTTCAAAATTTTTTCAAAAAACTGAATTTTAAAATTAGGACGAAAAATTACTCGCGAAAACACTTTCTGGCTGTCACGTGGTATCTTTGACGTCACTAGTAAGTATAAACAAACTTTGAAACACCTTATAAGAATCTACTTTAGGCAAATTTGAACTATCCGCTTCTGTAAAACGGCCGTCCATTATATCTCTACAATTCTTATTTTAATAATAAATTAAATTAAATCAAGTTTAATTACAATAATAAAACACACGCCATCACATACACTTACTAGTGACGTCAGCCAAATTGACGAGTTTGTGATCATGTGACGTACCGATGAAAAAAATACAATTTTAAAATGTTTTTTATCAGTTATTTTAAGATCTATTTCCAAAAATATATATACGTTTTTTTTAGTTTTAACTATAATTTAAATAATATTGAAAGGTATTTCAGCGATACGGTCTTCTTTATTCAAACGAGAGAGAGGGAGAGTAAGATAGTGCGCTATCGCACACTTTCTAGAGGAGACACATAATGAAAACCTACTAGGAATCTTTGGGTAAAACAAGAATAAAATTGAGCTTTTTTAGAAGTTGTTGCATCGGTGTCTATGGCAAGTAGCTTTTTGATTTTTTTAGACGATAATTGTACTTTTTTAATTCATAAACAAGGATGAATTTTTGGGCAGTTTTTCCTTAATAAACACTTATATTATAAATGGCCAGTAATTTAGTATTAGAAGACAAATTTTTTTATTTAAAAAGCTCAATTTTACTGTGTTTAGCTTCCACACTACGTTTATAACGTAAAAAGTGGAAGGTATTATAATCGTTCAGTCCGTCCGTCTGTCCGTCACCCACTTTCACAGAAAGAACCACAAGTCCCACAGACAAGTGGGGTACGTCATTTTGAAGCAAAAAATCAGATTAGGCTACATTCCAGATTTCCTAAAAAAATTTCAATTAGAAGTTTATTTAAAATTTAAATAACTAAAAATTTAATCTACATTGAAATAACATGCAAATTCCATTTTTATTCAATATTTTCACTGTTGCCATTTCGTTAGACGTACGAGTAACTTTTTTGAAAATGAAAATAAAAACTTTTGAAAGAATATTTATTTATGCGATATAATTCAGTTTGGATTGTTGTACTATCACAATAGAGTTCTTTTGATGGTTTATTATATATGTATGAAGAAAGATGCATAGAGAATTCTAACTTGGCATAAAAAATATGCAAAGTTTCGCTTTTATTTTTAAAGCATCAATTGCACTAATTATATATTTTTCGAACTGTAAATTAATTTAACAAACGATAAATAACTGAATTTTCGAAAGAAATGTAAATGATAAATTGTGGCGACACAAAGATATTTATTAATTAGATTACATTATTATTCTTCGAACTTCAAACAAATTGAGCAAACGATAAAGTCTAATTATTAAATCTGAGAAAGAAGATTAATGAAAATAATTAATTTTATCGTTTAAATGTTTAATTACAATTAGCTAAGGGCTCTGTTTGGCAAATTTCTTTTTGAGGTGTATAAATAGTTTGTTTCCTGTTAAGCACAAATGTTGTGTGGAAGCGGTTTAAGTGCCAGATTCTGTAACAAACCTACTTTTTTAATTAATACAAATATTTTTAATTAGTATTCAATTTATTTTTTAGTTGTAATACGAACACAAATTTTAATAAAGTCAATAATTTATCTTTTCATAACATTAAAAACACGATGACTGAGTTAACTTACGTTATTAATTAAACTATTTATAATTAAAACTCATTTATTAACTAATCATATGGAAAATAACTTATAACCGTGTTTGCGACCTCACAACTGAACTGGATTGGACGGGACTTCACCGTACCTAGCGCTACTGGAATGAAGCGGAGAAAATCGTTACTACTAACTCAAACAAAGCTTCACCCATTTTCACCGCTTCCTCGAGTGGCGCTTCCAAAGTTGTATTAAGCTATCATAATTTGTCATTACGTAACCACTTGTTGTCTTGAGACCAGCCGTGTCTCGCTCAATGTTAAGAGAACGCGGCCGTTGCCAAAAGCTGTGAGGAAAACTATTTGGCTTCTTTTCTAATTTGGCGCTTTTACTTGGCTCCAATTCTTCCAACGATTTCATCGATCTATAAATGTTACTAGATAGACCAAAATACTTAGGAAAATAAGGCCACTGCCAGATCTATGGTAGCGACTGTTATTTTTTCTATTAATTATTTTATTTGGAGGAAGGTGCAGTGAACGAATGTAAACAATATGAAATTTAAATATTATTTTTAGAAGTTAAAATGTATTTAGTATACAATTTCATATTCTCCATCGAAAATGCATTTATATTATTAGTATTTATTCATGTTGTTCTCTATGTTATTGACGGCGTTTGGAGAAAGGGACACAATTGGTTTTAATTGAAAAATAAAATGAATAATTTTAAATAAAATTTTATTTACAATACAGTAAAAAAGAAAATCATTCTTCATAAATAATATAATTTATTAAATAACTTTTTATTTGTCCGTGAAGTCCGCCGACACAGGACACAAGAATTGCCCATTTTTCACTTTTCTGTTACTATGATAAAACACAAATTAGATTTACTAGAGAAATTAAAAATAATACAATTAATTAAAATAATAATTTTCGAGCAGTCTATAAGAGATTTATACATAAGAAAATTTGAACGTTGTGCATCATATTTTGTTCTATGAAAGAAAATAAAAGATTTTTACGAAAAAAAAAAGTTTTGAAATTTAATCATTTCCAAAAATTTTTGTCTAATAGAAAGAAACTTTAAAAAAATGACACAATTATTCAAAAGTTCATAATTAATTATTTAATCGTAAAAGATATAGCAATAAAAATATTTAACTTCCCTAACGTGCATGATGAATGCTATTCCTAAGTCTTTCGTTTAGTGGAAGTGTAAAATTAAAACTCTTTATTTGATTTTTATTAGCAATGCTTATTCGCATGCTCACTAATCCTCTTCATCAGTATTGATTGCAGAAGTAGATGTGAGTTGACACTAGATCGCTACTTCCAGTTATATTTAGTTCGAAAATTAAATTTAAATTTAAAAAAATTTGAATTTGGCGGTCAAGTTTATAAAAACCGCCAAATGACGTCATTTTTCTTTACTGCGCATGCCCTGGATCGCAAAAAACGGCTTTTTCAGATGCGTCGCCATTTGAGCGAGACACGGCTGCTTGAGACCTAGTACTCTATTTAGTTTGGGCCTTTCTCTTAGCAAACACAATTAAAATAGACACTTTGAAAAATTCTAAAAACACATACGTACTGGTACAAATGATTAGTGACATCCTTAATAAAATAGTGGTCGTTCCTTTGAGAAGGGACCTTAAAGGTTCCTTTGATAATGTTGTCCATTTTCCCCTCCCTGAGCAACAGAGCGTTGGCGAAGTAGTCTTTGAACCGATGGTGGTCAAATCCGACCTGGGTGGCTATCATACTGTGAAGTCTGAAGATGGCGGTGGAAAACTCGTTCCAGATGCCGAGTGCGACACTGGAATCGTACTGAGTACTCTTGTTGTCGGTTTGGACTGAGAGATTGTAGTGGGAG
The DNA here is from genome assembly GCA_019343175.1 of Oedothorax gibbosus. Taxonomy (NCBI): domain Eukaryota; kingdom Metazoa; phylum Arthropoda; class Arachnida; order Araneae; family Linyphiidae; genus Oedothorax; species Oedothorax gibbosus. The sequence continues at coordinate 149,579 of JAFNEN010000529.1, forward strand.
ATGTGTGCAGGACTCAGTAATGCAGGAAGATACTCGGAGTAAACGATGTTCTGAAGTTCTGCTGCTACGATTTTCCTAAAAAGTAAAAATGGTTAGTTTTAAAACGTTAAGTCGAAAGGCTTGAGTTTGAGCCCTACTTTCAGCCATTCTAACCTAATGAGACCCCAGCAATTCCCCATTCTTCATGTAAGCATATTATTCATTCACATATAAATTTAGAAGTGTGTTGTAAGGAACTTTGAAAAAAATGAAGTTTAATATTTATAAAGGGGGGAGGGAACATGTCAAATTTATGAAAGTTGAGGTAATAGTAGGTTGAGGTAAAGTAATAGTTGAGGTAAAGTTGAGGTAATACATTAGTTTTATGCTATAAATGCAAAAACAAGCTGTATGAGCTTTTGTAATTAATTGTTCATTTTAACATTGTTTTCAATGAAAAATGCCCTTAAAATGTACTGCTGAAAAAGCAATTACTCCAAAATCGATTTTTTTGAAGAACGAATCAATCCACTTTTGCAAGATTTCCAGAATAGCATTGATCCTCATAGTACAACATCATTTTTTATAGAAATAAATGATTTATGTCAGTAATCAACTGCTGAAAGTGATGTTTCCTCATTGAAAACAGTAACCCCTTTCGCCCTTGCCGTCTTTGATAGATATGGAAATTGCAAGTTGCCATGATGGGCATTAGTAAAAACAACAATGCGTTGAAATGCTAAAAAAAAACCCTCAAATCACCAAAATAATTTTAAAAAGCCAATTTTTTTGTACTTGATGATATTCTTAAAACAGGGTGGCGCAAACAAAAGTGGCCCTACATGGAGATAAGAAAGAGATAGAATTGTTTCAAGGTCAAAAACCAACTCAAACACAGGTTTTCTATATGAAGCTTATGATCGCTTCAATATTAAGCCCAACAAATGCTTGGCGAATTATTATACTAACTATACTGTGGTTTGACAAGCTAGTTTCTATGCAATATAAACTGAAGGTTTGTACAGATGTGCAAAAAAAAAGTTTTCACTGGTGATTATCTCGGCCGTTATTTATCATAGAGAATCGGACCTTTTTGATTTTGTTGATCTAAAACATTCTAAATTGATTGCAAGACACAAAGTTTGCATAAAAGGCCGCCTTCATCTAATACGCACTGAGATATGAATTCGAAAATAGTCCATGAGTAGCTCTAATGTAGTGCTAATCCAATCCAACCAATGCAAAAACAGGTTGGCCAAGTGAAGCCATTGCACGCTTGAATAATTTTTTACTTCGACACGAAGGCTTTCCAGCGGCTTCAATAGTTCTTCTCGAAAAGCATCTCAATGCATTCCTATCTCTACGCAAGGGCCACTTTTATTTGCGCCACTCTGTAGATGCAACATGACTTGCCTAGCTTCCTGATATCTAGTCTCACCGTCCCAACTAGGATTTAACTCTCCCAGGCGGTCAGCCAGGTTGTTATGCTCACGCACGAACAGAGTCGAAACGGACATGAGTGGGGAGTGCTGGTTGACACGCGTATCTCCTGCAACACAGGTTAAGTACAGAGAAATAGTAAATCAAAATGATGTATATATAAAACATATATACACCACATATGAAGAGTTACAGAGAAAAAACCTCTTTATCGACAGGATATATGTCCTATTAGGCCTCTTAGGCAACGATAACGATTCATAACCTAAACTAGAGTAAGGAAACCAGTTTCTCACTTGGTTCTTCTGTCACGGCAACCCTGATTCACGCGAGTTACAAGTCCCGCGTTTGAACCGCAAGAGAAAAACAGAGGGAGAAACCGGCTTCATGTCGCCAATGTCCTCCAAGCAGACCTGAATACGGGACGATTCCTATTTAATCAACGGGTTATTTTCCTTGGCCCTTCATATATAATGAATCTAAATAATTACAATGGACAATTGTAACGGCCACGCCTCTACATATTTACGTCAACCGTTGTTTTAAACCCCGCACTAACAAACCATCCCGCATGCTAATTCGTCTAATCTACAGGGTGGCGCAAATAAAAGTGGCGCCATTGCATTAGCATCACATAAGAGCTACTTATGGACTATTGGCGAGTTCCGATCTTAGTGCGTAATATATGAAGACGGTCTCTTATGCAAAATTTGGGTCTTACATTCGACAGGACAATCGAATTTAGAATGTTTTGTACTAACAAAAATGTCCAATTCTTTTTTCTACTTTGACCAAAACAATGTTACAATATTGTTTTTTTTATCGCGATTCCCCTGTAACTAGTGTTAACTGTATGGGTCCTAACCGGTTAAATTTTGCTGGATGTTTTGAAAGTTATAAATACAGAATTTATATTTCTTATATAAAGTATATTCAAGTTTTATATTATTGGAGTAGGACAAAGTACAATAAAATATACGTGTGTACATGTGCTTTATAAGACATAAAAGATAAAATATCACAATAATAATTTAATGGTAAATTAATTTTTTGACCAATGTGTAATAATTTAAAGTATCAATGTACTTTTCTCAACATCACTCTATGCATGTTAAATTCTTTTTGTAAAGACAAGTTCATTTTTTAAATCTGCAATTTTATACCTATGATTAGCACATGATCGCTTGAATTACATTATACCACCTTCATTTCATACGCATTATTTTTTGTCTTTATATTTCAGATTGAAGATTATAAATTTCAGATTGAATATTATATTTTAGATTGAATATTAGATTCTATATTGAATGTTAGATTTCTTATTGAATGACAAAAAATAATACAAACCTGCTTCAAAACATTGAAGTTTATCTACTTCTGGACAGAACTGAGGAGGAGGGTCGGACTCGCGTGGGGTCGGTAGCAGTTCTCCAAACTCAGTCTTTGTAACGTTCATTCTGCCTTTAACGGAATTGTTAGATATTCATAGAGAAAAGGAATTAAACTTCAGAGAGTACAAGCATCAGAAATTGATACACATGAATACTAACTTATATTATGTACATTTCACAGTTAAGGCGGAAAATCTCAGTTAATTTAAGTACTATAACTTCTGTAAAAAGCGTTGCCTGCACACTAGTGGATGTTTTTTAATCCCTAAAACCTTTTTATTAACTATATAAACTAGGGGTGTGCTACAATACACACTACCTTTAATTTGTACTCCATAACTCTAAAGACATAACATGTAAAGGTAATTATATGCCTCATAAGGTAATTTCAATAAATTTAAACCCTGATAAGTCTAGGGCATCTACCCTTTCCGTATGCTCGATTTTTCCGAAAACCTAATTATGACGTCTGACAGATACTAGAAACTCGTGTACCAAATTTGAATTCCTTAGTCTGTTCTGTGAATGGTTTCAGATAGACAGATGGATCAATGCTCCAAAACCCACTTTTTTATAATAAGTATCCTCCGAAACGCGTAGAAAACACATCAGAATCTTTTGATTTCCAAATTGCGACACCATCCCAATACTTTAGTTACCTAATATTTCATTTTGGATAATTAAAAGTAAAAATTCACTCAATCGTCATTTAGCAGCGCTTTGGACTGTGCAACTTGTTAAAAGAAAAAATCGTATTACTATTGAGCTACTATTCAAACAGCATTACTCCTTACACGAATAATCCTAATTACAGTTAATTCACACTACAATATTTTCTCGCGTTTTGGAAATAACTGGTGTTTTTGGAAGAGACAATTACTCATTATACAAACTAGCGTAATTCTGTATAAGACCCAAGCAAAATCCTGCACGTATATTCTTAATCTAAACATACTTTTCATACACATATATGCTAAAAAGTATGTTTTTCAAAGTAGTTTTTTTTTTAATATGTTTAATAGTTACTGAGAGACACGCATTAATATAAAAATACACATTTTTTGTGCTATAAATGCAAAAAAAAAAAAAATTCCATGTCAATTATTTGTAGTTAACAGTTTATTTTAACATAGATTTTAATGCAAAATGCTTTTAAAATTAGCTACTAAAAGAACTTTTTGAAAAGTTTGAAAAAAAGTTTAAATTAATTTTTAATATAACTAATATAACTAACTTTTAATTAACTAATATCGTATTGACCCTCGTTCAACTTTTTTTTATAGAAATAAATGATTGTGTACCTGTAATCAAAGGCTGAAAACTGATATTTGGATCTTCTTCTATCGGACCAGGTCAATTTCGGAACTAATTAACATGTTAATTGTTTGTGGGGAGGTTTTAAAAAATGTCCCCAAATGGGGATGCCAGGTCGCAAGAGGGTATATATGGTTTCAGGTTTCCGCAAGGTCAATGCGCAGGTACTTTGTTTCGACTGAACACCATAAAAATACAAAAGTACATAAATAAAGTCGTTACCCGTTCCGTCTAAGGACCTAAGTTCAAGTGCTCTCTCTTCAGTGTTTCCATAAAATAGAGATCCGTCTAAAGTGGCTGTCACAAAGTTGAGGCTTTGCTTTTTAGCTGAAAATACAATTTAAAAACTTCGTTTAACCCTTTCACTCCGAAAACTGCCCAGACAGCCGTACAACTAAGAAGTCGATAATGATATTCCTATCGCATATTACACGGAAACAAAAATCGTCGTAGCGAAAATGTTAACATATATATTTATGACTCGTTCCATGTCGGTGAGCCCATTGTACTGAGCTATTCATCACGTAGCTCAATTTGTTGATCTATTTAAACATATTAATTTCTTTAAACATATGAAACATAAAATATGCGGTTAAATAGTTTTATTCCATCAACCAACAAACTTGAAAAATCCCTCTTCAGTGGAGATGAAAGTCTTATATTTTATACTACGTATGAAAGACGGAAAACTCTATGTTAACTAACCAATATGGTAGAAGAATAATGACTATCTAATAAATATTTTCTTTTTTAATATAATTATTTACAATAAAATATTGACACTTTTCAGTGTCTTGTCAGGCCACACTTAATTATGGGTCATTTATAAGTGTTAATTGAGAAAAATTGAGTTTGACTTAAAAGAAAATTTCCCAAGAGAAATAAAACTATCCCCCCCCCAAAAAAAAAAGATCCTAGTTGATGTATAACCCAAAAATATTATAGATGTTTAAAAGAAATTTCAAAAAGTTACTCGCCATAGACTCCGATATAAAAGCTTCTAAAAAGGATAATTTGTTTTCTGTTTTTCATTCGATACTTCTCGAGCAGACCGTGAAAATAGGCGAAGCTTTTTTTGACTTAGTAGTAACGATTTTCTCCGCTTCACATTTCAGTAGCGCTATTTACGGTGAATTCCTGTCTAATCCAGTTCAGATGTGATGTCGCAAACACGGTTTTAAGTTATTTTCTATATGATTAGTTTAATAATTTAGTTTTATTTATTATTAGTTTAATTAATAATTAATAACGTAAGTTAACTCAGTCATCGTGTTTTTAATGTTCATGAAAAGATAAATTATGGACTATATTAAAATTCGTATTACAACTAAAAATAAATTTAATAATAATTAAACATATTTGTGATAATTAAAAAAAAACCCAGTAAAATTGAGCTTTTTAAATGAAAAAAAATGACTGCTAATACTTAATTACGGTCCATTTATAATACAAGTGTTTATTGATAAAAACTGCCCAAAAAATCATCCTTGTTTATGAATTTAAAAAGTATAATCATCATCTAAAAAAATCAAAAAACTACCTTCCATAGACACCGACGCAACAACTTCTAAAAAAGCTCAGTTTTAACCTTGTTTTACTCTACAAATCTCCTTGAGCAGACCTCAACATGGCTGCAGCGCGGGGTCGAAATCCCCTCTTGATTCTTCATTACGTATCTGCTCTAGAAAGTGAGCGGTAGCACACGGTTTTTCTATCTCGATGGACAGAACTACCAACTTTGGTTCTTGTGAAAACTTGAATTTTGTTGCAACGCATCCAGTAATTGTTAGGCGGAAGTTAAAACTCCAACTTTAGCTGACAACTCTATTGCGCGTGGATAGAAGATGGCCAAATAATGACTCTAGATGTAGACAAAAAATAAATGAAGTTTTTACTTTCAAGAATTTTATTTAAGTTGTTCCTATAAATGTGGGTGCATAATGTGTCTTCAGTAATGGTATGTTTCATCTGATGTAACGCTCTTGTTTTCATTTTTCTGCATACTACGATTTCATTGGTTGTTTAAATTTTATTCTCAAATGAACGTACTTTTTGTCTGCTTCTGAGTTCTATGCCTGCAATTTGTTTTTGTTTTTATTTAGAATCAGAATTCGGAAATAGATGAAAAGAAACTTTTCTTTCTATGCAAGCTTTCTTTATAAATGATTTGAACAGCCAACATCACAGCAAGAAGTTGGCATTTTAAAAAATTAATTACTAAAATATTCTTAAAAAAGCTGACTTTCGGCCCATTACAAATCACCCAGACCTGTTGCTCAACATTTTTGATTTTCTTAAATTTGTTACTATACTAATACTAGGTGAGTTCAAAGAAAAAGTAAAAAATTTTTGGAGCTCATAATTTTTGTACCTGCCATTTTAACTGCTTCAAAGCCGATTTTCGGGTGAAAGCTACTTTCACTTAAATGCATATAACTCTGTTAATTTTATAGATATCAAGACGCAATAAAAAAGAAAATGATCAGAAGGATGCTATAAATAGTTTGCTTGCGCATAATTTTACAAAATTAGTGAGTAAGTGGGAGATAAAAAATCACAACTGAAAAATCAACATTTGCTTAAAACGGGAGTTTTAACGCTAAAATTTGGTAAAAGGAGAAGAGACTCTCCTTAAATATTTTTTTCCTGTATAGATAAGTTATAGAACTACTTGCTGTAGAAGTTTAAAGCTTGAGGAAGATTTCATTATTTTTGAACAACTTTTCAAAACTGCTCAAAATCGTATTTTCGCCATTTTTAAGGTAGAATATCTCAAAAGCGACTGAGTGAAAAAATTTGAAAATAATACAAGTAGTACCTTTTTATGACCTAAACAAGTGACAAAAATTTTGTATAGTTTTTTTTAACTGGTTCCAGAGATACATAGTGTATCAAAGTTGGTCAAAATATGCAAAAGAGACCTCTCAAAATGTAACAGTTTTTATTGGTAAACTTCCATGAATTGAGTATGAATATTTAACTAAAATATTAAACGAAATGTTCTAATCATTTAATAAATTTAATTTAGGCAAGACAAATTTACTAAAAAATTCCTAAATTAACCAAATATAAAATAGCAATTAACTCTAAGATATCTTTTGCACTATTTAATGCTATTGAAAAATACTTAAAAATAGTTTGCTTAAAAAATATTTGCTTTCTAAATTCAGAAATTCTATGTGTGTTTAAATAAACAACTTAAAACATTATAGGCAGGCGATTTTTTTTTCGATGTCATGTTAATAACTCCATTCAATTTAGAGCAAATATTCTTAATTTACTAATATTTAAATGATAAGCAAATATTTTAAAGTATTTTTCAATACCATTTAATAATGCTAAAGGTTTCTTAGAGTTAATTTCTATTTTATACTTGGTTAACTTAAGCACTTAACTGATGCACTGAATCTCTGGAAGCAGTTTAGAACAGAATACCAAATTTTTTGTCATTTGTTTATATCATAAAGAGGTACTACTTGTATTATTTTCAATTTTTTTCACTCAGTCCCTTTTGAGATATTCTACTTCTACCTTAAAAATTGTGAAACTACGATTTTGAGCAGTTTGAAAAATTGTACAAAAATAAAGAAAAAATCCTCAAACTTTAAACTTCTACAGCAAGTATTTCTATAACTTGTCAATACAAAAAAATATTTAAGGCAAGTCTCTTTTCCTTTTACCAAATTTTCAGCGCTAAAACTCCCGTTTTAAGCGAATTTTCATTTTTAAGTTGTGATTTTTATCTCTCACTTCCTCATTAATTTGGTAAATTATGCGCTGTCAAATTATTTATAGCATCATTCTGATCATTTTTTTTTATTTCGTCTTTATATCTATAAAATCAACAGAGTTATATGCATTTAAGTGAAAGTAGTTTTCAGCCGAAAATCGGTTTTGAAGCAAAGTTAAGATGGCCGCCAAAAAATTATGAGCTCAAAAAAAAAATTTACTTCGGCTTTGAACTCACCTAGTATTAGGAAATATATAGTAACAAAATTAGGAAAATCAAAAATGTTGAGCAACAGGTCTAGGTGATTTGTAATGGATTGACTATTTCGCGAATACCGAAAAAAAGTAATTCCAGAAAAATGACAACAAGACCGCGGAGATGTTGCCACACGACTTGAAACATCCCCCATTATGCAGTGTACGACACCAGTTCAAAGTAACAATGAATGGACTTGCTCACCGGTACTGATGCACCTTGGACAAGGTACGGATCTGCGCAAGTCAAAGCAAGTCACCTTGAACTTGGAGTAGAAGGGATCGTCCGGCGGAGAGATGAAGGGTATACACAGAGAAGTATTCTTGGCCAATTCCTCATCATTGCAGCAATCTTTATCACCTTGAAAATTATATAAAGTTTAATTTTGAATTATCGTCGCACTAGAGCTACACGAGGGCTATTTTCGACGGGTGTCGGAATTTAGAACCATAGTCAAGTGACGAGCGGACACCTGAGTAGGCACTCAACTCAACCGTTAAGGGCAACATCGTGCGCAGAGTCGGGACCTTGGAGCATATTTAACGTGCACTCCCTCTACACGGGGTATTATTCGTCGGATATTTTTTGGCTACACAGGCTGCTCATGTTTCGGCAGTTATCCAGGACCCGATCCTGGGACCTTTCGTTTTCAAGGCTTACGGCTTATCCGACTGGGCTCCTCAGCCCCTTTGAAAATTAGAAGAAATAAATATATTTTTTAAAAGGCTTTAAAAACGAACTCAATCAAAATCCAAAATTCTATGCATTCACAATCTGTCAGTAGTTAATTTTTTTTTTAATTTTGACTATTTTATAATTATTTATATACATACTTTTTTTTACATAAGCGCAGTTTAAGATTAAAAAAAAAGCTTTTGTAACTGTATCTTAAATCCATTTCCACACACTATTTAGACACTTTAGAAAGAAAATCGCCGCGTATGAAAAGGTCTCGGCACGTTTTAGCATAAACGAACGTACATTGCGTAAGCGGTTTGTTTGAGCTTACTAGGTTATTTGGCGAATTTCTGACGTCTTTACTTTGTTTCGCCCCAAGCACCTTCATCTTCTTTTAACTCGATGACCAAACCTAACGTTGCACTACTCACCGGGTGCCAGTTGCAAACCAACATTTGTCATTTCGTGAGACACCACTTGTCCGAAGATGGTGAAGAACAACGAAGCATGGTGGGTCGGCCTGTAGCGGTTCTTAAACTCCGTTAAGGTTATTTTCCTAGGAAGCGGCAAGGGGCCACCTTTGACGGAACGCCTCAAGTCGTATGCTCCTAAAAAAAGAAATTCAAGAAATTAAACAAAGTTTATGGACATGTCTGGAGTGGATTGTTCTCTGTGAAAGAGACAAATCTATGTCCCGAATAGCTTGCTCTTTATTTTTAAATCATACGTATTTTTTTGGTTGATTAGTTTAAATTGGTTCGCAAAATTGCTTTTCCGTATTAAAAAGAATATCAGCTCTATAGAAAGAATCAACATAAAAGAATATCTCTATATATACAGCTCTAACACAATGACCTTCGAACAACCGACCAGATTATAAATTATTTATAAAAGAAATTGCCCATTTGGCGAGTTTTAGTTAATAATTTGGCGAGTTTGTCAATGTATTTGGCGAAAAAATAAAGACATAAAACACTAATATGCAGCTCTAGTGCGATGGCCTTTATCAACCATCATAGTTCAGTAATAGCTTAACTATACATTTATTGCTTAAATATGCATACATGCAGTCAACAGAAAAATCAATGAAAAAATCATCAAATAAACCCACAATAAAATCCGGGAATGGAGACTGGCGGAATTACGTCACTTGAAACATGTCAATTATTTTTCGAATAATGAATTTAGTTTCTGAAGGTAATGGCAACAGAATAAAATAATTATTTTCAATTTTAAATGTTTTCGTTAAAAGTTTTATTTAATTCTTTCAGCCGATGGCATCAGGAAAGTAAAAAAAAAATTGGATTTGAGTCAAAGTGGTGTAGTTTTTTCAGAAAATTCGAATTTTCTTTAAAATTAGAACATTTTGAAACCTGAAATTTCAAAAATCATAATCTACGTATGAACTACGCATTTGTGCCAAGTTACGAGTCAAACAAATGTCTAGTTTATGAATCTATAAGACACACACACACACATACAAAACTTCATTTTTATTATTATAGATTTTCACTGTTGCCATTTCGTTAAACGTACAAGAAACTTTATTTAAAATAAAAACTTTTGAAAGAATATTTATTTATGTTATAATTCAGTTTGGATTATTGTAATATCACAATAGAGTTCTTTTGATGGTTCATTATATATGTATGAAGAAAGATATGTATGATAGAGAATTCTAACTTGGCATAAAAAAAATATGCAAAGTTTCACATTTATTTTTAAATCATCAATTGTACTAATTATATATTTTGAACTGTAAATTAATTTAACAAACTATAAATAAGTGAATTTTCGAAAGAAATGTGAATGGGAAATTGTGGCGACACAAAGATATTTATTAAAAAGATTACATCATTATTCTTCGAACTTCAAACAAATTTAGCAAACGATCAAGTCTAATTATTAAATCTGAAAAAGAAGATTAATGAAAATAGTTAATTTTGCGTTTAAAATTTTGAATTACAAATAGCTAAAGGCCCTGTTTGTTATTAGAATTAAATCACCATTGCAATTCGCAACAATCGCTCGAGAAACTTAATTCTTTTAGACAATAAATTAAAATAAATTTATTTTTGCGACATCGATCAGTTTGAAATGACGTCAAATATATTTCACTACGAGATTCTTTGTATGTTGATATGAAATATTTTCATTCTATTTAAAAGCGAGGAATATTACATATTTATTCTTTAAAATATAAATTAATTTTTGCAAACGATAAGTAATAATTATTGAATTTTCGAAATAAAATAAATAAAACTAGTTAAATTTAGCATTTAAATGTCGAATATAGAATTAATGCTGTGTTTGGCGCATTTTTACCTGTTTAACACAACTGTTGTGTGGAAGCGGGTTAAGTGACAAATTCTGTTACAAACCTACTTGTTTAAACAAATAATCTATTTGTATAAAATTATTTATTTTTAATCATTTCTTCAATCAAAATTGTATCATTTCGGAAAATGCAGATAATGTTTATCTACCGTCAATAATTTGTTGTAATTTTATTGAATATTTAATGACTCTGTGTTTCAGAGTCACTCTTTCTTCCCTGATTTAAAGTGAGATTAAATTCTGACTAACGACCATGAAGTCGAACTAATATTGCCATATGATTTTCAAAAGTTGTTGCTTATAAATCAACCATCAGTTGTTTTCTTCTAAGACTGATACAGGGTGTCCAGAAATAGACTCCCTGTTTTCAAAAATTAATAAAAAAGAAATGGATAGAGATATTAACACAATTCTTTCAGAAAACGAATGAGTAATGTCTGGAATTTGATATGGAACACTTTATTATGTTAGCTATGTTTATTACGTTATTATGTTATTACACTTTATTATGTTTAATTTAACCGACAGATGGCGCGGCAATATCATGTGTTGGCTGTATGAAAGAAGTAGGCATGCGGATATACCGAAAAGAAGGACACGTGTTCAGAAATGTTCAGTTGCTTTCAGTTCAGGGAAAGCAGCAATAGTTATTGCGCGGAATCCAACACATGGTATTGCAGCGCTATCTGTCGGTTAAATTGAACATATTAAAGTTTAATAACATATAATAACGTAATAAACATAACTAACATAATAAAGTGTTCCATATCAAATTCCAGACATGACTCATTCGTTTTCTGCAAGAATTGTGTTAATATCTCTATCCATTTCTTTTTTATTAATTTTTGAAAACAGGGAGTCCTTTTCTGGACACCCTGTATATTTTTCCTGCTAAAAATGACATACGTAATTTTTACTAACGTCCTAGGAAGCGGCAAGAACTCTAATTGTCACAATGAGCTTTACTGATTTCAATTGGGTTTATCAAAATCTTCGGGTAGTTGGATTTGGACGACAGCCAATAATGGGCGACAATTTAAGCAGTTAAGTGTCAGTTTTTTTTAACTGGGCCAAATTGGAAAGGGGAGTGATAGTTGATGACTTCAATCTTCCTGAAACTTTCATTATATGTTAGTAGTACTAAAATAAGAAAAAGTGAATTTCAGTTTTTCTTAAATCCGTTTTGTTTAATCTTGAGAGAAGGTCAAGTTCGAGGCCATCGATCAATGGTGTACAAATTCCATAGCTCTTTTATTTCGAGCTGTAGAGTTTCAAGCAGACGGACCATTGTTTAAAAATCACTATTTTTAAAATAAGCACCAGCTAAAAAAAATGAAGAAAACACAAAATTTCATTTCGTGTTTCCGAGACCATCTTAATGCTTATTTCTTTACTTTATATTTCATATGAGGTAATTGAAAGTAATAAAAGTATATATTCAATCGGTTAAATTTATATTTGCTCGCTCAATATCGACATGTACTATAGCATACAGAGTTACTACCATTAGTGTTAGCAAAACATGTAGTTTTAGTCATGCCGTTGTCAGGAAACAAATTCTATGTAGTAAGGGATCGCTTGTGTGTGTGTGTGTGTGTGGTGGTGGCTAGTGTTGTATTTCCAGTTAGTGTATTTTGATAATGTGGTTTGGAGTTGTGAAGATGGACTTTGAATGTATAAACGAAGACTTTTAAATTTAAAATTTGTAAATGTGCTATACTTCTTCCTTATGCACTTAATGTTTTTTTTTAATTAACGTGATATTGTGCCATTCAGGGCATAGTCAGTAATAAATAACTTAATTTTTAATCCATTCTTATATCTGTTATGCAAATTGACGCAAACAATTAAATTTGGCAAGTTGGCGAATGCTTTGCCCTATTGGACTCCACCCCTGTGATTGTAGAATTTGAGTGGATCCAAAATCTAGTAACTTTAATTTTTCAAATTTTACATTCTATCCCGCAGTAGTTAAAGATTTCAAAATGAACTCACCTTCATAATGTGGCTCCAATATTCGCGTGTGACAGCCTTCGGCCTTTCCCCACGTAGGTTGCGCCAAGTTGTTGCACGTCCCATCGTAAGTGCGATAGACAGAAGATGGATTGCAATCAATGGAGTCAGCAATGATACATGTGTCTGTGCCAGAATGTGAACTGCAAAAAGCAATCGAAATTTACGAGCTTGCCAAAATAAAAAAAAAGAATAAAACCGAAAAAATACGGAAGCAATACGTATTAAATACAGTAAATTCCATTTGAAAAACTGTTTTAGGAAGTCGAATACTTTAAAACTTTAAAATTGAGACATTTTTTGCGTCAGGTGCCATTCAAACTCACAACCTTCTAGAGAAGCGTTATATCAACTCGCCACTGAATATCTTGATGGATTGAAGCTAAAAGCAGAATCTTGTTGACGTTAATGCGCCCTCAAAATGACGTTATTGTGAACAAGTTTTGGAGTAAGTGTTTGTAAACTGTAAACGAGTTTAAGAAAAAGACTGTGAACCAGTAAACGAGTTAAGAAAACTGTTAAAAATTTAGGTGTAAGCTTGAATCGGAATCGTGAATTCACTAATTTTGTGGTAAAACCATAAATTTGATACACCATTCTCCAAACTATATCATCTATCCAGGCTAGTATACTTGTATAGGGTGATCCAAAAAAAATGATTCATGTTTTATATTATATAGCATTAAACGTGTATCATTATTTTAGAATCCCATACATATACTTTATAAAACAATATAGTAAGAACCGGTATAAAGAACTACCTAGCTGGAAAACAAACTGGCTTTTAATATTGACTTGAGGAAATAGTCGAACAGGAGTAGCACATCCTATACTCTAAAGTCCTACTTAAATAAATTTTGCTTTTTCAACATTTACTAATGTGTCAATATCTTTAACAACAATCTCCAGTTCAATAAACGCACCACTTCTTGTAACATTTTTTCAACTACATCATCTGCACGGGCTTGAAGTTATACAAGTTGATCCAAAAATAATGATACCCGTTTAATTTACATGGATTTATGAGCCGTATCATTATTTTAGGATTACCATATAATATCGTCGGTCTACGTGACAAAACCACGAATGTGCAAATTCTAGGGATTGCCGATTTTTGAAATCGGTAAGCTAAACACTATCCAGTTTTCCATCTATGTCTACTTGCACTTCGTGATGAAGTTATTTAACCGACAATGTATAACTATTTTTGTTTCTAAACGTTACACAATATAAAGTTTACTTACTTCTCTGCATTGAAATTTCCTGGGTCCATGAAAGTGGGATCAAAGACTAAAAATAAAGATTTCTTTTATAAAGTGTTTCTAATTGACAGAAACTGAAAATAAAGTAAAGCTGATCTGGTAACATGTTCCATAGAAAGAATTGTTGGCCAATTTAAAAATAAGTTTTTGGGAAAGTCATATTTTCAAGAAATTGGATTAATATAACTTAATTTTCTGTTCAATTCAATAATAGTTGCTTTTTAATCTGTTCTTTAGTTGTTTATTTTCTTCTTTTTTGCCTTTTCTCCAAATATAACTCGCTGAAATTTCAACTTTAGTAAAAAATGTTGAGCTTTATTGTTGTATTAAAAATACTTGTATCTTACTGAATAATAAAAATACGTAATCCTATTTTAATTATATGCCGTTGTTCATATTGTTATTTTTTTATCAATCTATATAACCAGAAATAACTTGTAAAAACCATTACTTTCAATATTACTTAGTGAACCTTTACAATTATCCTTTTTATTTACAAGGCAATATTTAAGTCACTGAAAATCCTGAAATTTGTATTTTTCTAGTATGTTAAGGGTCAAAACTTTACATCAAAAGCCATATCGTAAACTTAACTTCTGCAAAAATAACTGCCATATAGAGAAGCGCAATAAAAATTCCCACGTAAGTCTGATATTTCAGGTGTTAATACAATGTTGGTTGTTATGGTACGATGTTATAAAAGGACTTTTCTCTCTCATTAATTTTCATTTTTTTTTATTTTATTTTTTTCTAAAAATTTATTTAATTTTCAAAGCTAAGATTATCAAATATTTTATAAATATAGTAATTCTTATTTTTACCATTCTGTCTGTAGACATTGATCAATCCATTACCCAAACTTTGACGAGAATTCAAGGTATTATTAAGTCCCAAAGCAACTTCTAGAAATATCACAATGATGATTACTATGCAGAGACAATATGCTCGGACAAATCTGAAAAATAAAATCATTTTATAAACATAATGGTTTTCGGAAGAAACAGATAAATTCGTAACTTAATAATGACCCAGTGATCTATTTTTAAACCTATTATCTATCAATACGCCTCGGCGTATTTAACTTTGTTGTGTACACCCTGGCAAAAAAATCATTGTACCAAGAATCAAATCGTTATTTCTCGAAGCAATTCTTTAATGTCTTCAAAACATTTTACTTTTAGCAACTTGCATTTAAAAAAAAAATCTCTATAAAAGACCAGGAACGTTCTTTTATGTCGATTTTTATTATTCTTTTTTTTAAACCATAAATTGAAAAACTGATTGAAAATTATTTCACTCGATTAAATATGAAAATTTATTTTATATTTTTTTAAATATTAGCTCATATTGCAATGTCGCAGTCATTTAAAAAAAAGCTCAAGCAAAGTTGCAGTTATGACTATCATATTTTTTTTAAAAAAAAAGGTTATGTGCAAGAAAAAATAAAAAAAAACTAACGAAAATAAATAAACAAATGATAAAGCAAAGAGTCAAAGATATTAAAAGTAACAATGATATTAAACAAACTTAATTATGATATTAAATGCCCAAATCAAATTTTTAAAAGAAATAATAAAGTTTCGGTTAAAACAAGGTGAGATGATTAAACATTACTTGTTTATGAGCTGTGTAAGCACTTACCCCATCATGACTGCAGAGAATACAAATATTATAAAAATTGTGTGACATAAGTATGTTGATTCTCATTTATATTTTCCTGCTTGGCAGCATGATGTTGTAACTATTACTTGTGATGTATTTGTAAAGAATTATTATACGTTTACTTTTATATACAGCAATACTCAACAATGACCATACCCTGTAAAAGTCATGATATCGAATAATGTTAAAGAAAAAAATAAAAAAAACTATCAACACTAACTGTTTTTTTTCAATTAATGGTAATTTTGTGAGGGAATAAGGTTTCGGGTATATTTTTTCTGTTATTGTTTATTTGGATTTTTTATTATTTAAAGGGTTTTCAACATTTTCCAATAAGCCAAATGTCGCTATAACGGATGCTAGGATTTGACTAAAGTAATTTTACCTAGTTATTTTTGAACTAAACATAAATTAAGCAGACGAAAAATAATATTAATATAAATTGCGAAAAAAATTATAAAAATAGTTTAGTTTTTCTTTTAAAAGTTTAAATTACAACTTATGCTGTTTTTGGCAAAAAAAATTTAAAACATGCGTAAATCTTTTGTAGAGACTACTCTAGGTGACTGTTAATGTTATCAACCTACTTGTTTTCCCAATAAAAATTTATTTTATAATTTTTTTTTTGTTTTCTTATTCTTTAAGTAACAGGAAAGTAGGCAGTATTAGTTCTTTTCGAACTTCTTGTTTATATAACTGAATTTAAACTTGGGAGCTTATCGCTTAATTTCTTTACAACAAATCAGATTATTAAAATTATCTAAGTAGTCAAATGTTTAATAAAAACAGTGAAAAAAATAAAAACAATGACAACATATAATTTTTTTTTTTTTAAATTGTCCAATCAGATGCTTAATAGGGTCAAAATAATTTTTACTTACCTTGCAACCATCTTTGAAGAGAGGAACAAAAAACTTTTTTTTCTTCACTAAATTGTATCAAAATTGTAATAAAACATTTTTGACTAGGAAAATTTTATAAACGAATGAATTTCATGCAGTTACAACGACAGAGTTTTTTTTTACCAATACTGAACGCTATTACAAGGCAAATGTATGAAAGACTGTTATGATAACAATATTTTCGAAACTTATATTTACTCACCTGATTCCCATAATAATCTTAAATATAAATGACTATTTATAGGATATATTTGTTTAAGCATTTATCATAAGTTTTGATATTTATACAGCATATCGTTGGCTAAAATTTTCAGGATATGTTAGTAGTATTAAGATAAGAAAAAGTAATTTGCCCTCTTTCTTAAATTCGACTTGTTTGACCTTGAATACAGGTCAGAGTTGAGGTTGCGAATATATTGTGTATACATTATATCATCAATCTACTTCGAAAGCCATGTGTGACCCAATATTTTTTTTAAGGGGATACGGTACCCAAAACATTATTTCTAGAAATAATAACATAAACTTGTAAATTATAGTCGTTTTATATAATGTTCACTCTAAATAAACATTTTCTAGCAATAAAAACAAATATTTACAAGTAGTTTTTCATTTATTTAAAAAAAACAGTCAAAATTTTGAACTTTTTTAAAACGCTAGTCCTCTTTCAATTTTGAGTATAACTACACCAAAGTGTTATAGTTTGTTTTTAGTACTATTTGTTCAAGAACTGAAAAGAATGCCTGCATGACTGCATGAAATTCATTCGTTTCCAAAGTCAGTTCAGGAATTTTAAATGTGAGCTACAGTCAAGAGTAACATGCATTTATACAGAAAATCACAAAAAAATTACAAATTATTGAATACAATATTTTTTTAAAAACAACTATACATAGTAGACCTTATTCCATGCATAATTTTGTGCACCATTTATATAGGAACACAGGTTAAAAATTTCAAAATTTTAACTTAATTAGCAAAATGCCTTAGGGATTTATTAAACACAAGAATTGAAAAACGCAAAACAGAGGAAAAAGGTTTAAAGCAGACGAAATACGTATTCAAACTTATAGGAATGACTCCAGAAAATATTTAATAAAATTTTTTCTACAAAAGATATCATTACGAAACTTTCAGTAAATGTTCAGAAAAATATTGTGAATAATAAGAAGTAAAAACTGAAAAATCGATATTTTGACCAATTTTTGGGTATCGTATCCCCTTAATATGGATACGTACTACTGATATTAGGTACACATCAGCATATTTAGTTTGGTATGTCACTCATGGCTTTGAAGGTACATACGTCACTCGAAAAAGGACACATTCATTGATTTTTGCATTCGTTCTGATTAAAGCCATAAGTGATCTACAGAAAAAATCTTGGACTAATCACACACTATTGGGTAGTAATTAGAAAAATATAAAATACCACGGGCTTAGTAGTAGTAAAGATTCTCTAATTTCATAATTTTCAAGAAAGTTCAAAATTCAAGGTCGAATACTTCATAAACCATGAGTCAATTAGTTGGAGTTGTAAATATACATAAACTTTCCTGTTACTTAAATACTTACTGAAATTCTAATAGGAAAACAACTAGGTTCTTACCAGTAAATATCATCAACAACCGTTTCTACCCTAGATTTAAACACATTCGAAAAAAATCGCTAAACACAACTTCCAGCTATAATTTAAACTTCTAAAAGAAAAAATCAGCTATTTTCATTAAAATTCTTTCTAAATTAACCTAATATAATTTATCGTCTGCACGATTTATTAGTAGTTCAAAGAATAATTCAATATTTATTGATAACAAAAGTAATGAAACTACTCCAAACTACATTTAAAAAAATGTAAATTAAAACTAAGCATAATTGTATGCAAACAAGAAGTTCATAAAGAACTAAAATAGCCTACTTTCCTGTTATTTAAATACTTACTGAAGTTCTAATCGGGAAAAAAAACTAGGTTCCTAAAGTAAATATCATCAACAGCCGTTTCTACACTAGATTTATACACATTAGAGAAAAAAAATCGAAACACAGCACCCAGCTATAATTTAAACTTCTAAAAGCTAAAATCAGTTATTTTCCTTAATATTCTTTCGCAAATTAATTAAAATTATTTATCATCTGCTCGTGATTTATTTGTAGTTCGAAGAATAATTAAATATTTATTAATCACAAAAGTAATGAAACTACTACAAATTGCATTAAAAAATAAGAAATGTAAATAAAACTAAGCATAATTGCATGCAAAGTATGCCTTGCCGCTTTCTTGGTAGATAATTAATGAATAATCAAAGAATCAAATTGTGCTACATTTTATGACGTCATTCCAAACTGATTCATGAAAATATTATTTCGCTTCAAATATGTTTAAATAATAAAGTTTCTCATGTCATTGTTGATTGGCCAACAGTGATTTAATTGACTCAAAATTGAATTTCAATGCTAATTCAATGAGAAATTCGCCGAAAGATAGTAGATTTATGTCCGTCCGGACGTACAGACAGACGGACAAAAAGTATGAAAGTTGGGTATCTGAGGTCATAGCTTTCTAACAAAAAATAATTTTTAAGATCCGATGGATAGAACCGATTTGGGAAGGGGGGTACGGACAGAAAAACAGACGGACATCGACCGCATGTCAATACCTACTTTTTCATTTTTAGCCTACTTTTTCTTTTTTTAATTCGAAAGAATTAAAAAAATGAAAAAGTAGGTATTGACATGCGGTCGATGTCCGTCTGTCCGTCTGTCTGTCCGTACCCCCCTTCCAAAATCGGTTCTAATCATCGGATCTTAAAAATTTTTTTTGTTAGAAAGCTATAACCTCAGATACCCAACTTTCATACTTTTTGTCCGTCTGTCTGTACGTCCGGACGGACATAAATCTACTATCTGTCGGCGAATTTCCCATTGAATTAGCATTGAAATTCAATTTTGAGTCATTTAAATCACTGTAGGTATTGAAATGCGGTTGATGTCCATCTGTCTGCTGTCCATCTGTCTGCTGTCCATCTGTCTGTCTGTCCTTGTCTGTCCGTCTGTCTGTCCGCCTGCCCTGTCCGCCTGTCCGTCTGTCTGTACCCCCTTCCAAAATCGTTTCTAATCATCGGATCTTAAAAATTCTTTTGTTAGAAAGCTATGACTCAGATACCAACTTTCATACTTTTTGTCCGTCTGTCTGTCTGTACGTCCGGACGGACATAAATCTACTATCTGTCGGCGAATTTCCCATTGAATTAGCATTGAAATTCAATTTTGAGTCATTTAAATCACTGTAGGTATTGAAATGCGGTTGATGTCCATCTGTCTGTCTGTTCGTATGTCTGTCCGTCTGTCTGTCCGCCTGTCTGTCCGTTTGTCTGTCTGTCTGTACCCCTCTTCCAAAATCGGTTTCTAATCATCGGATCTTAAAATTCTTTTTTTGTTAGAAAGCTATGACCTCAGATACCCAACTTTCATACTTTTTGTCCGTCTGTCTGTACGTCCGGACGGACTAAATCTACTATCTTTTGGCGAATTTCCCATTGAATTAGCATTGAAATTCAATTTTGAGTCATTTAAATCACTGTTGCCAAATCACAATGGCATGAGAAACTTTATTTAAACATATTTGAAGCAAAATAATATTTTCATGAATCAGTTTGGAATGACGTCATTAAATGTAGAACAATTTGATTCTTTGATTATTCATTAATTATCTACCAAGAAAGCGGCAAGGCATACTTTTGCATGCAATTATGCTTAGTTTTAATTTACATTTCTTGTTTTTTAATGCAGTTCGGAGTAGTTTCATTACTTTTGTTATTAATAAATATTTATTCTTCGAACTACAAATAAATCACGAGCAGATGATAAATAATATTTAATTAATTTGCGAACGAATATTAAGGAAAATAGTTGATTTTGGCTTTTAGAAGTTTAAATTATAGCTGGGTGCTGTGTTTCGATTTTTTTTTCTAATGTGTATAAATCTAGTGTAGAAACGGCTGTTGATGAATATTTACTTTAGGAACCTAGTTTTTTTCCCGATTAGAACTTCAGTAAGTATTTAAGTACAGGAAAGTAGGCTATTTTAGTTCTTTATGAACTTCTTGTTTTTAATTCTTTCGAATTAAAAAAAGAAAATTAGGCTAAAAATATGCCTTGCCGCTTTCTTGGTAAACAATTAATGAACAATCAAAGAATCACATTGTGCTACATTTTATGACGTCATTCGAAACTGATTCATGAAAAAATTATTAAGATAAAATTTGGCAACAGTGTTTTAAATGACTCAAAATTGAATTTCAATGGGAAATTCGCCGACTGATAGATTTATGTCCGTCTGGACGTACAGACAGGAGGACAAAAAGTATGAAAGTTGGGTATCTGAGGTCATATCTTTGTATTCATAGCTTTCTAACAAAAAAAGAATTTTTAAGATCCGATTGATAGAACCGATTTTGGTAGCGGGGTACGGACAGACAGACAGGCGGACATCAACCGCATGTTAATACCTACTTTTTTATTTTTTTAATTCTTTCGAATTAAAAACAGAAAAGTTGGCTAAAAATGGTATAAGTATACTTTGCACATAAACTTTTATCCTCAGCCTATTTGCTACTGTTCGCCTCCGTTGGATATCAGGATTAGTAATTTTTTGTTATCGGTCCAAATCAGGCATGAAATTCAACAAAGACGAAAAGTAACAGGTAGGCGAGAAAGAATTTTTTCTGACATTCGGATAATCAGCAACGCTTCGAATAATTGAAGTTCTACTGTAGTAATAAAATAAGAAAAAAAAATTTCACTTTCTCGTAAATCCGACTTGTTTAACCTTGAGTACAGGTCAGAATTCAAACATGTATATATGGCGTACATTATATCATCACTCTACTTCTAAACCCAGGAGTGACCCATGAAAGTTTTATTAAATATGGTTTTTACTTGATACTAGATATACATCAACAAAATTAGTTTGGTGAATCTCTCGTGGATTTGTAGATGAAGGTCATTCGAAAAAGGTCCTTTTCGGGGTTTTTTTTCTGGATAACTACCTACTAAAACCATAAGCATCCCATAAAAATAATTATTGTATTGATTGCACACACACACTCTAGGGTAGTACTTAAATATAAAACACTATGGGGAGCCTTGACTTTAGTAGTTAAAGGGTCTCAAAGTTGATAATTTTTTTAAAAATGTCAAATACTCCCTAACCACGAGTCGACAACTTGGAGTTGTAAATATATTTCAAATGTTGTAGTTATAGACCCAGGTTACAAATCCATTGTGTGTCTTCAATTCATGCCTGCATGCATTCTACAGTAAAAATTTGAGATGCAAAATGGATTCTGCCTTGAACACTTGGACACAGTGACCTACTTCCTTTTATTTAATTACTTTCTGATAGTTTAAAAGCTTAACATTTTATCTGGGGCGCAACTAGAACTTTGTGTTGTTTGTGTGTGTGGGGGGGGGGGGGGGGGGGGGAGGTTAACATTCCAAAAACATCAATTTCAACATAATTAATATCGTTAATACATTTTATTACACTAAGTGAACAGACTAATTCTAAAAAAAAGTGCACAAATTTCGGTTTATTAATGTAGCTCTTCTGTATTAAATACTTAACATTTTAAATTTATGGTTTTATAAATTGAATAATGAATAAAGTGCGTTTGATTATGGAAAAAGTATAATGTTGCATCTTAACAATACGATCATTAAATATTCGGCTAGTTCCAATTATTTTCTTTCAAAATACAATAATTGTTCTTCATATTTTCCTAATATGCATTATATATTTTTTAAAAAATATGTAATTTTTTTTTCTTAAATATAAACAAAAATTTCATATCAACCAACAACAACACTAAAACGAAATATAACTTTGAAAACCTAACTAAATCTAATGGTTTTTAGCCTACTTTTTCTTTTTTTAATTCGAAAGAATTAAAAAAATGAAAAAGTAGGTATTGACATGCGGTCGATGTCCGTCTGTCCGTCTGTCCGTCTGTCTGTCTGTCCTCTGTCCGTCCGTACCCCCCTTCCAAAATCGGTTCTAATCATCGGATCTTAAAAATTCTTTTTTTGTTAGAAGCTATGACCTCAGATACCCAACTTTCATACTTTTTGTCCGTCTGTCTGTACGTCCGGACGGACATAAATCTACTATCTGTCGGCGAATTTCCATTGAATTAGCATTGAAATTCAATTTTGAGTCCATTTAAATCACTGTAGGTATTGAAATGCGGTTGATGTCCATCTGTCTGTCTGTCCATCTGTCTGTCTGTTCGTATGTCTGTCTGTTCGTATGTCTGTCCGCCTGTCTGTCCGTTTGTCTGTCTGTCTGTCTGTACCCCCCCTTCCAAAATCGGTTCTAATCATCGGATCTTAAAAATTCTTTTTTTGTTAGAAAGCTATGACCTCAGATACCAACTTTCATACTTTTTGTCCGTCTGTCTGTACGTCCGGACGGACATAAATCTACTATCTGTCGGCGAATTTCCCATTGAATTAGCATTAAAATTCAATTTTGAGTCATTTAAATCACTGTAGGTATTGAAATGCGGTTGATGCCCATCTGTCTGTCTGTCCATCTGTCTGTCTGTTCGTATGTCTGTCTGTTCGTCTGTCTGTCCGTCTGTCTGT
This sequence comes from Oedothorax gibbosus, assembly GCA_019343175.1. Taxonomy (NCBI): domain Eukaryota; kingdom Metazoa; phylum Arthropoda; class Arachnida; order Araneae; family Linyphiidae; genus Oedothorax; species Oedothorax gibbosus. The sequence goes on from JAFNEN010000529.1 coordinate 173,187, forward strand.
CCGCCTGCCTGTCCGTTTGTCTGTCTGTCTGTACCCTTCTTCCAAAATCGGTTCTAATCATCGGATCTTAAAAATTCTTTTTTTGTTAGAAAGCTATGACCTCAGATACCCAACTTTCATACTTTTTGTCCGTCTGTCTGTACGTCCGGACGGACATAAATCTACTATCTGTCGGCGAATTTCCCATTGAATTAGCATTGAAATTCAATTTTGAGTCATTTAAATCACTGTGGCCAAATCAACAATGACATGAGAAACTTTATTTATTTAAATATATTTGAAGCAAAATAATATTTTCATGAATCAGTTTGGAATGACGTCATAAAATGTAGCACAATTTGATTCTTTGATTGTTCATTAATTATCTAACAAGAAAGCGGCAAGGCATACTTTTGCATACAATTATGCTCAGTTTTAATTTACATTTCTTATTTTTTTTTTAATGCAGTTTGGAGTTTCATTACTTTTGTTATTAATAAATATTTAATTATTCTTCGAACTACAAATAAATCGCGAGCAGACGATAAATAATATTTAATTAATTTGCGAAATAATATTAAGGAAAATAGTTGATATTGGCTTTTAGAAGTTTAAATTATTTGCTGGATGCTGTGTTTCGATTTTTTTTTTTCGAATCTGTATAAATCTAGTGTAGAAACGGCTGTTGATGATATTTACTGTAAGAACCTAGTTTTTTTCCCGATTAGAACTTTAGTAAGTATTTAAGTAACAGGAAAGTAGGCTATTTTAGTTCTTTATGAACTTCTTGTTAGATATCACTTAAAAAAACAGAAGACAACAAAAACGACATCATCAAAAAGACGAAATAGTAGTAAAATGTCACTATTTATTGACAAATGCCTAAATATAAATAAAAATTGCGTTTGCATTTAAAGTAAATCTATATAGAACGTATTATTTTTAAACAAAAACATTGGAAACTATCAAAGAAATCAGTTTTGATAAGTATAATGACGTAATTATTTACTCGCATATCACAAAAATAAATAATCATTTTTTTAAAACTTTTTTTTAATATAGATTCTCCTATTAGGATTGAATAGCAATGGTGATTATAAAAAAGAACTGGAAAAAAAATTCTTATGCTTTTTAAATGGGTATGAAATTTTGATATATATATTAGCCTTCTTTCTTTTTACTTTTAATTACCTAATATGGAAATATAAGGTAATGAAAGTATTGTAAAGGGGTCGAAAATCCAGACAAGATTCGGCGTTTTCTACTCGTTTTGGAGGGTGCTGATTCTAAAAAAGTAGTTTTTGAACTTTGGTCGTCTGTCCGTTTGAAACCACTCTACATTTCGAACTGAAAGCGCTATAGACTTCAAAATTTGATGTTATAGTTTCTAGTTCCTCTCAGACGTCATAATAAGGTTTATGAAAAAATTGTGCATGAGCAAGAGGTAGCTGCCTTAGCAATTTTGGTTTTAAAGGTATTGTTGAAAAACGAAAAGATATGCGGACTTTATATTTGGTACATGGGCTCCCAGTAGCTGTTGGAATGAATGATATGAGGCTATTTACTTCAGTTGGGATAGTTTGAATATCACCTCACTAGAGTCAGGGCCGGCCCTAGACATTTTGGCGCTCCGGGCAAAACCTTAATTTTGCGCCCCCCCCCCGTTTTTTTAAGTAAATCTCATGCGACCATATCAGAAAGTCAAGAAAACATTGACAGAAATCAGTAGAAGAACAGTATATTACTATGTTAGGGAGACCGGGGCTAGTTTTCCCTTGGGCCTTATACAAGAAATGAGCCTTTAGGAGGAGCCAAATGGCTGCTTGGTTTATGAAGCAACCCGTTTTATGTCACCCACAAGAATTTTTGCTTAGTTGCTGTTGTAATATTTTCGTTGTTTTGTGTTAATTTTTTCAACGTTGCGTGAATTGCCATGCTTACGTTCAAACCAAATCAAACGTACTTTTTATTAAACTTACAGTTTTATTACTGCGTATTCTAAAAGGTGGCTTTTCTCTGTATGTAACCTATACGTATTCGTTTTCTAATAACTTAAAATTCTACTCGTCAAGGTACTATTACAGTCAAAATGTTTTCCAAAGCATGTTTGGGCATGTTTTCCAAAATTTCACAGGGCAAGTTTTCCAACAATGCCTTGTAGAAAGCGTGCTTCAACCTTTGTAAATTAAGCTTAATATTTCCAAAACCAAATTATTTTTTATCGTATGAACACGTAATGAAAAAGTTTTGCTCCAGATTCAAAATTGTCTACATAGTACTGAAAAACAAAGCTAAATGAACTCGTACTATTCTGAAACAATATATGTAACTCTTATAACTTTCAGGCACACTGCCATTTGATTTATCCTCAGTTTATCAACTAATAGTTTTTTGCATATGGTAGTCCAGGATGTTTTTACGGATATGTATTAGCAGGCACTTTTTTTTTAATTAAATTTTTTTTGATTAAAATTATTTTAATTAAAATTGATTTTTAAATTAATTTTCTATTGTAAATGCAGTTATAAAAATTTAAATGATCTAATTGCACAAAAAATAATTTTTAAGAAATAATGTGTAAATGTTACGGCCAAAGCCCGAAATCGGCCACTTCGCGAAGTGGCTAAGGACGCTGCAAATTGGCTGGTCAATGTCCAATCTTTCCTTGATTGGCATCCTCGGAAAAAACAGAATATTCACTGACCATTTCAATTACAAAATAACTAATAAAATTGATAGAACATATTTAAAAGTTTAAGCTGAACAAAAAAAACAGTTAAATGATTTAATATTTCAAACTTAAAAGAAGCTAATTCATATGTTTAATTAAACTTTCGACGTCATACAGGCGAATCTCCATGTGAAATAATTTAAAAATTGCATGCATTTATTCCGTTGTATAAAAAAAAGCAATGGGCTTGTTTCAACACTTAGTCAAAGAAAACAAAACAACCAATGAAATCGTACATTCGGAGCGCGTGACGTTATAAAAAACCAATGAGCTTGTTTCAATACTTTGTCAAAGAAAACAAAACAACCAATGAAATCGCAGTATAGAGAGCGTGGCGTCATAAAAAAAATCTTCCCATTAGTTATTATAAACGTGCTTTAAATATAAAACAGCCATTAAAAAATTTAATGAAAACAGATTGAAAAAGCCATTCTTAGATTTACGCTAATCATTCAGATAAAAACAATAGAAAGATAGAAAAAATAGCGCCCAAGTTCATTACAAACATACGCATATCTTCAGATACTACTTTAGTGTAGAAATTAAACTTACCAATATTTTGCTTATGACATCCAATCTTTATCTTGAAAAAAGAACGTTAGAAAAGGCGCGCAAAAACTCCTAACTTGTATCATAGAGTTTTGTAATATACTGATTTTACTCATAAGCAAAATAAAAATCTTAAAAATAACACGATGAAAAAAAGCTAATTCAAATACGTCACTATTTTATTTTTATGTATTTTTTATACTTCCTGTTTGAGAGTATAGTATAGTGGACGATACATCGGCGCCTTTATTCCCCAAAAAAGAAAATTACCTATAATAGCGTCTGTCTGGGTATCAGTTGGCATAATAAAATCTTATTCGCGTAAAAAAAATTCTCGGTTTAAATATAAATCCGGGGGGGGGGGGGGGAGGGGACAGTTTTTGTTATTTCTTTTCTTTGGCCTTACTGATTTATGAGTGCACAATGCGGCAACTCAGGCACTGAATGTAGCGCGCTGTATTAAAATTTTTTATTTATTTAACTTTTATCTTACATTGAGGCATTAGATTATGAAACGGTTCGATTTAAAAACCATTTTCGGCGATTTTGGAATTTTTGATTTTAGGGTAGCCTGTAACTTAATTTTTTTATCAGTTTATTTTCATTTTCCGTGATTTTGGCGCCCCTAGATCATAGCGCTCCGGGCGGCCGCCCGGAGCGCCCTGCCCTGGGGCCGGCCCTGCTAGAGTTACATGAGGGCTATTGGCGACTATATTATCTTAGGAATATTTTTTTTTTGTATATTTTGAAGAATAACACCTAACTTTGCACAAGTTAGTTGGCAACTTTTTCGACTTTTACAAAAAGAATATGGCCAAACATCACGTGATATGTTTAATTGGGTTCTTTGTATTCGGCCAATAAAATACAACTGTAACAATTAAAAGAAAAAATTATCAATATTTATGGATAATACATATTATCTAAATCTGTGTTCAGACTAGACGCACACCATAAGTCAATGGTTAAAATAAACTGAAGATCCATAAATGTTTTATTTTCGATGACAGCTATAAAGGAACAACTAATACGAAAATTTCAAAAACATAATTAATTATTTCAATTTTATTAAGTTTTCCAAGAAGAAAGATCCAGGGACGGTGGAATATCTTCGCAGTTCACCATTGGATTTCTAAAACAAATAAAAAATATTTAAAAAAAACAGATTTTTTAAACTAAGAAACACTTTTATCTTAAATGCCAGACCAAATTAAAGACCAGCATTAACTGCGCGTATGTGAGAGATATATTAAATGTGATTTTGTTAAATATCTCTAAACAAAAGATGCTATGAATGCGTGATTTTTATCTAATATTTATCTACATTAGTTTGATAGTTTGATTTCAATAGGCACTTTGCAGTTTGAAATGTAAAAATTCATAACTCTTGTTGAAATTTCATATACGCGTTTAAAGAATTGTTCCAAAATTAATGTGTATAAAAACTCTAAACAAATGTTATATAATCACTAAATTAACTAGTAAATAAACATTAAATAGGAAAAATCTTTCATCTGGAAGTTGTTTTTTCAACTATATGAACGCCATTAGTTTGTACATTTATAAGCATCATAAGAATTTTTTTCTTAATTTTTGGAAATTTTTAAATAAATTGCTTCTAGCAATTATCCTTACCGTTAAGCGAATACAAAAAAATATGTTTAATCTTTTAAAAATTTACATTTTGTATTTGTATTTAGAAGAAATTCGCTGAACCACCAAAAATGTTGGTTTATTTAACGCTTAACGTCTTGTCAAATTTTGGGTTCTGCCTCCTGACAATCTTTTGAGCACACCTTGAGTCGCGCATTGATAAAAGTAGAAAGGCATGCAATGTTTTTGGTACGCATGCGCTTTTTTTGTGTAGAGTATTATGATGAAGGGAATTGTTAGGAGTCTGGATTTCAAATAGGGACATAGTGTTAAACAAGAAGTTCTGTAAGAACTAAAATAGCCTACTTTCCTATTGCTATAATAATCAAATAAATTGTTATAGTTCTTAATGATTTCCTTTCACTGTGTTAGAAGAATTATATGTAATCACTGAATTATATGTCAGCAATCAAAGAAAACACAAGTTATATTATAATCATAAGGTATTTATAGAGTTTTTTAAAATTTATATTGTAGTTATAAAATATTAATATGGCGGACAGACAGACAAACGGACAGACAGACAGACGGACAGACAGACAGACAGACGGACAGACGGAAAGACAGACCGACATACGAACAGACATACAGTTGGACATCAACCGCATTTCAATACCTACAGTGATTTAAATGACTCAAAATTGAATATCAATGCTAATTCAATGGGAAATTCGCCGACAGATAGTAGATTTATGTCCGTCCGGACGTACAGACAGACGGACAAAAAGTATGAAAGTTGGGTATCTGAGGTCATAGCTTTCTAACAAAAAAAGAATTTTTAAGATCCGATGATTAGAACCGATTTTGGAAGGGGGGTACAGACAGACAAAACGGACAGACAGGCGGACAGACAGACGGACAGACAGGCGGACAGACATACGAGAACAGACAGACATACAGTTGGACATCAACCGCATTTCAATACCTACAGTGATTTAAATGACTCAAAATTGAATTTCAATGCTAATTCAATGGGAAATTCGCCGACAGATAGTAGATTTATGTCCGTCCGGACGTACAGACAGACGGACAAAAAGTATGAAAGTTGGGTATCTGAGGTTATAGCTTTCTAACAAAAAAAGAATTTTTAAGATCCGATGATTAGAACCGATTTTGGAAGGGGGGTACGGACGGACAGACAGACGGACATCGACCGCATGTCAATACCTACTTTTTCATTTTTTTAATTCTTTCGAATTAAAAAAAGAAAAGTAGGCTAAAAAGGAAGTGCAGTACTTACTTTTCGCTTTCCAGATAAAATGGATTCTTTTGAATATTCTTTATTCTAAAATTGTCACACAGAACTCTAGCCATAGTCACTTTCTTCAAACTTTCACGCTGCTCTGAAAATAATGGGTTAATTTAAACAAAGCTACACAATTTAAACAACCAAAGATTGTAATTTATACATTTTAATTAAAGTTTTCATAGATGAAGCATGTCCGTGATAAGAATGGGGATACTTCAATTACTTCGATTTACAACAAAATTTTATTTTCGTTGGTGAAATTTAAAATAATCTGTCCGACAAACTGTTACTATGATACTCTATGTGTTTCAAGTTAATGGATAAACATCTTTTAGAATTATTTTACGAAGATATCCTCCAGAAGTCTCTTTTAATGACTATATTTACGGTTTCTTAAAATACTGTGGGGCCCGGACCATTACGCTAGTGGTTTGGACCATTACGCTAGCAGTCTGCGCGCTGTACCGGGTGCGGGTTCGATTCCCGCCTTCGCCCTGGGTGTAGTTTCCCTTCTCTGTGACAGTAAAAATTCTTTCTGTGTCTGTCTTACTTGACGAAGGCTTATACAAGCGGGTCTCTGAACAAGCACACAAGCCGGAATATATATGTACCTACCTCTTAAAATACTGTTCGAAAGATAAATTAACTTACCTTGCGAAAAAGAACCCGCTTCGCCTTCGTGCTCGAAGTAGAACCTGTCCCCGAACTTGATGTTGTTGAACTGCATGGACACGATGGCGGCAGAAGTAGGTCCTAGTTGAGATCCTGGTATAATATTCTCCATAAGTGAGCCCGCAAACAAATCGACGTCCCGAACGTCCCTAGAAGAAAAATCATGGGTATCTTAAAAATGTCTAGTATAAGCGGTAGATAATAGTCCCTCGGACAACCCTAAAAAAGACCTTCAACGGGTAAATATCCTTTCATTGGCAAAACCCCAATGTTCATTTTATCGTTAAAAATTTATTGAAACTATCTCCAAGTAAGAATTTCAATTTGAAATTATATGGTCATAGAACTGTTTTCATTTGACTTTGTCTTTGTCCGTAAGCACTCTGAAACACCACTTTTTCCTGTATGTGGGTCTTGTCTAGGACTCGCATTGAAAAGCCAATGAAATAGACGATTATATAGTAATACTAGTATCTTAAGGAGTGTCTTCTAAAATGTCTCAATTTTACTGCTTTTTTCGGTACTCAAGAGAATATGGCTTTCAAAGAGTTTTAAATCAACTATATTTGAATCATCAACAATTTCTTTCTTTTGTTTAAGAATGTACCTGGATGGACTCACATAAAAAAATTTACCTCAATCCTTATATGCGTTTTAAGGAATTTTTTATGAGTAGCATCCTGGGACAATCCTTAGCAATTTCCACTTGGTTTGGATCCAACTCTAATTTGACTAGACTATGGGAATTTACAGAGCTGCAAAAAGCGTAATTCACCTAGAGCAGCACTGTTAGGTTAGGTTAGTTTCAATTATCGTCACACTAGAGCTACACGAAGGCTATTGGCGACTAGCGTCATAATTTAGAACCAACAGTGAAGTGACGAGCCGACACTTGAATAGGCATTCGACGCAACCGTTATTCCGCTGCGACATCGTACGCAGCTTTATTGGGACTTTGGAGCATATTTTAACGTGCACTTCCTCTACACGAGGTATTATCCGTCGGATATATTTGGCTAACAGGCCATTTATAGGTAGCAGTTATTTTGGCAATACCCGGACCCGAACCTGGGACCATCCGCGTGCAAAGCGAACGCCTTAACAGGCTGGGCTCTCCAACCACCCAGCACCGTTAAAGTTTAGTTAAGTTTAGTTTAAATTATCGTCGCACTAGAGCAACACGATGGATATTGGCCACGGGTGTCGTATTTTAAAACCACAGTCAAATGACGAGCCGACACCTGAGTAGGCACCCAACGCAACCGTTAAGGGCGACATCGTACACAGTGTTGGGACTTTGGAACATATTTAACGTGCACTCCCTCTACACGGGGTATTATTCGTCTGACTTTTTTGGCTGCACGGGCCGTTTATAGGTCGGCAGTTATTTTGGCGATGCCCGGACCCGAACCTGGGATCTTTCGCATGCTAGGCGAAAGCCTAACCGACTGGGCTCCCCAGTCCCCAGCACCGTTAAAACAATTATCTCACTTGTATAAGTTCTTCAGGCATCTAATGATCGAAGTGTTTATGAGGGGCGTCAGATCGTCAAATGTCTTGACGTCCATCCGTCCGTTTGTCAAATGCCGTAACATGTCGACGTACGGCGCTATGCCGTTGTCTCTACCCCGTAGCAGGTCTAGGGATACCAGGTCCTGTCCGAATGTGGCAAACCTATCTCTGAAATAAAATTATACAGCTGGATAAGACTTAGTAAGTTTGGTATAGTGTATACACAAAAAAAATTTTAATTCTGTGGGACAAAATATATAGAGCGACAAATAAAAAATGTTTTTCAATTAAATTATAGTTTTAAAACGTATTTCAAGGCAGATATACTTTTTTTTCAAAAACTCTTCAATAATCACTGAATATTTGTTTTAAGTTACGATTATCTTCTCTTGTTTTCCATTTTTTGTCATGGGACACGTAAAATTACCTAAACTATAATATTTGTAATAATTTTTTTAACTATTGTTTTCAATATTTTCTGATTTTTAAAATAAACGAATAATTAAAAGTTTGTGTTTTTTTTTAGCTGTTCAAATGAAATTTCCAAAACAATAAAATGTCAAAAAACTACATGCAATCAAACCTGAGGGACACAATTTATAAGTTTTTTGAGAATGACACACATTCACACTTAAACACAATAAAACTATAAACACTATAAAAAAAATTCTAAAAAACTCATACGTACTGGTACAAATAGGATCAGTTTACTATATGGTCACCCTTGTTGCTATTTTTACACATTTGGCGATAAATATTTTTTCTGTTAACCATTCTCCCAGTTGGGGTGCAATAAGGACAAAGTATTGTTTATTTTTCATTAATTACGATTTCAGGAATTTTTTTATCCATTTTATACCCCAGTCAACTTTTTCAAATCGCTCTTTTCTTTATATCGTGGTTGTTAAAAAAAAGTCGCCAAAATACCGACATTTGGCGAGATTTGGGGAAATTCGCCAAGGGTGACCGTACAGTAAATTTTTACGAAATACGTACTGGTACAAATGGTTAGTGACATCCTTAATAAACCAATGGTCGTTCTTTTGAGAAGGGACCTTACAGGATCCTTGGATAATGTTGTCCATTTTCCCCTCCCTGAGCAACTGGACATTAGAGTTGTAGTCTTTGAATTGATGGTTGTTAAATCCGACCTGGGTGGCTATCATACTGTGAAGTCTGTAAATGGTGGTGGAAAACTCGGTCCAAATGCCGAGTACGACACTGGGATCGTACTTAGTACCCTTGTTGTCGGTTTGGACTGAGAGGTTGTAGTGGGACATGTGAGCAGGGCCCAATAATGCAGGGAGATACTCGGAGTAAACGATGTTCTGAAGTTCAGCTGCTACGATTTTCCTAAAAAGAAAACATTATTAATCAGTTTAAAATGTTAAGTCGAGAGACTTGAGTTTGAGTCATACTTTCAGCCTATGCCAGCGTGTGCATCTATAATGATGAAACGTTGTTTGTGTGTTTGGTAAAACAAATTACCTTTCGCAGAGTTTCTTAACTCATAACGTAGGTTGGAGTTAATATGGCTAAATTATTTGCCTTCTTGTACGGCTCCAGTTGTTATAATTTGTCAGGTAAGGGCGTTTCTGATAGCTGAGGTTTTTGTAATTGATCCTCTACAAGATCCAGTACACCAGGATTCAAGTCTAATAAAAACTATTCTATACTTCCACACTGTCCACTGACTTTCGGACGACAGCTAAGACATCGGTAATTTGTTGTTGTTGTTGTTGTTACTAATCCCACCTTCATGAAACCAAAAATCTCCAAGAAGCCCAGGAACAAATTCAGGTCGCTTAGAATCTCGGAAATCAAGAAATTGAAGCATTTAAAGATATGCTCAGGAGAGGCCTGGTCGATCTTGCACCAATGACTTTCCGAGAACTTTTTCTCTCCCTGTTGGAAAGCGAGAGATTTGATATGGCCACTTAAAAAGTGTGAAAGAGTAATTTTGAAGACTCGTATCTTTGCCAAAAGTACAGTTTCAGCACTGTGCTGGGCTGACCCTCTGAAAAATTCCATAAGGTAATAAAAATAGTGTAGTTCTTGGTAAATGCTTTGAAAAAGAACGACTGCAGAAACTCTTAACAGCATTTTTAAACTTCAATTAAAACATTAAATAACTTTAAAAATATTCTGAAACTACAAAAACTAGAAAGTGTTTAAATTCAATTTTAACACTTTCATATCGGCGGACATTGTGTTTAGTTGAATACAAAAAATATTGCAGTTGGGTTTGGTTAGATATTTCGATAATTAGTAACAACTAATACTCAATGAAATACTAAAAGAAACACAATAAATAGCTAAAATTCAAAATTATTATATACTTGTTATACTTGTAATATTATATACTACTATATTTTATATACTTGATGTAATAAAAATGCAACATGACTTGCCTGGCTTCCTGGAATCTAGTCTCGTCGTCCCAACTAGGATTTAACTTCCCCAGGCGGTCAGCCAGATTGTTGTGCTCACGCACGAACAAAGTCGTAACGGACATGAGTGGAGAGTGCTGGTTGAACCGCGCGTCTCCTGCAGCACAGGTTAGGTAAAGAGAAATAGTGAATCAAAATGATAGCACATATGAAGAGTACAGGGAAAAAACTCCTTCATTGCATAGTAGTCTGTCTGCATCAGGTCTGCTTGGCGAAGATAGCGAGTCATCGCCTAAACTGGTGTGAAGAAACCAGTTTTGCCTTGGTTCTTATCACGCGGCGCACGGGTTTACTATCTCTATGATCAAAATTAACGCTAGACAAATAGTCTGACGCTTGAACAGCAGAAGAAGAACCAAGGAAAAAACCGGTCTCCGATCGCCACTACTCGCCAAGCAGATTTCAATAGGACAGATTCTCGGTCGATGAAGTTGTTTTTCCCCTGTACTCTTTAAAAAAATCAGACTATTAAAATTAAAATACATAAAACAAAATTAAACAATAATTATTGATACATGTGTTTTCTCTTTCTTTCTTTTAACCGGCACTGTCACGACCGTATATATACGCCCAGCACATTTAAACTAAATTTCCTTATTTTTCGTCCGTTTGGCTGCTTTATTTTAATGCCATGGGCGAAAAAGGATAATGTAGAAATTCTAGACACAACGTGTGGTCATTCAAAATGATATCGTCGGAATACTAGGTACTTTAGTGATTCTTTAACTGACAAACGTCATTAGAAAAGCAACTTTATTCAAATAAATACCACCTGGTTATCTTTTTTTATCAAAAGAAAAAAAACAAATATGTAATCTACTTTATTATTATTATTATTTTTTTTTATTCTTTTAACCGGCACAGTGTCACGGCCGTATATATACGCCCAGCACATTTAAACTAAATTTCCTTATTTTTCGTCCGTTTGGCTGCTTTATTTTAATGCCATGGGCGAAAAAGGATAATGTAGAAATTCTAGACACAACGTGTGGTCATTCAAAATGATATCGTCGGAATACTAGGTACATTAGTGATTCTTTAACTGACAAACGTCATTAGAAAAGCAACTTCATTCAAATAAATACCACCTGGTTATCTTTTTTATCAAAAGAAAAAAAAAACAAATATGTAATCTACTTTATTATTTTTTTAATTATTTTTTTTATTCTTTTGAACCGCGTACTACAACTTAAACCGATTCAACTGCACTAATTATATTAAAAAAATCAATCAGCAACTAATCAGTTGCTTTTGGCAAAGAATTCTAAAGCTATGAATCAGTAAAGCCAGATGCATTGTCGTTAAAAGTAGTTCAAAGTAAGTCAAGAGCACCACCGTTTAAATTGAAGAACAAAAATAATAAAAGTATACAGATTTTGCCGCATTTTAATGGAAATAGAATAGTGCGTTAGGTAATAGCAGCAAATATTTTATGTAAAAACTCAGTTTATTTTAGATACACATTATTACATTTCATATTAATTATATATTTCACGTTGAATACTAGGTTTTTTTATTGAATAATATATTCTGTATTGATATTATATTGCCTTTTAATTAAAACAAGAAGTTCATAAAGAACTAAAATAGCCTACTTTCATGTTACTTAAATACTTACTAAAGTTTTAAAGGGAAGAAAACTAGGTTCCTAACAGTAAATATCATCAACAACTGTTTCTACACTAGATTTATACACATTAGAAAAAAAAATCGAAACCCAGCAACCAGCTATAATTTAAACTTCTAAAAGCTAAAATCAACAATTTTCCTTAATATTCTTTCGCAAATTAACTTAATAATATTTATCGTCTGCTCGATTTATTTGTAGTTCGAAGAATAATTAAATATTTATTATTAACAAAAGTATGAAACTACTCCAAACTGCATTAAAAAAATAAGAAATGTAAATTAAAACTAAGCATAATTGTATGCAGAAATATGCGTTGCCGCTTTCTTGGTAAACAATTAATGAACAATCAAAGAATTAAATTGCGCTACATTTTATGACGTCATTCCAAACTGATTCATGAAATATTATTTTGCTTCAAATATGTTTAAATACATAATGTTTCTCATGCCATCGTTGATTTGGCAACAGTGATTTAAATGACTCAAAATTGAATTTCAATGCTAATTCAATGGGAAATTCGCCGACAGATAGTAGATTTATGTCCGTCCGGACGTACAGACAGACGGACAAAAAGTATGAAAGTTGGGTATCTGAGTTCATAGCTTTCTAACAAAAAAAGAATTTTTAAGATCCGATGGAGAGAACCGATTTTGGAAGGGGGGTACGGACAGACTGACAAACAGGCGGACATCGACAGCATGTCAATACCTACTTTTTCATTTTTAGCCTACTTTTCTTTTTTTAATTCGAAAGAATTAAAAAAATGAAAAAGTAGGTATTGACATGCGGTCGATGTCCGTCTGTCCGTCTGTCCGTCTGTCTGTCCGTCCGTACCCCCCTTCCAAAATCGGTTCTAATCATCGGATCTTAAAAATTCTTTTTTTGTTAGAAAGCTATAACCTCAGATACCCAACTTTCATACTTTTTGTCCGTCTGTCTGTACGTCCGGACGGACATAAATCTACTATCTGTCGGCGAATTTCCCATTGAATTAGCATTGAAATTCAATTTTGAGTCATTTAAATCACTGTAGGTATTGAAATGCGGTTGATGTCCGTCTGTCTGTCTGTCCATCTGTCTGTCTGTTCGTATGTCTGTCTGTTCGTATGTCTGTCCGTCTGTCTGTCCGCCTGTCTGTCCGTTTGTCTGTCTGTCTGTACCCCCCTTCCAAAATCGGTTCTAATCATCGGATCTTAAAAATCTTTTTTTGTTAGAAAGCTATGACCTCAGATACCCAACTTTCATACTTTTTGTCCGTCTATCTGTACGTCCGGACGGACATAAATCTACTATCTGTCGGCGAATTTCCCATTGAATTAGCATTGAAATTCAATTTTGAGTCATTTAAATCACTGTAGTATTGAAATGCGGTTGATGTCCATCTGTCTGTCTGTTCGTAGTCGTCTGTTCGTATGTCTGTCCGTCTGTCTGTCCGCCGTCTGTCCGCTGTCTGTCCGTTTATGTCTGTCTGTCCTCCCCTTCCAAAATCGGTTCTAATCATCGGATCTTAAAAATTCTTTTTTTGTTAGAAAGCTATGACCTCAGATACCAAACTTTCATACTTTTTGTCCGTCTGTCTGTACGTCCGGACGGACATAAATCTACTATCTGTCGGCGAATTTCCCATTGAATTAGCATTGAAATTCAATTTTGAGTCATTTAAATCACTGTAGGTATTGAAATGCGGTTGATGTCCATCTGTCTGTCTGTTCCATTGTTGTCTGTCTTCTGTCGTCTGTCTGTCCGCGTCTGTCCGTCTGTCTGTCTGTCGTACCCCCCTTCCAAAATCGGTTCTAATCCATCGGATCTTAAAAATTCTTTTTTTGTTAGAAAGCTATGACCTCAGATACCCAAATTTCATACTTTTTGTCCGTCTGTCTGTACGTCCGGACGGACATAAATCTAATATCTGTCGGCGAATTTCCCATTGAATTAGCATTGAAATTCAATTTTGAGTCATTTAAATCACTGTTGCCAAATCAACAATGGCATGAGAAACTTTATTTTAAACATATTTGAAGCAAAATAATATTTCATGAATCAGTTTGGAATGACGTCATAAAATGTAGCACAATTTGATTCTTTGATTATTCATTAATTATCTACAAGAAAGCGGCAAGGCATACTTTTGCATGCAATTATGCTTAGTTTTAATTTACATTCTTTTTTTTTAATGCAGTTCGGAGTTTTCATTACTTTTGTTATTAATAAATATTTAAATTTTCTCGAACTACAAATAAATCACGAGCAGATGATAAATAATTTTAATTATTTGCGAACGAATATTAAGGAAAATAGTTGATTTTGGCTTTTAGAAGTTTAAATTATAGCTGGTGCTGTGTTTCGATTTTTTTTCTAATGTGTATAAATCTAGTGTAGAAACGGCTGTTGATGATATTTACTTTAGGAACCTAGTTTTTTCCCGATTAGAACTCAGTAAGTATTTAAGAACAGGAAAGTAGGCTATTTTAGTTCTTTATGAACTTCTTGTTTTTTAATTCTTTCGAATTAAAAAAAGAAAATTTGGCTAAAAATACAAACCTGTTTGGAAGCATTGAAGTTTATCTTGGACTGGACAGAACTGAGGAGGAGGGTCAGATTCGCGTGGGGACGGTAGCAGTTCTCCAAACTCAGTCTTTGTAACGTTCAGTCTGCCTTTAACGAAATTATAATATTAGATATTCATAGAAAAAATAAATTAAACTCAAGAAATTATAAGTATAAGCCATTGATACACTTTCAAATACTATAAATTTTCACAAGTATAGCAAAATTATCAAACACTATTAATATAAACTGAATGCGAAAAAGCAAGTAAGACTTGATCTGACTTAATGATTCTTTCGAAACACAAATAAAATATCGCTTTAAAAGTCTATTATAACGCATTAAATTAGTTCTCGAAACTTTCGGAATCTATGCTATTTTTATACATAAATTTGGAAATAAAGTCATCTGACCACTCTGTAAACTAGGAGCGTGTAACATACAATGAGTGATTTTCATGACATCATTTAGTTTTCATATGGAGACTCTTCTGCTGCATCGATTAGTTATGAAAATCAAAATAATGTTCAGGTTTCCTTAGAAGGAATGCTTCCCGGACTGCCTTCAAATGTAAATATTAATAACTACACCGGATCAAATGTTACTATAAATATGCATGTTAAACAAAAGTATTGTTTGGCGTGAAATTTGTGTTCTTACTTTTGTATTATTTAATTTCCTGTAATAATTTTGTAGTACTTGTAGTTTCCATGGAGATATTAGAAAATGCAAAAGTATTGAACCAATAGAAATAAGTGAGTTTCATGACATCATTTTGTTTCCATGGAGATATTCATGACATCATTTTGTTTCCATGGAGATATTCATGACATCATTTTGTTTTTCTACCAATCAGATACTCTTATTTACTTTACCGCACTAGTGCCGAAAGTACTACTTTCGGCACTGTCTGTGACGTAACACGTAAAGTGTCATTTTCGCAACGATTTATGATTTAATATGATATAAAAGTGAACTTTTTTGCACGTTGTTATAAAAATTCATGGACGCTTGGAACGCTTTTACTAAATTGAAGTCCGTGGGTCTGAGTTCAAGCAGTAGACTGGTTTCAGACAGACAGACAAGTTTTAGATAGGAAAAATTACTCTTAGTACAAACTATTTCTGGAAGTCCTTGGGTTTCAAATTAACGAGGTCTTTCTGTACCAGTTTTTTAACGCTCAGAGGAATAATCAAATTGGTAAAAGTGTAAAGTTGTTTTCACATGTATGAGATTTAAATTGAAATTTTCAACTGAACATTTAATTTCTTAAATTTCTAAAAAAAAAAATACTTCTGTAGTAGATGGTTATAATTGGCTCCTCCGTGCTTTAAATTTTAAAAATTTATAAAATTATTGAATTTATAAATTTTTAAAAATTATTGCTGGGAAACCTGACAGTCAGGTGAAGGGTTTATACGTCTGTATCTCTCAGAGGTTTAAAGAAGTTTGATATGTTTCGTTTCACAGAGTGCAGCACGATTTCTTTCACCACCATCTGTACCTGCCTTTTTCCAACTGTTTCCACCCTAAAAGTAGAAAACCGTGTACTTCAGCCACTCTCAAGCCATGCAAACTGCAAGGTTTTTCTACATATATGGGCATTTGGTAATTTAAATTTATTGTAATTTGGCTGTCTATTTCTAGCCTCCTTTAGGAGCTTTAACACAGCCAATTACGCTGCGTAATTTGGAACTATGGTCCTGTGGCGAGGTCGACACATGAGCGGGCACGCAACGGAACTTCGAGTGACATCGTACGCTCACTGCGCAATTTTGTTTCCACAAAAACCATATAAAAATAGAAAAATATATAGGTAAAGTCTTTACCCGTTCCGTCCAAGGCCCTAAGTTCAAGTGCTTTCTTTTCACTGTTTCCATAAAACAGATTTCCGTCCAAAGTTGCAGTCACAAAATTATAAGAGCTTTGTTTTTTATCTGAAAACAAAATTTATAAACTTAGTTTGAAAAAAATATAAATTTGCATGACTCGTGCCATGTCGGTGAAAATGTAGCGAATCAAAATTAGTAAGTCATCACGTCACTCAATGTGTTGATTTTTTAAAAATAAAATCTTTATCAACTAGCAAGGATAGCTGGCATAAAGTGTTAAAACACCCATAAAAAGTACCAGGGAAAAAATATACTCTTAAATAACTACAGTAGACCTCCAATTATCCAAAGCGCTGCTGATTATCCGAATGTCAGAAAATATTCCACCCAGCCTACCTGTAACTGTTCGTCTTTATTGGATGCCATAACTTGTAATTTTTTGTACCAAAAAAAGTATTTTTTAAACGGAATCTGTCGCTTGACCCACTTCCACACAACATTTGTGTTTAACAGGTAAAAAGACGACAAACACAGCGTTGATATTCTATATTAAACATTTACATGCTAAATTTGGCTAGTTTCATTTTTTACAGTTTTTTAAATAATTGAAGTACTTCGAATTCGAATTCTTTTCTGAAATTTTCAATGTATTCTAATTTCGATGCGCTGATTTTTTTGAAGTATAACACTTGTCCGTAGCATTTGTATTTTGGGATATGAAAGTGGGTGATGGACAGACGGACAGACAGACATAAAGACGGACTGAACGATTATAATACCTTCCACTTTTTACGTTATAAACGTATTGTGGAAGCTAAAAAATAACTAGGCATGATATCCAACAGAGACAAACAGTAACAAATAAGCCGAGTATAAAAATTAATATGGCGCATATAAACTCAATAACAATGGTTGGAAAGAAAATGTACCCCGCTAAAATTAGCTTTCTGTTTAATTTTATTAAGTACAGAAAAATACGACAAATAAAGACCATTGTCCTGAACAATTTAAGTGATGCAAATTAACCTGCACGAAAAACTAACTAAAAATACTTAAAGTTAATGTTTATTGGGAAATGTACACAAAATCGTCGTAAATGGGTTCAGATTCTTAATTAAAAGGAAGGCAAAGCAATTATTCTTGTTCCTTATCGTTTGTGTTAATGTATTCTCCTGTTAGTCTTGAACTTTTTTGGAATGAATGTCTGACTTGTCCATTCATACCTTTCCCATACAAGGGAAAATACGACACCAACCAAAAATATATGACATATATGACTTAGACTCCTCGAAAGCTTATTTTTATATTACTCCTCGAAAGCTTATATTTTTATTTAACTATTCTATTTTTAACCCCCAAATAAACTTCAGAATTTAAAATACATTTTTCACATATCTTTAATATTACTTATTTTTTAACGTTTCTCATCACCCATCCTCGCACCTAGTTGGTCAATCGAACGGAACAAGCAATAATAATCGGCATCTGTGAATCACTTCGCCACTTACTCCCGAAGAGAAAACACGCCAAAAATTCTCCCGTCCTTTTGGAATAAAAGATTTCAAGTACTAAGTCTTCCCTGTCGACTTATTTTATGTCATATTCTCATTATTAAAGAGCCATCTTTTGCATAAGTAACTGAAGGCAATTTACTTGCAACAAATAAAATATTGATCGATCCTCTAAAACTGGAAGACTTTGGTGCATGTGAAAACTTAAATTTGTGTCCACACCTAGTCATTTTTAAGTATATGTTAAAGCTCCACTTGTAGATGAAACCTCTATCCATATGCGTGGTGCGCGTGGATTGAGGTTGGCCAAATAATAACTAGAAAACGTTTTCACTTTCACTAATGTTTTTTGCAGTTCTGAAAGCAAATTGACTATAAATTTAGGTGCATGTTGTCTCTCAAGGCTTGTCTCTTGAGGCCCAGTGGCTTAGTGGTAAAACTTCGCATTGCCATGCCACAGGTCAGGGGATCGGGTCCCGGATTGGGCGAGGTTGACTCATCCTTTCATCCCTTAAGTAAGTCTATAAACCATTGAGGAGCATGTTTGGGAACAAAACACTGGGGGGTCCCTCGTAAGGTTGACCACTTAACTGAGACATATGCCTAGCACTCCAGAGTCATGGTCACATATCCTGAAATGGGAACGGTAGGCCTTGGCCCACTAACGGGCTGTTGCGCCGAGGAATTTTTAATGTATCTTCAATATTTACAGTGTACGACATAATTTCAAAGTAATAATGAATAGACTTTCTCACCCTTAATGCAGACTGGGCAAGGCACTGTTCTGCGAGTAATGTCCAGACAAGTAATGTTGAACTTAGCGTAGTAAGGATCGTCCGGCGGAATGATAAAGGGCAGACACAGAGAAGTATTCTTGGCCAACTTCTCATCCTTGCAGCAATCTCCAACTTGAAAATTAGAGGAATTTTTTAAGTAGGATTTAAGGATGACATTAATTTAAGAGCAAAAATTTAAGTATTCACTATATAAGATGAGGCTTTCACGTCGAACGAAAGTCAAGAAATACCCGGCTATTGTCCGTGGTCCATTGAAGTTAACAGCTTCAGACGTTTCGCTTGGCATTGCAGCAAGCATCATCATGAGAGCGCTTACGAGGTTCCAAGGAAAGACTTCGGCAACTGATAAAGAATGTGGCGTGCACAGGTTATACTCGTGATTCCAGAGAAGTAATGCTGATGCTGATACCTTTCTCCCCACAATCAGCATCTACTTCCTCTGAATCACTGAGTATAAACCTGTGCACGCCACACTTCTTTATCAGTTGCTCCGAAGTCTTTCCTTGAAACCTTCGTAAGCGCTCTCACTGATGATGCTTGCTGCAATGCTAAGCGAACGTCTGAAGCTGTAACTTCAATGGACCACGCACATACCCGATATTCTTTGACTTATCATATATGTTTGTAGAAAGTTTTAAGTATTGTAAAGTTTACTAATAATTATTATTACGATATTTTTTTAGCTAAGCGTAGTTTAAGATTAAAAAAACAAGTAGATTTTTTTAATAACTGTTACTTAAAACCTACACGGTATTTATACAATTTAGAAAGAAAACCGCCAAATACTGCCTTTTGCTTGTTCTAATTTAAACTTTTAATGACAAAATTAACCATTTTCATTGATTCTCTTTCTCAAATTTAACTAAGAGTCATTACAGTTTGCAAAATATAGATGTATTTTTTGCTGTAAAAATATAAGCGGAACTTAACATAGTACCATTTAACTTTACATTATTTTGAAAATTAAAAACAACCTGATTTATTTCAGAAAAAAAAAGAACATTATGTGTTGCTTTCTTAGTTAACTTTTAGTAGCCATAATTGCCATTTTCATCAATTTTCTTCGAAAATTCATTTAATATTATTTGTCGCTTGTTAAACTAACTTGCAGTTCTACGAAAAAAATTATTAAATTTAACACTATAAAAATAGAAGCAAAACTTTACAGATTTTTTATGTAAGAAAAGTAAGAACACTCTCTTTGAATCTCTTTAACTACATATATAATGAACCGACTTTAGCGTTATATCAAACTGATTTTTATCACATAAATAAATATTCCTTCAAGTTTTTGATTTTCATTGTAAATAAATAAGTTTCTCGTGTGTTTGAAGAAGTGGCTATAGTAGAAATATTGAAGACAAGTTGTCAAACATGACATTCATTCGTTTTCAGTTTCGTGGTTTATGTTTGGGGGGAAAAAATCCGCAAGGTTTTCGCTTCTTCTCTTATTTCAGTTCCACGGTCTTAAATCGACTATGGAGCCATTTGCGTTCGGCAAATCGACTATGGACTGTCAGTACCACGTAAAGCTAATGCAATAGTTTTGGAATCACAACTTCCGCAGAAGTATTGCTTCGTCATCTTCGCCCTTTTTCTCCAGGTATGGGAATCAACATAAAATCGAAATGAAACAAATTTCAAAATAAAATGTTATCTAGTTATTTAATTATATATTTTTTAAAATACACCAAACTGTCAAAAATTTACAGCAGATGGCGACACTATTTTAAAACTTTATCTATTAATAATTAAATAACCGGAAGTTATTTTCTTTTCAATTTTCTTTTAAATCGATGTTATGATGATTCCCATACCTGGTGAAAATGGGATAACATGGCAGAACAATTCCTTTGCAAAAGTTGTGATTTCAAAACTAATGCATTTGCTCTATAGGGCTGACAGACCTTCTTCAACTAAACCTAGCGTTGCATTACTCACCGGCTGACGGTTGCAGGTCAAGTGAGCCATTGAATGCGGTCATTTCGTGAGCCACCAATTGTCCGAATATGGTGAAGAATAGCGAAACGTTGTGGGTAGGCCTGTTACAGTTCTGAAACCCCTTCAAGACAATGGACCTCGGAGGAGGCAAGGGGCCACCTTTGACGGATTGTCTCAAGTCGTGTGCTCCTAAAAAGAAATTCAACAAATTTATATACATGTCTTAGAGTTAGCATTACTTAATGTTGGATTGATAATTTCAATGGTACAGCTATGATATAATGGCCGGTCTGTCCATTGGCGACTTTTGGCGAGCTGAAAATTTAATGAAAGGTTGCTATAGGGGGAACTAGGGACATTTGACCCCTAAGGATACATGACCCAATGCCTTTTTCTCAGCAATGGAAAAGTTTTGTGAGTTGAAAGTGGCATCACTTTTTTTCTTTCAGCCAGTTGATCACATGGTGAAAAAAACGAGCTGAATCATTGCGTATTTGTTAAGTTATGCGAAGCAATACGTTTTCATGCACTGAAAGTAAATATTTGAGGCCGTAAGGTTTTTCGGTCTACAGTTTTTGGTTTAAAATAAAGATTTTTTCAATTAGTTATCTGTTTAGTTCATGCTATTAGCTACAGTTACATGCATAATAGTGGTTATGTAATTATTCGCAAATGACTTTGTTTTGGTATTAAACAAAGAAAGTGCAACTAGGGATAAGTGACCCAAATCAATAGGCATATGTGACCCAAGTAAACAACACAAAAGTAGACAGAAGTAGACCAAGTAAATTTTTTTAAAAATCACGGGAGTCCCAAAAGTAATTGACTGGGTCCTTAACGAAGTATAAGGTTTGTTTGGAATGTTCAAGGGAAATTTTTTTAACGAGCTTACAATTCAATATGCAGAAAAAATCGATGGAAAGTGTTTTAAATGTCCTAAAATGGATAATACATCCCAAAATGATATTGATAAAATAGTAGCGATTCTTCAACCACATGTGTTTTCTCTGCAAAATCCCAGTTTTGTATTTCGAACAGAATTTACTTTTAGATTTGATTATTTCGTTAATATAAGCATAATTAATGAGATAAAAATAAAAAGTAATAATTTTGTCTGAAAATACTATAAAATCTATATAAGCTTTATAATATGATATTAGTTTTGTTATTTGGTAAAAGTTTTTTGATTATTTTAAGTTATAGTACCACATTTTGGGGTTGGGTCACTTATCCCTAATAGGTGGGTCATGTATCCCTATGCATTGGGATACATGACCCAAAACTAAAGTTTTAAATAATTTATATTTTACTACTATTGCAGTTAATACTACAGAAAAATATTAATATATATTGTGTACTACTTTATGAAGTATAAATTATCTGCATTTACACATTCATAAATAGTGTTTTTTAAAAGTTACAAGCAAAAAACTTCGAGTGGGGTCATATGTCCCTGGTTCCCCCTACCTATAAGAGTTTTATGAAATATGAATTGGAATGTTTACCACATTTCGTAATTTCACCTATTTCCACGTTCTATTTCACAGTAATTAAGGTTTGAAATGAACTCACCTTCATAATGCGCCTCCAATATTCTCGGGTGACAAGCTTTGGCCTTTCCCCACGTAGGATACGCCAAGTTGTTGCACGTCCCATCGTAAGTGCGGTAGACAGAAGATGCATTGCAATTAATGGATTCAGCAATACATGTATCTGTACCAGAGTATGCACTGCAAAAAAATAGAGAGATTAACGAGTTTTCCAGAATAAAACTGGAAAAAATTTCTGTATTAAATACGTTAAATTCAATTTAAAATACGATTTTGTCCTATAATGCACACTCTTAAAACAAACGATCGGTTTTAACTCAGTCTGAGTTAATTTCCACTCCTTTCCGTGCCGAAAATGCACTTCCCCTATAGGAGTGGATTTCACTCTTTTGTTTTAAGAGTGCACAGAAACTTTAAAATCAAGATGTTTTGCTGGATTTCGATGAAAAGTATTAATCTTGTCGACGTTAAAAAATTCAAAACTACGCACGGGTTTTCTAATAAAAAAAATAAGAAAATTAATGAAGGATGATATCGGAAAATCTTGGGTAAAAGTTGTTCTTGGTGAAAGGGACTGTTGTGGCGGTGACAGCAGTAAACCCACATGCTAATTTCAAATAATTCTTTTTTTTAATTTAGAAATAGTTTTTATAAACGGCCACTTCTTAGAAAATATAAATTTAAGACATTTTTCCATGTGACAGTAACAGATACCTCTCAACGGTTCACTACTTTACCCTACGTAATATACTCTAAAGCTTACTATTCTAAATTTTGCTTTTTCAATGTTTACTACTACGTCAATATCTTTGACAGCAATCGCCAGAGAAATAAACTTACTACTTTTTGTTCTGTTCTCCCAAATACGTCGTACGCACGGGTTTGTAATTGTACAAAGTGATCCAAAAATAATGATACCCGTTTAATACTACATGGCATTAACTTATAATCATACCATCGAAGTCAGCATGTTTCTATTCAAGGTAAGTTAAAATCCTTATAGCTTGATCGTTAACCACCGTATCATTATTTTAGGAATACCATATATTGTAATATCGTCGGTCAAATGACAAAACCACGAATGTGCAAATTCTAGGGATTGACGATTTTTGAGAATGGCAGGCTAAACAGTATCCAGTTTTATATCTCTGTGATTTTGCCATAGATATCATAATTAAAGTATTAGATTGGCTGATCACGTGACCTCCAATGCTAACGACGGGACGCGCATGGAGGCTTTTTTGGAGGGCTTAATGGCCAGTGTTGCTGCCACTTTAAGGAGAAAAATACTACGAAAAAAATACTATTTAATTCTAAAATTACAAAAAAAATACTAGAAAAGGATTTAAGTCACTATAAATACACTATAAATATTACAAAATGCAGATAGTATTTTTACGATATTTTTTTTGTAATTTTAGAATTATTCTAAAATACTAATATGCTCTTTAAACTTTATAAATTAATTTTAGAATTTATTTTAGAATTATTCTAAAATTACAAAAAAATATCGTAAAAATACTAGATGCATTTTGGAATATTTATAGTGACTTTAAATCCTTTTCTAGTATTTTTTTTATAATTTTAGAATTAAATAGTATTTTTTTCGTAGTATTTTTCTCCTTAAAGTGGCAGCAACACTGGCCATTAAGCCCTCCAAAAAAGCCTCCATGCGCGTCCCGTCGTTAGCATTGGAGGTCACGTGATCAGCCAATCTAATACTTTAATTATGATATCTATGGATTTTGCGCATTCGTGGTTATGTTATTTAATCCACAGTATGTAATATTATACTTCGTTTCAAAATGTTATACAAAAATATAAATTTTACTTACTTCTCTCCATTGTAATTCCCTGGGTCCATGAATGTGGGATCAAAAACTAAAAAAAAATATGCAATTGGAAAAATTGTTTTTTATTGACAAAAACTAAAAGTAAAGTAAACCTGGCTTAATAACACATTATCACATTCCATTAGAAACAATTGGCAAAAAATCAAAATAAGTTTTTGATTGGTTGGTAGATACATATTCCGGTTTCTGTGCTTGGTCAGAGACCCGCTTATAAACCTTCGTCAAGTAAGACAGACACACAAAACACACACATAAGTGACAGATGCTGCCATCTATCGATACCTTTACAATTTAGACATGTCCCTGAAGGGGAGGGAAATAGTCTCCAGGGACCTGTACCCGTGGGAAACTGCGCCATGACCGCCCACAGGACTTTCGGACTCACAAATTTAACGAGCACGTATTCCGCATATACTCGGTGGGTCTTCAATAGTATCGGGACTGATCGCGGGACCTTCCGATTCCGAGAACGAGGCCTTAACCACTAGGCTATCCACGGTCCCTTAAGTTTTGAGAAAGTCCCCTTTCAAGAAATTAGATCAATATAACTGTTAATTTCGTTTCAATTCAATAATGGTTGCTTTTTAAGCTATTATTTAGTTATTTATTTTCCATTTTGCTTCATCGACTTTTCAAATGACACGCACAAAAATGCCAACTACCATCACAATTTTCGAGGATTTTTAGTTATATTAAAATAGTTGTATCTTATTTTCATAATAATGATACGTAAACAATTTTTAATCTGTTTAACCAGAAGGAACCAGCCAAAACTATTACTTCGATATTACTGAGTAAAACTTTACAATTATCGTTCGGTGTATAAGGTAAAGTTTAACTGAAAATCCTCAAATTTGTTTTTTTTCTAGTATTTTCAAAGCCAAAACTTCACTTTAAATATCATATTGTACAGGTAACATCTACAAAAATAACTACTATATATAAGAAGCGCAATAATATATTTCACGTTAACACAATATTTCAAGTGGTAAATGTTAATTTGTTTGCACGGTAAATTACATTCTATTTTCGAATTACTGTACAAAATGTTTTAATTAAAAGGATTTATTCCCTAATTTTCATTTTATTATTTTTTTAAAAACTTTAATGTTGACCAAAACTTTTTTACCATTTTGTCCGTCGACATTGATCAATCCTACTACCGAATCCTGACGAGAATTCAAGGGATTGCTGTGTCCCAAAGCAACTTCTAGAAATATCAGAGTGATAATTACCACACAGAGACAGTAAGCTCGAAAAAATCTGAAAAAAAAATTTAAAAAAATAAAATGGTTTGGGAAAAAACAGATTAAATTAGTAACGCAATGCCCTAGTATTCTATTTATAAATCTCTATTGATTCGCTGTATTTACATATTATACACACCTTGGCCATCGGCTCAGTGGCTGAGAGCTGAGAGGTATTACGTGTCCGCCTCGCATGTCATATGATTGTGTGGCATGTTAAAGATCCCATGAGTATAGTTTGGCTTCCACAACTTGGCATCCCAAATATTTTGATTGTGGAACAGTCCACTTCGAAAAAAGGTAAGGAAGGTTTTGGTTTTGGGCAAGAGTTACTATGTTTGGCGATTCATTGTTTTTATGGGCGCATATGTCTTTAAGGTTCAGAAATAGATTATCAATTGAAGGGTAGATCGAACTTGCACGGGTTCACTCTTATATCGATTAATGATCAAGTTAAGATAACAAAGAAATACACGTATAACCGCTAACCGCTACCAGCAATCAACAACAATCCTCTATCGCCGATAACTGATGTGTGCCGATAACTAGTTCTAGTGTGATACATTATTTACAATCGCACTCGACCAACAATCCCCTCTTCTCGCCAAACGCCTTGAGCTGGCAACCCTGCCTCCTTCGGCTTAAAACCTTAATTCAAAGTAGAATCTTCCTCAATCAAAATATTTGGGATGCCAAGTTGCCAGACTATACCCATTTGACTTGGGTTCTCCGAGTTATCAAAATTGAATTTCGACATACTTAAACATCCACAGAGAGCAAGATTCATTGTAAACTGATCGTCAATATTGGTAGGGAGAGTCGCCTAAATGGTGCCGTAAAAAATGACTTTCAGTTCTGGGGAATCTGCCGAGTCTGTAAAAGGCTTAACCGCCAAAAAAGCAGCACCGTTAGAAAAAAAAACACTCTCGCCAAACATCATAGGGACGAGAAGCAAATTTTTATCATTGATTTCTAATAAATTCAAACAAAATTTGCTTTTTAGCAACCGTGAATTTTAAAAACACTTATCCCAGAACTATAGTGACATAATTGAAAAAGACTACTTACTTCAAAAACATGCTTGGAATTATCCTTTATACTTTTGTTTTTCTTATTCCTAACTTTTGTTTTTGAAGTTCTGCAAATCTATTTGTTAGAAGCCCTACCAATCTAGGAATCCATGTGCACTTTTATAGCTTTTAATGATTAATTTTGATTATTAGCCTTGTCATTGTCAAGAAGTCAGTTATATTCTACATTATTTAAGTTTAGATTCAATTCCAATTATTTAGAATGAAGCGACAAGATTTTATTCATTAAAACCGAACTCTCATAATAATTATTTAGGAAACAATAAAATAATAGGTAAGTATATATGACATCATAAATTTATCTTTTATACTTTTTGCCCGTCAGTGTGTACACTTTTCCGACAGGATATCCATCTGTCCTTTAACTGTCTGTTTTACCTTACACGCTACGTTTATAACGTAAAAAGTGGAAGGTATTATAATCGCTCAGTCCGTCCGTCTGTCCGTCACCCACTTTCATAGGCCAAACTACAAATTCTACAGACAAGTGTGATATGTAAAAAAATTCAGCGCATCGAAATTAGAATACATTGAAAATTTCAGAAAAGAATTAGAATTTAAAGTACTTTAATTATTTAAAAAACTGCAAAATTGAATGCTTATTTAAAATGCATAGGAAGCCATTTTTATTGGAATTAAATCACCATTGCCATTCGCAACAATCGCTCGAGAAACTTTTAATTCTTTTAGACAATAAATTAAAATAAATTTATTTTTGAGGCATTCTTTGTATGTTGATATGAAATGTTTTTATTCTATTTAAAAGCGAGGAATATTACATATTTATTCTTTGAAATATAAATTAATTTTTGAAATTTATAAGTAATAATTATTGAATTTTCGAAATAAAATAAATGAAACTAGCCAAATTTAGCCTGTAAATGTTTAATATAGAAATAATGCTGTGTTTGGCGCCTTTTTATTTACTTCACTTATAACCGCCGAATTTCAAACTTTCTTTTTTTGTTTGTTTGAAAGCTATGAGAGCAGATACCTATCTTATATATATTTTTTCGTATGTATTTCTATCCGTACTATAGAAAGTTATCCGTACAATAAAAAAATTAGTGACGTTTGTAGTGGAAAGTAGGCTATTATTTCCGAATAAACTATTTCTATTTTATACTGCTTTGTAAGGACATACTCAAACTTTAGGAGTTTCGCTTTAATTTTTTTTAAATGTGTATAATTTTTGTAAGCACTTTAAAGTGAAAATAGTTAAAGAAAATAAAGTTTAGTTTAAATTTCTTGTCTTTGTCTATTTTTAAGTATTATTTTTTGACAAAATATAATTATTGACTATAATTTACATTAGTAGCCTTAGTTAAAGTACAAATTAGCCGGAAAATTACAAAATAAATGGTGATGACACGTAAAAAGAGATATAAACGATTATTTAATCAGGTACTCATAGGATCAAAGAAATTTGTACCTACTTTGCAATCATCTTTGAAGAATTGCAAAAATAAATAAGATTTTTTAAAAACTAAATAATGTCGAAATTTTGACAGCAGATACTGGGAAAATTGTGAAAAAAATGAATTCCATTACAATATCAACTACAAAGTTTTTTTACCGATATTGAACGTTTAAACTGCGTTATTACAAGGCAAATAATATGAAAGACTGTAAGACAGAAAATTTTTCGAAACTTATTTACTCACCTGATTCGCCTAATAATCTTGAATATATAGGATTATTTATAGGATAAAATATGTTTTTAAGTGTTTGTAATAAGTTTTTATATTTGTACAGCATATCGTTGGCCATGTGAAACGTGTTTCAATAAAAATTGAAATGAGGGCGATTACTTTTGACTGCTAAACTTTTACACTGTAACTATTGCATTTCTTTACTACACTGTTAAAAATTTGGTGCTAGGTTTCACCATGATATTGGTTCCTAATAGCTGCAACGGCTGAATGGTGAAGTGTTTCACCTTTTTTTCGGTGTTTGGTTGAACCATTTTTCTGGATTTGGAAACAAAAACCTGAGAAATGGTTCAACCGAATATCAAAAATATGGTGGAACGTTTCACCATTCAGCCGTTGTAGCTACTAGGAACCGATATCATGGTGAAACCAAGCTTAAAATTTTTAACAGTGTACACTGCTTGAAAAAAGTAGAAAGACTCTCAATTATTTTAGATAAATAAATAATACAAACTTTTTTGCATAATTATTTTACTCACAACAATGTTATAAGCAGGTACGTGTATCTACATAAAACAAAAAAAGTTTTTTCAAAGAGTACACATTAAAAAAAAAAAGGTACGTGTACCTACATAAAACAAAAAAGTATAAAAAAAATTTAAAATAGTACACTTTTTAGTTTTTCTTAAAAGTAACTTAATAAAAAAATCCTTTTTCACAATGTCAAATCAGAAAAAAAAAGTAGATGGACACTTCTAAAATAATAAGTGAACCATATTGTTTGCATGAAAATCGTCTCCCATTGGCCCGAATCACTTCAAAGATTCTGTTTGGCCTCAAACTATACAAAGATTGAATTTCTATTTGATAAAAATTATGCTTTCCTTCTGCGGAGTCATTTCTGCCTCAGTCTGCTTTCCTATAGACGGTTGGTTGGTAGACATATATTTCAGGCTTGTGTGCTTGGTCACAATGACCCGCTTATGAACCTTCGTCAAGAAGGACGGACACGACATACACACACATACAAGACAGATGCTGCCACCTATCGCCACCTCCACAATTTAGACATGTCCCTGGAGGGGAGGGAAATGGTCTCCAGGGATCTGTACCCGTGGTAAACTGCGCAATGACCGACCACAGGATTTTACCCAACCGGACCCAACAGATTTAATGAGCATGTACTCCGCATATACTCGGTAGGTCTTCAGTGGTACCGGGACTTGATCGCGGGACCTTCCGATCTCGAGACCGAGACGCTGACCACTAGGCTCCCTACGGCCCCTCCAATAGACGGAAATATGCAGCCAAAATCCAACTAAAATACACAAGTATACTGGGATAGACTAATTTGGACTAAGATGCATGCTAAAAAATATACTACGGATGATGCCTAGTATTAGCACGCCTCGAACGAAGCAATAAACAAGCTATACTTACCCAACCAACTAACTTATGCTTTTTAAATGGGCATTAAATTTTGCAGTTTTCTTAATAGTTGAAGTACAGTACAACTCCAATGGACAAGTTGCATGAAAAACTAAATTCAGAATATATTAGGTTTTTCTGGTAGATTAGAAGCTGCAGATTTTGAATACAAGTTTAAATATTCCAAAATATATTTAATTTCAGCAACAAATACATTTGAAATTTGCTGAAAATGTACGTCTCAGAAAACAGCACTGACGTCAAATGATATGTTTTGGCGATGTTTCGATCTATGTCCGTAATGTTTCAATACACTTTATAAAATAGTAAACCTTACAATTTCATCGAAACCTCATTAAAATTAGAACAAAATATTACTTTTAACCAGTTCCTATAAAAAAATTTATACAGCTTGTTTCAAGCTTGGTTGTTAGCTAAAATGCACACACTAGAGCGCGTATTAGTTATTGCAGATTTGCAGAACTATTGACTGTTGGATTTGATCGGAATAATCGGATGAAATCGTTGAACGTTGAATAAATTAACTGGAATGAACATGATATGTTTCAGTGAAATAACATTACTTTTTTAAGAAATTGATAAAAGCACGTTTCACATTTTCAAAACCGATACAGTGAAACGTGATATGAAATAACACGCCAAGAACAAAAAAGCGAAACATGGCGTCATTTGTTATGCTCAGAGAGGTTTGACGGAAATGACGTATCACCAACTTTAAAAATGAATTTAAGAATAAATACATCTTAAAAACCAGAAATTAAACGTTATAAACGTAATGTGGAAGCTAAAACTGTAAAGTGAAGTTGTGAAGTGAATTCTACAAAGGTTCACGTATATGGACATCTGGTGTGAAGATGATAAGCATCAAAACTTAGCATTTATAGTAAAGTTTTTGTCAATAAAATATCTTAAAAGACTTTTGACTGTGAATTGCTAAAAAAAACTGATTACAAATATATCAATCTTTTTAAAAGATAAGGATGAGAAATTTGCATCTGTTAACAATTTAATATAAATAATCAGATTTTCACAACAAAGGTTACTTTAGAGGTAGAAGTGCGGTATTAAAGTAAGTAACATTTTAATAAAACGAATTTTCCATTGTATTCCAATTTTTTATTATCAATATTGAATCAAAGCTGTATTAAGAGGTACATTGTTTTTAATGCAGAATTGGGGAAAATATAGAAATATTTTACACAAAAAATCATTTAATTTTTTTTTCTTGCAATTGGAAACAAATTAAATAAATGATTAATTATTTTTAGTTTATTCCTATTATTAATGAACACTTAGGTTTTTAGAAAACTAACATTTATAAACTATTAAGTTTTAAAAGGTTCTGAAGACCAAAATGTCTCGAATGTAAATGGGAATATTTCTTATGATGTCACGCTCTCCATACTGCGATTTCATTGGTTGGTTTGTCTTCTTTCCTTACTACTTGAAACAAGCTCATTGGTTTTTATAACGTCACGTACTCCGAACTGCGATTTAATTGGTTTTTTTTCTTTGACAAAGCGTTGAAACAAGCCCATTGTATTATTGTTGTTTGATATCGCGTCCATGTAAAGCTATTTCTATATAAGGCCAAAAGTGAGTTGTATTATTTAAAAAATTTAATATTTTAAATGTTAGTTATGCAATGGTATAAAGTCAAAAGCTTATTCTACCACAAAATATTTTTTAATTAATTTTTAATGTAATTTTATTTTTATTTTTTTTTATTTTATTTATTTTTGCAAAATACTTCTTTCCTAAAAGAAAATCTAAAGTAAAACACAATTATCCATAGAAATTTGATGCATACGTAATATTTAAAATTATATTTTACAAATGGTTCAATTCAGTAAGTAATGTTACAAGTACAAGCATTTTTTTTTTTAACTCAACAAGGCTATGAATGCAAATCCATTTTTTCTTAAAAAATTAAAATTTTGAAAAAATATATAAATTCATTCAAAATGTTTTAGATTTCCTGAGGAATTGAATAAGCCTGAAATACTCATAAAAATGAAGTCATTCTCTGTAAGTAAAATATAGTTCTAGTATTTATGTTAAGATTATTTATATGTTTAGTTAAAAATATTAGGAATTAACCATTCTATATTAAAATTATCTTGCCATATGACTTTTAATTAGAACATAATGTATTTTAGCTTCCACACTACGTTTATAACGTAAAAAGTGGAAAGTTTTATAATCGTTCAGTCCGTCTGCCTGTCACCCACTTTCATAGTCCAAACTACAAATTATACTGGCAAGTGTGATACATAAAAAAAATTCAGCGCATCGAAATTAGAAGACATAGAAAATCTCAGAAAAAAATTCGAATTCGAAGTACTTTAATTATTTAAAAAACTGCAAAATATAAGGCTCATTTAAAAAGCATAAGAAGCCATTTTTATTAGAATAAAGTCACCATTGCCATTCGCAACAATGACTCGAGAAACTTTAATTCTTTTAAATAATAAATTAAAAGAAATTTATTTTTGCGATATCAATCAGTTTGAAATGACGTCAAATATATTTCACTAAGAGATTCTTTGTATGTTGATATGAAATATTTTGGTTCTATTTAAAAGAGAGGAATATAACATATTTATTCTTGAAATATAAATTAATTTTTGCAAACGATAATAATTATTGAACAATTATTGAAGAAATAATTATTGAATTTTCGAAATAAAATAAATAAAACTAGCCAAATTTAACGTGTAAATGTTATAATAGACTATAATATTTGATTGGCCGACTTTTTTCTGTTGGAACAAATTTGTGAGAATCGGGCTGAGTGCCATATTCATGCTTACAAACTACTTGTTTAGAATGTACTAAAGAAAAAGTAATTATTAATTTGATTAAATGCAATTTTCCGTTGATAATATAAGCGGAATAAATAACTAAGAATGTTGAAGCTTTCGAATAAAATAAAATTATAATTACCAATTAATAAGAACTAATTCTAAAAAATGATAAACAAGTTCTGAAATATTCGATTTTTTTGAATTTTCTTGTGAAATTAAGACTATTTGTTTCTAAAATTAAATTTTTTTAATGCAAAGTTTATTTCACAATTCATTCAGTACTTTTTGGTTATGGGGTCATTATGTTTTAACCAATGTGGCAATAATTTTCATATTGTTGAAATTATTAATAATTCCTATTTTGCTATCATCGCAAATTTTTTATACATTATGCCGTAGTTCTGCTTATTCAGACTGTATGTAGCATTAGGATGGTATCCTGCGATATCGTAAGTAAATTTGAACAACAAGAATCAAATTGTATAATTTTTTATCATTAAAACGTGCGTTCATGAAAGTATATCTTAAATTTAGTTTAGTGTTGATTATCGTCGCACTAGAGCTACAAAAGGTTAATTGCCGACGGTCGTCAATTTTAGAACCACAGGAATGACAGGACACCTTAGTAGGCCCCCACGCAACTTGAGGACATCGTGAGCAGCTTTAGCTTTGAAGATATAGTCAAAGCCGAATTTTCAATGCCCTTGAAAGGCGTAAATATCCCATAGGAAGTCTTCTCAGACATTGTCGCCACAGTTTTAAAAAGGCACACTATACGACACCATTTTAAGAACAAAGAAGTAAAATATTTTATGATAAATTTTTTTGAAATTTATAGTATTGAATTAATTTAATCAGTGAAGAACAATGTCCCTTAGTAGACGATTTATGTCAGTACGAAATACAGAAGTAGAAAATTATATATTGGTTGGACACAAATAAATTTTTTTTCAATTCATTGAAATAAAATTTTTGATTTAAATATTTGGATTTTTAAAAATTTAAGAACAGACATGCGGTTTTGGGAAAGCGAATTATGGCAACCCACTTTGGCGATCTAAACAACCACAGCCAAGTTTTGACCAACAATTAGTGTCAGTACTAACATCTGTTAGGGGTGCCTTTGATATAAGTGAATAAAACTGCCATGTGAAAAATGCCCAGGCTAGTAAAATAGATCCTACTTTCTATGGCCAGTGGAGTTTTGTCAAGAAGTACTTGCTGTCGCCGTATATGCCTCAATGATATTATCTTTCATTCAAAAACATTTCGATTATAAATTTATTTAAACCTTTAAATTTTGAAAGTTTAGTTAAATAAGATTCTAGTCATTGCGTTTTTTTCATCATTTCTTCAAATTTTTTAATTCAAAATAAAATTAAAAAAAAAGTTAATCACAGATTTCATAATCACTCAAAAGCGATCACAAATAAATTTTACAATGGTTTTCGATGGTTCCCATCATCGATGGTTCATTATTTGTTTATCAAAAATGTATTTGAATGATTTATATTTTATAAATAAAAAAAGCAGGTGATATATTTTTAATTTCCATCATAGCATAGCGTTTATTAAGAATAATGTTTGCAGTGTTTCTTTTTCCTTTCGATATTTTTTTTTGTGCGTGTGTGTGCAATGCTTCTGCTTTGGGCACCGTTGAGACTTTTTTTTTGACAAAGATAAGTTTGCATTGTTTGAACACTTTGAGGGAACAGGTGTCAGTCGGTAAAGTTGAATAGATTCTTACTCTAAGAAAGAAGTGAACGGTTGAATGGGTAAGGGGTTGAAATGGAAGTTTAGGTCTGGTTTTGTCCACAAGCACACCTATTTCTAATTGTTCGGCCGAGAAGGACAGTTTAGAAAAACGAGAAATCTTTGCAGATTGTAGTTCGTATATCGTAAGTGTTGCATCGAGTTTTATTTCGACTTGTCTTCAGATTCGCTCTAAATTCACTCTCTTCATCTCTAAAATTATCGAGCCACTTCTCTTTTTATTACATCTTTGCAAATCAAGAAAATAATTGCTTCATAGAAATAACTGAATATTTTCCAGTCCCATCATAAAATAAACTGTTCCAGTTTGCCACCTCTATAATTTTATCAAGCCACTCCTTTTTTTATTACATCCATATTGCATCTTGATCCAGAAAATCATTTCTTCTTAGAAATGACTAAATATTTTCCAAGTCTCAACATAAAATGAACTGTTCCAGTTTGCCATCTCTAAAATTATCGAGCCACTTCTTTTTATTACATCTTTGCATCAGGATCAAGAAAATAATTTCTTCTTAGCTGCTTGCTTCGATGAAATAATGTATTGATCAGAATTAAAATCTAGGAGTTGTACCACTTAACGACTTTCAATTACCATTAATTAAATCAATTACATCCGTCTGATAGGATGACAAACGAACCTTTTTTTTACAAATAAAAATTTTTTTATTCAGCACCCTCCAAAGCAAAATTCGGATTTTCGACCCCACTTCAATCAATATTGAAATAATAAATTAAGCGAAAAACATGTCTTTTTTCCGTAAACATTTTTATAAACGCCGAATAAATCGCAAAAATAAACAAATGATGCAAGACTTTAAAATAAACTAATACATCAACTACGTTGAGTAGTCAAAAAGTTTTAATTTAGCAATTTTATTTTAAAACATTATAAAATTAATTTTCAGAAGATTTTTTTTTTGCCATAAAAAAATTTCTTCTTTAGGCAATCACTCCAAAAGATAAACTTTAATCATGTAATATGATTGCAAAAACTAATATCACTTTATTCAATTTCTTTACTTCTACAAAATACTGTGCCAAATGCTATTAGTAAGCTTTAGTTTCAGAAGGAAACGTGTTATCAACTAAAACCACCCAGAATATCGAAATGCAAAGAATCCCCTAAATCCCTTATCTCTTCATCCCCTATAGAAGGGGGGAGAGGTGTAATTACAGCCCCTGAGCCAAGCCCACTAACTGCCTACGGCCTAGGCAATTATGTCGTGGGGCCTCGAATTTCATTGGCGATAAAAAAGCGCACTGAAAAATTGCTTTTGTGCCTAATAGGCGATAAAG
The DNA here is from genome assembly GCA_019343175.1 of Oedothorax gibbosus. NCBI lineage: Eukaryota > Metazoa > Arthropoda > Arachnida > Araneae > Linyphiidae > Oedothorax > Oedothorax gibbosus. The sequence goes on from JAFNEN010000529.1 coordinate 208,961, forward strand.
TGTTTTTTCTAGTTTAAAAACACGGCGACATCTGGTTTTCGAGAAAGATAGTAAAAGAGTTCGTGCCGATGAATTACTGATTCTTAACGTGCACTCTCTCCACATGGGGTATTATTCGTCAGACATTTTTGGCTGCACGGGGAACAGCAACTCAAGTTTACAACTGAAGAGCTTAGTGGAGTAGTGTGCTAAGTAACAAAAAGGTGAAAACGAGAATATGAGCGAAAATCGAAATGGAAATGAAAGTTTTTAATTCACACTTAAATCCGTTAAAAACGGTAAAAAATATACTTAAGTTTATGAAAAAGGGGAAACTTTTGTGATCTTAACCTCTTGCGACCGACCTGGCATCCCCATTTGGGGACATTTTTTAAAACCTCTTCATAGACAATTAACGTGTTAATTAGTTCCGAAATTGACCTGGTCCGATAGAAAAAGATCCAAATATCAGTTTTTAGCCTTTGATTACAGGTGTCAGTCGTTTATTTCTATAAAAAATGAATTTGAACGAGGGTCCATACGATATTAGAGTTATCAAAAAAATTAATTTACACTTTTTTTTTTCAAACTTTTCAAAAAGTTCTTTTAGTAATTAATTTTAAAGGCATTTTGCATTAACATTACATTTTAACACTAGCAAATTTATACCCGTTCTTCGCACGGATTAAAAAAATATCAAATCGTTCCAAATATGTGTACCATATAACCTGTTATAGGATCATAAACGTATGTTATTGTTCCCGCTCGTTATAAAGTATAAAATCCTGTTTCATTGCCTTAAAATTCCAAAATGAAAAATACGCTATAAAATGCACTCATAAATGTCATCACAATTCCCTCGTAAATACATAAAACCTTTTAGCTTATTTGGCGCGTTTTCGGAAATAATTTGGCGAGGAAATAGATATAGCTACAAACACACCCATTATACAGCTCTAACACAATGACTTTCGAACAACCGACCAGCGTATAAATTATTTTTAAAAGAAATTGCCCATTTGGCGAGTTTTAGTTAATAATTTGGCGAGTATGGCAACGTATTTGGCGAAAAAATAAAGACGTAAAACACTAATATGCAGCTCTAGTGCGATGGCCTTTATTAACCATCATAGTTCAGTAATAGCTTAACTATACATTTATTGCTTAAATATGCATACATGCAGTCAACAGAAAAATCAATGAAAAAATCATCAAATAAACCCACTATAAAATCCGGGAATGGAGACTGGCGGAATTACGTCACTTAAGAAACATGTCAATTATTTTTCAAAAAATGAATTTAGTTTCTGAAGGTAATGTCAAAAGAATAAAATAAATATTTTCAATTTTAAATGTTTTCGTTAAAAGTTTTATTTAATTTTTTTCAGCCGATGGCATCAGGAAAGTAAAAAAAGATCGGATTTGAGCCAAAGTGGTGTAGTTTTTTCAGAAAATTCAAATTTTCTCTAAAAATAGAACATTTTGAAACCTGAAAGTTCAAAATTCTTAATCTAAGTATGAACTACACATTTGTGCCAAGTTACGAGTCAAACAGATACCTAGTTTAAAAGTCTATAAGACACATACATACACACACAAAACTTCATTTTAGCTTCCACACTACGTTTATAACGTAAAAAGTGGAAGGTTTTATAATCGTTCAGTCCGTCCGTCCGTCCGTCTGTCCGTCACCCACTTTCACAGAAAGAACCACAAGTCCCACAGACAAGTGGAATACGTCATTTGAAGCAAAAAATCAGATTAGGCTACATTCCAAATTTCATTAAAAAATTTAAATTATAAGTTTATTTAAAATTTAAATAACTAAAAATTTAATCTACATTGAAATAACATGCAAATTCCATTTTTATTCAATATTTTCACTGTTGCCATTTCGTTAAACGTACGAGAAACTTTATTTAAAATAAAAATAAACACTATTGAAAGAATATTTATTTATGTGATATAATTCAGTTTGGATTGTTGTAATATCACAATAGAGTTCTTTTGATGGTTCATTATATATGTATGAAGAAAGATGCATAAAGAATTCTAACTTTGCATAAAGAATATGCAAAGTTTCGCTTTTATTTTTAACGCATCAATTTTGTTAATTTATTTTTCGAACTGTAAACTGGTGGTTACTAAAAGATATTTTTTTAAAAAAATATATCATCGTTCTTCAAACTTCAAAAAAAAAATTAGCAAACGATAAAGATTAATTATTAAATCTGCAAAAGAAGATTAAAGAAATTAGTTAATTTTGGAATTAACTAGTTAAAGGCGCTGTTTGGCGAATTTCTTTCTGTGGTGTATAAATAGTGTTTCCTGTTGAGCACAAATGTTGTGTGGAAGCGGTTTAAGTGACAGATTCTGTAACAAACCCCCCAACTTGTTTATTATTATAGATTGTTTTTAACTACAAATAAGTGATACGGCCTTTCTTTTTGCATTTATAGCACAAAAAATGTGTATTTTTAGAGCTTAAGGCTTATATTATGTGTATTTTTATTAAAAATTAATATTTCTCAAGTAATTTTCTTTCCTATAGTTTATTTTATTTATAAAATAAACCTGTATATCTCCAATCCAGTTTTAACAACACAGAACACAATTGACATAATATGCAAAGATACAAACTTAAGAATTAGTTAACTAAAATGTTTCATTATAATTTTTTTTAACCAATAAACAACACTGTTTATAAGCAGGGAAGTAGAAATTTTTAGAGATAAAAATAGTTAGAAGTTAATAAGATTCCATGAATTATACCTTCAATGAGTAAATACATATTTCGAAATCAAAAGCAATTTTCTAGGAAAACATTCTTATCTTTTTTCCCATCTTTTAAATAGTTTCTTCAAGGAAACTCATTGCTACATTTCATTAACATTGATTAGTGGTTACGCTTGACTACTCCTTTTGTAGCTGTCTCATTTGGTTTCATTTTCTGTCGTCTCATTTGTGTCAATTTTTCCAATAATACTTAAGGTAAATTTCTACATAACTTTAACAAAAAAATGTATAATATCGTGCACAAAAAAACTAATTTTTTCAAATCAATAATCGTGGCAAAAGTGATGCTTTTAACGAAATCGTGTTTCAAATAAATCGTGAATTACGTCACTTAAGAAACATGTCAATTATTTTTCAAAAAACTAGCGCGACAAAGTAAATAAGAGCATCTGAGTAATCAGAGCATCTGATTGGTTTAAAATTCTTTATTTGAGCGTGATATTTTATTCGGCGGCTTTGTGATTGGTGTAAAATTCTTTATTTGAACGTGATTCTTTATTTGGCGTCTTATTTCCAATGCCAATCTAAGAAATACTTTTTGCACGTGATTTTAAAATAATCATTAATATAAATAATCACCTTCAAATCATTTGAACGTGATAATAAAATAATTTATAAGCCAATCAATAAATGCCAATTTAATAAATACTTTTTTTGCACGTTATTATAAAAAACAGTGTATGACAACACGTTGAAAATTGCCTTTTTTTTAAACTCGTGAATTTATTTCACTCGCTCGTGAAATAATTTATTCAACTCGTTTAAAAAAAAGCCTTACTTTTCACACTAGTTGCATAAATAACTATTTTTAACAGTCATTTAGTTAGTTTTATACAAACCTATTTGTGAATTTATTTCAATAGAATATTTATCTATGTAATTTACATTAAAAAGCCATATTTTTTTATTTACGGTTCTATTTTTTTATGGTAAACAGATTTTAAATTAAATTTAGTTCCCATCACTTTATGTATGGTCAACATTCTATGAAAAACTTTAATTTTTTTTAGAGATCAAACTCCAATCAGGATGAAATGATAATTATTAAACAGGGATTGTGTCTTCACAAAATCATATCAAAACTATTTAACCACCACCGTGTTTCGTAAACCTTTCACTGTTTCGTTGCCTCTCCATAATTTGCTTTCTCGCCATCCTAAAGAAAAATGCTCTCTATAATCCCACTTTTTGAAATCGGTTCCAATCTTTTTTGTTTCTTTAATTTTCAATAAATAATTTTCCACAAACAATTCGAACCTTTTTTCAGAAGTGGGGTTATATAGACTTGTAAGTCAGCTACATCTATCATATTAAAAAAAACCGTTTGCAAAAAATATTCAATACAGACAGAGAAATCCAAAAGTATTTTGTTACCGTTTGAAAGTACCGTTTTTAACAGATTTAAGTGCAAACGAAAAACTTTAAAGTACATTTTCTCTTTTTCACTTTATTGTCACTTCCACTAAACTGTTCCAATGTTCCAGCTGGTGTTGACTGCCCCACCGCGCGTGCAAAAATGCCGCTGAACCCGCAGAATCAGTGGATGCTTCCGAAGTGCAATGAAGACGGGACATTCCAGGATATGCAGTGCTACGACCAGTATCCAGAGATCAAAGACACTTGCATGTGTACAGCACTTGACGGAGCACCGTTGACTTTACCTGGATTCGGACTGGACGTCAAGTCGTGCGTCTGTTTCCTGGCGATGTACGACTCATACCTAAAAAGTAAGTTTAAATACAAAGCCATACTGTTAAAAATTTTGGCGCAGGATTGAATCGTAATCCTGGAACTTTCTAGCTGCCACCACTATTTGGAGCGTCAATTTACCAATTTTGTGGTAAAATCATAACTTTGATAAGCCGCAACAGTGGTGCATCAACACTCCAAAGAGTGGTATGGTAAAGTTGAAATATAAAGCCTACTGTCTAACATTTTGGCGCAAGATTGCACCGGAATCATATAGCTTCCTAGTTTACACTACTATTTGGAGCGTGAATTTACCAATTTTGTTTTAAATTCATAACTTTCATAATCCGCAAAAGTGGTGAATCAACGCTTCAAAGAGTGGTAAGTTGAAATATAAAGCCACACTGTCAAAAATTTTGGAGTAAGATTGCACCGGATACTCGGAACTTTCTAGCTTACACTACTATTTGGAGCGTGAATTTACCAATTTTGTTTTAAATTCATAACTTTGATACACCGCAAAAGTGGTGAAACTACCCTACAAAGAGTGGTGGCAGATAGAAAATGTCAGCATTCCGGCGCAATCTTGCTCCAAAATTTTAAACAGTGCAGTTTCACACTGCATTGTTGAGGTAGTTTTTGCTGTACTTATTGTGCCACATAATCTGCAGTGACAATGTTAATCTGATTATGGCTTACACACGTGATAGGGAGAGTTGCGAAATTACGGTTTTTCAACGAAATTCATTCAGGTAGTAGTAAAAGATTACTACGTCAACGTTTTATCTTATTTTAAAACACCAATTAATTTACACTGCTACTTGCGGATCATGCGATACCGTAAATTCGGCGAAAAAAGCTTTTTGTAAAGTAGACTATCCATAGCTTTAGAGTGAACGAAGTCGTACGCAGTGTCGTTGATGATCGAATTTACAGGACGTACGCTGCGTACGTCCAAGTAGTAAAGGGGTTAATAAGTTGACATCAGAGGAGAGAGAAATCATCACATGATTTGCGATGTACTTACTTTTTCCTTACTTTATGCAACGCCCATTATTGGCCTCTTGGTCAATGTATTTGACGACGAGCCTCCTAATATTGACTGATGAAGTCGGGTGTTGTGCAAGTTCAGAGCAATGAATTAGGTGGTCACCATCCATCCTAACATGGCTGCAGAGCGGGAAAGTCTCATCAGCAGCCTCTCTCAAGGTGTCTCGGCATATGGCTGAAAGTAGCGAGGGTTTCCCATTGCTTCCCAAGACTCTCGTCTTTTAGGGCATTGGTTTGTGATGTAAAAATTTCATCATACTCTGTTAATACTTTTTTTTTGCAGACCCCGATGCGGAATTCCCTAAATGTGAGGAGACGGGCTTCTACTCTCCTCTTCAGTGCAACGACAGCACCAAGGAGTGTTGGTGCGTGGACAAGTACGGAAAAGTCCTGGTCCCTCCATCCACAAAAGTCCACTCGTGTGACGATCCTATCCTTAAACTCCTGATGTAGATTTACATTGACCTAATTAAACTATAATGTATGTGATGTATGATTAAACTGTAATCTCTAATGTATGTCAAATTATATTGAAAGCATTGAAAACCTGTCTATCAAAATCTATGGTTGTTTTTTAATAACTGGAAGTCATTATGAGAATATAAGTTTTTGTGTTGTCATAATGACTTCAAATTTTTGTTTCTCGTAATGACTTTGCAAAAAAATAAGTAAAAATAGCTTTCAATTTCAAATACAGACAAATTCCAATGAATATATAAAAGATATGACTTTTACCAAAGTCCAAAACTTTCATATAAAAAAAATCTTGTTTTGAGGTAAACAACAAATTGCAATTAAAATTGTAATTTTAAGATAATAATTACTTAATTCCAACTACATTTAACTCTTTTAATGCCGTCGATAAACACACAAATACATTATCCAGACCGTATTTAAAGTTTTGTTTGCAATTAGTTTAAATTTTTAAGTATTTAAACTTGCACTTGTCAGGTCAATGCTGACAAACACAGTGATCTGTTTTTGTTAGCATTGACCTGACAAGTGCTCTTCTTCTATATACACTAGAAACAAAAAAAATTCTGATTTATGAAGACGGTGAATTGTGCTTATTTTAGCAGTAGATGGCAGCACCAAATTTTTATAATATCGTCTGGGTTACATTTAAATAAATATCTAGGGTTCGTATAGGCCTTTATATTTTCATAATAGATGGCAGCACCAAATTGTTAATATATGAGTAGTTATGTTTTTTTTTTTAAATCAAGTCTGTCTGAAAAATAGAAATAAAGGCTCTAATTATAGATTTTTTTTTGTGGGGGGAGAGATTTATTTAATTTGGGTAGAAAAGTAGAATTTACTTTTAATTTATAAATAGAGTTGAGGGATTTGGTTAAAATTTATTGCGCTAGAGCTACGAAAGGGCTATTGGAAACGGTTCTCGAAATGTTGAACCGCGGAAACGAAGCCGACGTCTCAGCGAACCCTCTATAAAACCTAAACAATCATGAGTTGTCGATTGGATAAGTTTACGACAAAATCATACTTTATAAGAACAAAAACCAAAATAATGTATTAGCGATAATGTCTACTGTGACTACTAAAAATGTCTAGAAAATATTGAACTATAATACGTTTTAAATCTTTATTATTTTTTTCTTCATTCTTATTCAAGAAATTTTAAGGCGTTATAGTGCTGTCTCAATTAGAAGAGAAGTAGAGTACAAAGTTTAGAAAGAATTAAATACACTCGAAAGCAAAGCAAAATTAGGTACACAAGTTTCTAGTACCTGTCATACGATATAATAAGGTTTTTGATAAAATGCTGCATTCACAAAGGGTATATCTGCCTTAGAAATTTTTAGGTTTTAAAAATTGGCATTGTTGTAAAACGAAAACCTTTTTGCAAAAATCCTTAATTAAATTCTGTAGTTTCAAATATCTATTATTAAGTAGAAATTGGAAGTCGTGAGGTGTTTCACACTCTTAGTGATTTTCAAATTTGTCTGAAAACGGTGGGTACTTAATGTATTATGCGTTTGATGTCTCATATGAATGTTTTTTAAATATAAATAAACTCTTAAGCTACATTTGAGGCCAAAAATGGGATTGTAAAAAATTAAATTGTGCAATACTAATAACGTTCTTGAAAAGTGGAGTTATTCCTTAACAATAAATATATAAACTTAAAAGGTAATGAAAACTAGAATTAACCAATAAATAAAAATTCGCTAATCATATAGTCGTCTTATTTTTATACAAAGTGACCAAAATTGAAGTTTCAACCTCAAAACTTTAAAATAAAAAAAAAAACTTATCAGAATGACGTCCATTTGAAGAGAATATTATTGTAGGATTAAGAGTAGTTTACATAAGATTGTAGTTTTTGGCTCTAAATGGTTTTGGGCAATCGAAAACTGATTTTTCACATCCGATGAGATATTGAATGTTGAAAAATTCGCTAATCATACATAGTCGTTTTAATGTTAATTATTTTATTCGTCTACACTCTCGTCTCCTTGCTCTCATGTACAGGAGTCGCGTCCTATATTTAGACCGGGCGGCATTTGCTGCTTCATGGCATCTTCCGCAGAAAAGAAGGAGCAATCTATTTCCATTCCGCTTGTTGACAGTCCAAAAAGTTTGGTGCGGAAGGAATAAGAACCGATCCCACTAGGACAAGGGTCTATTGCGCAAACACTCAAATAGTGTACAACACTCAAACTCAAACTACTATAGATTGTCGTGGTAACTAAATGCCACATGACTTATATATAATCGTTAATTCCACATAAAATATATAAATATTGATTCATATATTAAGATAAACATATTTTCTCGAAAAAATCATTTAACTTAAGTAAATTAATTAAAGTTATTAATTTAATTTAAATAATTTATTAAAGTTTAAGGTGAAAAAACTATTTTAAGTAATTAAATTTATGTACTTAATTTTAAGTACTTTAATTAATGTATTGAAGTTAGCTATTTATTTAAGTTTTAGGTGACTAAATTAACTTAAGTAATTAACAATTATATTTGAACACTAAAATTAAAGTAAGTAGTTACACTAATTTAATTAAGTTTTAAGCATTAAAATTATACAGTACTAGCTTTATAAATCCGGCGTTGCACGGGTAGACCCTTAATAACAGTGATTTTTTTATGTAAACTTTTATTTTATACCAATTGTTGCCTCCCATTCTGATTCTCCCTGTCCGATTGTACCCAGGCCCTTCCACGAGTTAGAGATCTTTCCCATAGGCCCCGGTGTTCGCCTTGCATGCAAAAGGTCCCAGGTTCTGGTCCGGGCATTGCCTAAATAGCTGCCAACCTAAACGCGTACAGCCAAAAAATTCCGAAGAATGTGAATGAATCCCTGTGTGGAGGGAGTTTACGTTAAATATCCTTCAAAGTCCCGACTCTCCGTACGATCACGCCCTTAAAATTTCGGATCGTCACTTAACTATGGCTAATAGCTCTCATGGGTACTCACTAACCCTAACCCATACAACTGGATGGGTATAGCTACCCTACCTTAAATTTTCAACTTCGCCAAAAGGCGAAAATTCCAAAAGTCAATCGGTCTTTATATCATAGCTGTATTAAATCGACAGTTTCATAAACAAAGAAAAGCCTGGTCCAGTATACAATTTCAAAAGATAATCAATAAATAAAATAAAATAAGGATTTTCAAATAACAATCTTACAAAGTAAACTCACGTGCTTTTACATGTTTATATTTTATTTTCGTTCAGGCTGAACGCGCTGAAATTTCTTTTAAATTGAAAATAAAAAACTTTTTTTCTTTTAAATTGAAATTCCAATCTTACAATGCTATTCCTATGGAGAAATCGGCTCACGTTTTGCCCTCTTACACCGGTTTTGGTTCGAATTTCGAAAAATCGCTTCTTAAATGACGCCTACGATATAAAAAGAATATTTTCCTAAAATTTGGTAGCTCTACCTCCAGTAGTTTTAGCTGGGCGTTGATACGTGAGTGAGTGAGTCAGTCAGTCAGGACATTGCCTTTGATATATATAGATTGTCAATCCTTATTTTTCGAATTAACACAAGAATTAAAAAAAAACTTTTTAATGTGTATAACTTTGAAAAAAACAAAACCATCACTCCATTCCAATAAATTGAATTAGATTTTTTTTGTTTTAACTAGTTCTTTTGTGTCATGTAACTCAGTAGCACTGAAAACTTTGCTTTTATTTTACAACTATTGAATACAATTTTCAATAATATGTGTCTGAAATTGAAATATCAAGAGACTTAAGCTTTTTGTTATTCTTTTTTACCCTAGATTCTAGAACTTACAAATTTCTTTCTTTTAACCACAACACTATTTTAATAATATCCTAAAAGAATCCAATTTAAACATTTAGTGAGGCGAATATTCTATAACCAAGCACTATAAATTTGATAAACAATGTAATGGGCATATTTTAGGTCTAAAGTGGCAACAAAAATGCTGAATGAAAATAAATTATTTCAAAAGATATTATTGCTGAATCAATGTCACGCGCGAACTAAGCACAAATCGGAACACCGATCTAAGGAAATGTAGGAATGAAGCTGGAATGAATTAAGTGATCTAAAAAAGACAATTAAGCTCTACTAGAAAAAGGATCACAACATACAATAACTAAGTAACTGTTGTACACAATTCACAGGTGCTACTTAGAATTTTCTATGCTAAGTGTATATCGAATTACAAAAAGTGGAAAAACAATATCTGAATCGCAGTTACTTGATTGTTGTATTCAACTCACGATAGATAAATATCTAAATGCAAATAGAGGTCAAGTCCACAGAAAGATCTCCTTACACGCTTCTTTTTCACTAAACTTTTCAAAGAAAGAAGCGTAGAAGCAAACTCTCCTTGACCCCATTTTAGATTCAACGATCCATATTAGCTAGTGGAATTCACAGTTGAACTCTACAACTTAACAGTACACACAACACTTCTTCCGACTTGTGCAGCTAGGGTGCGAGGTGACGAAGGGGCTACAACCTGTTCTTCTTCGGATGCTCTTTTGCGACAGAATCCGGGTCGAGCCCTCTACTTTTGTTTTGTGCCTCGGTGTTAATGTTCGAAATATGTGTGTGCCTCGAGGACAATTACTTGCTGAGGTTCGTTTTGGTGGAGTGCTTTATGAAGGGATTGTCCCGAAAAAGGGCTTTTGGGTTTGATCACGTACAAGGTGCAAATTTAGCTCAAGTAAGAGCTTCAAAAGGTATAATAAAAAAATAACATCAGAATGAAGCCAAATTTCGAGGGAATATTATTAGAGGAAGGGGAAAACGCATGGCATAATAAAAAATATTTTAAGTTTTTGCCTAAAAGCATTATTGTTTAAAAGGGTTCAAGTGCAAATGAATAGCGAAATATTAACTAATAGATACATTATTTTCATTTCTGTCTGTGGCAATGTCGCCGCGCAAGACGTGAAACATCCCCATTTTCACGCTTTATAAAGAGAAGCACCAAAGATAGGAATAACTGTATTTTCAAAAACATTAAGTATTTTACAGGCTCTATTGGGTTTTTACACGTCGAGGATGGCAACAGCTCCGGCGGTTTGTTGTCATTTGTTGCCTGGAATTATTTATGTTTTGGTATTCGAAAATGAGTTTTCGAAGAATATTTTACTTATTAAATTTTTTAAATGCCAACTTCTTGCTGTGCTGTTAGTTGTTGAAAACTTTTGTTAAAATAAACTTGCATATAAAGGAAAAAATTCTTTTCATCTATATCTGTCATTTTGATAGTGAAACCGAAGCAACCAATGAAATCGCAGTACGTGAAACTGAATCAACGAATGAAATCCAGTACGGATAAAACGGAAAACAAGAGAGTTACATCATCTGAACATTCCCGTTGCATTGTCTTTTTGATAAAATCAGCACATTACATTTCTTTTCAACAAGAACATGTAAAGATTAGATAGATAATTAAATTTTTGGCATAAAATGTAGCTAAAGGTTGATAGATATTCAAGATAGCAAGCTAGCTTGATATTAAGAAAATATTCTTCAGAGGCTTCAAACATATAATAATTACTTTAAAATCAAAACTGTCAAATTTTATCTCTTATTATATTTCGAGTGCATTGTACGAGCAGGGTTGCACGAGCAGAAAAATTACGAAACTGAGTTATAAAAACAATGAGGTTCGGTTGGATTATAATTATTGCAAAATAATATATTCACTACGTTTATATTATTCCCTATAGCATTTGTATCTAGAAAAACACTGGTAACTGTAACTTTTCAATTTTTGTTTTGTTTTTATTTTTGAAAATTAAATATTTATCCATGTTTTACATAGTTTAACTTTTTAATGTGATGTAGACAAAAATAATCCTAGGAGGAAATATATAAATGTTTTTTTACTCAGAATGCTTGGTGTCAGCGACATCAGTTTCTCCCTTTTTCTCAGTACGTGCAATATTAAATGAATCAGCTAACTGTAATTTTTTAATCCAAATATTTTTTCTGTAAAGGCATAGATTTATTGATAAGCTTTTGGGAAATACCGAAATTTGACCATCTGCCGTTAGAAAATTGTGTTTTCGCTGAGGAGAAAAAATTCTAAATTTTGCAACAAAAAAGCCAGAAAAAATTAGATACCTATTAAACAAGTTTCTTTATTTTATAAAGATTTCGTAAAAATATTTGAAATTTTTTACTTTTAAGAAAAGAAAATTAGCTAAATTAATTTCTGTCGGCCATCAGGTAAATAGTCAATTTTTTTTAATCTTACTTTCTGTTTAGAATCCGAAAGAAATTAAAAGTAATATATCAGTTTGCATTGTGTAGTTTTTCGTTTTTTGTTATTACTAAATATTTTTTTTAAAAATTGAGTTCTTACAAATGTTTTTGTTGATACTTATTTAAGAATCAGAAGTTCGCGTCATTTAGTCGTTGGTGACATTTTCAAACACGCCAAATGCGGCGAACCGATACAACTAAATGGCTGTGTTTGACGATTTGTTTTTAAGGTCTATAAAGCTTTTGGAAGAGATTTTAAGTGACGGTTACTATTAAAAACCAATTTGTTTTCTATAATAATTTCAGTGAGAAAAAAAAATAACCGGAAAAGCTAATTTAGTTCATTTAAAGCTTCTTGTTTTGTTTGAAACGAATCTATATTCTGTACTTATTGTCAATTTGATCGTACTACATATAAGAATTTTCGTTGAATATTAACACTTTAAGAAGTACAGGAGCATAATATATGCCCCAGTAAACGATAGTTTGTATTGGTGTAATTTAATCGGTTTCGGTTGTCCATTTATACCTCTTTAGTAGCTTTAAAACAGCAATTACTCGCAATAGGAACCTGTCAAGTGACGAGGTCACCAAAGGCTTCGAGCTACATCGTAGGAACAGGGTCTTTCGACCCACAGATTTAACGAGAACGAATATCGCAGTGTACTCAGGCATCCCCAGTGCATTATGGCCGACGATAGTCCTAATTCAGTTAATTTATCGTTTCCGGTTGTCTATTATAGCTTCTTAGTATGCTTAAACACAGCAAAGTTCGCAAAGGAACCTGTCAGTGAGAGGTCGCATACAACGAAATTCGAGCTACATCTACGCTAACACCGTCGTTCTTTCGCTCACAGATTAACGAGACAATATCTCAGTGTACTCAGCCCCCAGTGTTTTTTGGAGAGATTTTCCATCCAGATTTTTCATCCAGCTCAAATACGTCTATAGTATGGCTAGGACAACGACAGAAACAAGAACCTTATCGGTGAGAGGCTCGTCGATTACCACTTGGGGCCAACAATAGTCGTTTTTCATCCAAATTTGTTTCACCTTCTCCGATTGTTCTTTTGACAGCATCAGTTTTGCTGCTTATTGCAATAAATGAGTGAGTGTAGAAAACCTACCACAACAACGTTCTTTGGTCGTTCATTGTTGAGCCGTACTAGAGCGATGCGTGTTTCGAGAGAAACACGGGCTTTGTATAATAAACTATACATATAAATAATTTTCCGTATAAATTAGTAAACAATGTCTATTGTTGATATTTTAGTTTCAGTATAAAGGGGAAATTGATTTATGAACTTTTACATTCAATCTCAATTAATAATTTTTAAATCCTAAAAAAAACTAAACTCCTCGGCGCAACAGCCCATTACTGGGCCAAGGCCTGCCGTGCCCATTTCAGCTTTCGTGACCTAGGGCTCTGGGGTGCTAGGCATATGTCCCGGTAAGGTGGTCAGCCTCACGCGGAACTCCCGGTGTTTAGTTCCCAAGCACGCCCTTGACCTACGTTCAAAATAGATTCGAGTTCATAAATCAATTTCCACCATTTCAGTTGCTCAAAAACTAAAAATATATATACTTTTATCTAATATCATTTTTAAAAAATTATATGTGAAAATCCTTTATTATGATCTGAATATGCGACTTACAAAATTCGAATCAATAGTGATCACCTTAATACTAGGGCGGGATATCTTGGTCGGGAAAATAGTGTACCTGTCAGTAATGAATTCTTCCACCACTGGCAATAACGTTCTATCCGTCAAAAACTAGAGAAGTGTCCCAAATGGATTTAACCTAAAAAGTTAAACAACAATCCCTGACTAACATACTCGTGCAACTTTTTTTTTCCTCTAGGAGGTTACAAAAAACTATACAACAAAAGGAGATGAGTGGTGATAATAAAGAGCAAAACATCACATCGACCCAACCAAAACAACAGCAACTACAAGCAACAGCTTCCTTTCAAGAAACCAAAACCTCAGCATTTGGCGATATCCACGACGGCCTTGTCTTGACGCCAACCATACCTGTTGCCCTCAGAAAATCCATCGGCAAAATCGGAAACAGCGAACAAAATACCATATCAACCACCACAGAACAACAAATGCAACAAACCGCTTCCTCTGAAGAATCCAAAACCGAAATCTTCTCATTTGGCGAGTTCTGCGACCCCATCTTGTTGTCATCCATACCTGTTCCCCCCGAAGAAGAATCCTCAAGTAGAGGAAACGTGAGCCATAGTGATAACAAAGAGCAAAATACCGTACCAAGCAAATCACAACAAAATCTACAACCAACTGCTACCCATCAAAACTCGGAAACTTCATTTGGCGAGGTCTGTGACCTCGTCTTGGCGCCATCCATACCTGTTCCCCCCAAAAGAAAATCCACTAGTTTAAACCATAATAATAACAACGAACAAAATATCATATCCTGCATACAAGAACAACAGCTACAAACAACAGCTTCTCATCAAAATTCAGAACCTGCATTTGGCGAGATCTGCGACCTCGTCTTTACGCCATCCATACCAGTTCCCCCTGAAAAACAATCTACAAGTTCAGGAAATGTAAGCCGCAGTGATAACGTAGAACAAAATATCGCACTAAGCAAACCAAAACAAAAGCTGCAATCAACGGCTTCTCATCAAAACTCGAAAACTTCATTTGGCGAAATCTGCGACCCTGTCTTGTCGCCATCCATACCTGTTCCCCGCGAAGGAAAATCCACAAGTATAAACCCTAGCGATATCATAGAGAAAAACATCACATCCACCAAAGTAGAACCAAAACTACAACCAACTGCTACCCATCAAAACCCAGAACCTGCATTTGGCGAGATCCGCGACCTCGTCTTGGCGCCATCCATACCTGTTCCCTTCGAAGAAGATTCCACAAGAAGTAGTGGAAAGGTGAAGAGGAGAAGTCTCTGGTTTTGCTGTGCTCGGAAGAAGCCCAACCTGGCCTCGTATGCCCAGCCGTACGGAACCTGGCGAAAGATAAAGATGGCGAGCGACAACAGGGCCGGTTCCATCAGCAAGAGTGTCCAGAAACACGCGGGAAGAGCCAAAGAGAGGGTAAGTTTTAACAAAATATATTATAGTTAGACAGATGTGGGATGGTTAAAATAATATTGCTAATTATAAGGGCCATCTTTAAAATGGTACCAAGGTAGAAGCTCTTACAGGATTACAGGACATCGCTCTTTAAAGGGGTACTACTCTAACTATTATAATGCAAAAAATAAATATACATATTATTACATTTTATATATATTTTTTTTATATAAAATTTTATTTTGTAATATTTTATTTCATTTTATTGTATTTTATTTAAAGAAATTTATAAATATTTATACGTTACTATTTATTTAACATAGTTTAGTATCACAAATTTTACTTTGTTTGAAACATTTATTTACCAAACCACATAAAAAAACGCTATAAATTTCATTCATTTAACGCGGGTTAAAATGTTTATATCTCTTAAAACTCGTAATTTGTTCTAAATTTTAAAAAAAAACCATGTTCATTAAATTACATTTTTTTCATTATACGTAGTAGACTTGTCGAGAGGCCTATGTTTGGGTTGGGGGGGGGGGGATAATATTGCTAATTACAAGGGCCGTTTTTAAAAGTGTGCTGTACAAAGCTGAAGTTCTTACAGGTCCTATTGAAATCAATACATTTTATTTTACCTTATTTTATTTTTATTCTTTTATATATAAATCTAAATTTCTTTGTTAGAACTTATATATAAAAACATAATTTCATCTTAATAAATGTATACAAATTTCTATTTGTTTAAAATTTTTCAAAATTATTTCATTCATTTACTTAAATGTTAGAGTTGAAATATTTGTATTAAAATAAAACATTTAATTCAGTTATAGCATTACAGTATAAAGACTAGTTTTGGGGGGTGTATTACGCTTTATGGCTGTAAAGCTGAAGTTAGAGGCCTACGTTAAATCATACATTTTATTTACCTATTTCATTTTATCTTAAATAGACGTAATAATAATCCTTAAAATGGTTAACATTAAATAATATCATTTAAAGTAATTTATGGCCATGTCTATAGATTTTGGATTTGTACTGCAATTTTTTTTTTCATTTTAAGTCAGAATTTTTCAAAATGTATTTCGAAATTTATAAAATTTGCCATTTCTTAAGCTCATGTTAGGAGTTGAAATATTTTATTCAAAATGTAAAACATTTAAGGGTGTGGTTGAAAAACGCGCATTCTACAAAGTGTAAAACTGAGCTATAGGGGGTCCGGTCTGTTCATTGACGTCTTTTGACGATGGTAAATTCAAATGGACATAGTCTCCAATAAATGGAGCGGGCCTATCCTATATCTTAGTTATACTTAGATCATCTGAGTTTTGAAACAATAAACCCTTCATGTATGATATAACTCATGCAACCTTCAAATGTAACAATTATTTAAAAATAACATGTAACCACGAAAAGGTAATTAATTTTCTTTGTATTAAAATTTTCAACACATTTATAATAGTTTTATTAAAAAATTACTAGAACAGTAATTTAAAAGTAACTATAAAGTTTAATACGAAAGTTTGTTCCACTAAAACTAAAACTTCTTTTACTTAACCTCTATTTCTTGGGGTTTACAAATATTTTGTATTATTTAGTTCTTAAAGAGAACGAAATAATTTTATAAAAACTTTAATAAGAAAACTATATGCATCTTTTTTTAATATGTAACGCAACGTTATCATAATGTCTAACGTTAAAACGTAAGAAATGGGATACAAAAATATTTTTGTTTTATAATAAATTACAACTCTGAAAAATGTTTCATAAATAAACACATAAATATCATGTATTTTCTAATTCATTATATAACCATCAAATTTTTTTTATCCTATTTTGTAGGCAAAAAAGGCTTAACGGTCACGTTACATACACATCCATAATAACCTTAAATATAATGACATCACACAAACCACTAACTGTTACTTTCAGAAAAAGGATACAACAATTTACGCTTGAAAGAAAATTCGTCAAGTAATCCTTATTATCCCGTTTTAAAAACTAAATAACTTTCCTTCTTAAAGGAATTTTTGTGCTTAACTTTCTAAAAAAGAAAGCTTTATCTTCTAAAGTAACTTTTGTATAGATTTGGGATGTTTTGTATTGCCTTGTTGTGTTCATTAGTATGGTAGAATCGCTACCGAATCTTGATTGCGGCTATTGTCCATTGACTGTGTTGAATGTTTGGAAGTAATTTTCTTTTATAAGAGTCTGATGAACAATTTTTGATAAATAAGAAAAGTTATACATCATTGTTTTGAAGCCTACACTGTGAAAAAATTTATGCTAGGTTTCACAAAAAGAAATGTTTCTTAGTAGCTATAACGGCTGTGTGATGAAATGTTTCACCATATTTTTGGAATTCGGTTTAACCATTATTTAGATTTCGGAAACCAAAACCTGAAAAATGGTTCAACCGAATTTAAAAAAATGGTGAAACATTTCACAGCCGTTGCAGGATCCACTTTTTTGGTGAAAGCAAGTACGAAATTTTTTACAGTATATAATACATACAGTTTCAAAATTACTATGGAGTTAAACAACTGTAGTTTTCTTTCTTAGTACTATTAATAAAATAAGTTTTTATTTTCATTTTGACTTACAAAAAAACAACCCAATTTATGGATCTCAATAATTGCATAATTGCAAGAAATTATACGGTAATCTCTTTTTAATTTATGTGTCCTCAATTTAACCATTAACTGAAGGCCTCAATCTCCGTTTATACTCCGATTAATTGCGCGTTTGACACTCAAAGTTTTAAAAGATTTTAGTAACGTAGATTTTAGTAACGATATTAGTATAGTAGTTACACTTAAATCGATCTGCCTTTTGATGTAAACAAAAAACTTTCCAATTTCTTCTTTTTAATATTAAAATGAAAATAGCTGAATATTTTTTTGTAAAACTATTCCAATAAAACCTTCACTTTAAATCGAAGAAATATGTAAACCGTGATACACATCAAAAACCAATTTCGCATCCTATAGCCTGGAGTTATTTTTCTTGTTTCATTATTGTTTTCCTTCGGAAGAAATTGCCTCATTATTTTAGTGCTGCTTAATAAACTAAAAAAACTTGTTTGGTGCCTATAATTGACATTTTCAAAATAAAGTAATAGAGGATATAAAATTAACGATATCCAATGTAAAGATGGTTAAGGGTACAAATTACTATTTCACTTCACTTTGGTCTTTAGTTTGATGCCTTATATACTCAATCTATGTCTCATTTTAATAGAGGTTCATAAAACTGCTTATAACAGTTAGATGTATAAGCACAAGGCCATTTATAAAGTGTTGGGTATTCCAAAGCCAAATACGATATTTGGTCGACAAATCAGTACAATTTAAATGCAACGATAATTTGAAAATTATTTTTGAATAAAATATTTATATTAGTTCTTAATTGTCTAATTGACTACACAAAAGAAAGCGAATTTATGAACCATAAAAAAAACTTTTCAAAACAGTCAAATATACAAACTTAATTTATTTCAACAGTGCACACGTTTGTAAAGCGATTCAACTGTCTTTCAATTGTTTTTAGCTTCCACACTACGTTTATAACGTAAAAAGGGGAAGGTATTATAATAGTTCAGTCCGTCTGTCCGTCACCCACTTTCATAGCCCAAACTACAAATGATACGGACAAGTGTGATACGTCAAAAGTGTCTCGTCGCTCGAGAAACTTTAATTCTTTTTGACAATAAATTAAAATAAATTTATTTTTGTGACATCGATCAGTTTGAAATGACGTCAAATATATTTCACTACGAGATTCTTTGTATGTTGATATGAAATGGTTCCATTCTATTTAAAAGCGAAAAATATTACCTATTTATTCTTTAAAATATAAATTAATTTTTTTAAACGATAAGTTATAATTATTGAATTTTCGATATAAAATAAATGAAAAAAGCTAAATTTAGCATGTAAATGTTTAATATAGAATTAATGCTGTGTTTGGCGCCTTTTTACCTGTTAAACACAACTGTTGTGTGGAAGCGGGTTAAGTGACAGATTCTGTTACAAACCTACTTGTTTTGTTTTATTAAACAATTTAATAATTTGGTCCGAAATATGGCATATGCACTCAGAAAATAACTCATAGGAAAGCTTTTATAATTATTTCTGTCAAGATACAAACGCAAGTGAAGCACAAAAACAACTTACATTCACATGTCAGGGATGGGCAAAGCAACTGACCCTAAAAAATAGTGTTAAGTATCTTGCCTTAGAAAAGTATGGAATATTCCATGTAGGTCGTCAATTTGAGAACTTGGAACTTGTTTCTTAGGGATGTACTGAGATATTATCTATTCTTTTACAACTGATATGGAATGTATTTAGGTAATGTTGTTTTCAATTGAATGATGAACTTGTAACACTTTTAGAATGGATATGAGAAAGAGAAGATTCAGATGATGTATCGTTAGTTTCGTTATGTTGAATATTAATTCAATATTGTTGTTGTGGGAAATATTCTGATAGTATATTTCGATGATCAAAGATATTTATAATGAGAATAGCCCACTTAGATATTAGTAAAATTCACTTGTCATTATTTTAAAACACTTTAAATCTAATAGCTAAAAACTTTTATTGAATACAAAAACTTTAATTATAGAAAATTAGTTATAAAAATCTTAGAGCCACCATTGACTTCTAACTTTACTTATTACTAATTAATCAATTATAAAACATTTGGTAGTTTCAAGAGAACTTTTTGCCTTAGAAAAATTTAAATTAAAAAAAAACCTAATTCATGATCAGTAATGATAGATTTAGTAAATCTATACCGCTAATTTACTGTTTTGACGTTTATTAATTAAGTAACATCATATTTCTTATGAAAGGGAAATTTTAATTCTAATAAAATGTCTTTAAATCCCAAGCACTGAACATAAGTTTGTTACAAATATCAGAACAATTTAAAATACTTTATCGTAAGTATAACGAATATAAATACCCATTGTTCATAATACACTAAACACTGCTATCAAAACTTTTAATCATACATTCCTTAGTAATAGATCCATGTCCATTTTAATCATACTTTCCTTATTCTTACACTCCTTATTCCTTACTTATATGGTGAGCCTATATAAAATGTATTACTTCTACGCATAGATATAGAGCGTCAGTAGTCTTGGTTCCGTTTCCTTATACGTGATCAGAAAACTAAATCTACCCGATTATCCCAATACCGTTTCATTAGTAGCATTTGCTGTGCGTTTATGTCACCATTGTTTATTATTTCCTACAGTCGAAATGCAGAAAGTGTTATGATTGACAAGATTAAAATTAATCAGTGCAATTATTTAGGTTTCATTTCGATTTTTTTTATTTATTAAAATTAAAGTTGTCATTCGTATTATTTCTAATTATTTATTTTATTGCTTTCATAAGATTGTAGAGTTTGGTTTTTCATAGTTTTTGTCAGAATTAATTCTAATGTTACTATTTATTGATATAATTAAAGGTATTATTAACGTTATTTATTCCATAACCTTCTAATGATATAATTAACAGTAAACAATTATCGATTATCCAACAAATTCTTTTTGAATGTTGAAATATTTGATCTATTTCGATTAATGTTAATTTATGCGTATAAGAAGCAGTGGTTATATATAAGTTTTTAATTTTTCTTGAGTAATAATAGTACAATATTATAAGTCTAATTTTGATATTTTTTAATTATGCTATTTTTTCATAATTCATATGTATTTTACTCGAGTAGTCCATTTAAATATTTTTCTGTATCGTACGGTGACATATTAATGTGACTTATATAGGTGAAATTAGAATTATATTTTTAAAAATACAAAAATACAAATTTTGACAGCCTTGACTTTGATTTCCGTAATTAGCTATTTTGTTCATTAATTTGAACTGTTTGAGATATATCACTCTGCATTTTTTAATACACAATGAATTCAAATAAATTGAGTTTTTTTCAATTTAAATAAATATTTAAAATTAAATTTTTGGTTTAGATTGAAAATATTGACAAAAAGCTTCGTAAACTAAAAAAAATAGTTTCCTTGAGAGGACGGTTTTAAAAGTGTAATATTTTTGGTTTGAGAAAATTAATGTTCGATCAAAAATGAATTTAGTCATAACTTTCATTTGCTCAGAAATTTTAACTAATCATAATTGTAATATTTTTGGTTATTTTATTTAATTTTTATTCGATGCTATAATATCATTAGCAATTGTATTTTAAGGGATTTAGTGGAACATTTTGCAAGCAATATTCGACACTAATGATAGTATACAGTTTTTCAAATGCATTATTTAAAATGATTTTTTCACCTGTCCATATTGTACCCTCAATATTTTTTGGGAAATGTTAAAGAAAACTTGAATAATTTTTTGATAAACGATTTTTATGTTAGATTAAGTTTAAGTAAATTCCTGTTAATAACACTGTAAAAGTTTGTGCTGGTTTCACATGATATTGGTTCTAGTATCTGCAACTGCTGAATGGTGAACGTTCCACTATTTTGGTATTCGGTGAACATTCTCAGGTTTGTTCCAAATCAGAAAATGTTCACCAAACCCGAAAAAGGTGAAACATTTTACCACTCAGCCGTTGCAGCTACTAGACCAATATCATGGTGAACACATATCATGTGAAACCTAGCACCAAATTTTAACAGTGAACTCTTTGAAGGTATTTGATGTATCCACATAAATTTACCCATTAACCGTATTTACTTTAGAGCATACAAAAAGGGGGGGGGATGTATACATAAATGTACATTTTTTTGTGAAGAGGAACCCACGTGTTGATGTGAAGGAAAGTATTTTATAAATAAATGAATTCGCCATTTAAAAAAAAATGTTAATGCCTGGCAAAGGGCCAAGCTAAATTTTTTCACTCTTTGCTGCCAGTTATGATACCCTTCCAAGTATTAAGAATATCTTCTTTTTCTAAGAAAAAGAAAATGTAGATATGTTCTCCTTCCTAATAGAAAATGTAACATGAAACTGTCTTGTTTCTAAAGTAATGATAGATTGAAAGTCTTGTGATAGTTGAAGTGTCTTCAACTTTAAATAGACATTGATCAGCGATGAATAAGCAGGGTAATCCAAAAAAATAAAGACGATTCCCACTTAATACTATATAACATTAGCGGGAATAGTTTCTTTTTATCTACCTTTAATGAAACATTTGATAAAATTAGCTGTGTCAGTTTTTTTTGTAATTAATAGTATATTCTAAAAAAAAATTTATTGCTAAATTTACCTCTAAAAAATCTTTTGCCTTTGTAATCTGCATGACCGTCTAACTACGTCATTTTTTTCAATACAATTAATAAGTAAACTTCGCTATCGATATTTTCGGAAAGCTTGATCATTATAGTTTATATTAGAAAAGTTAGTATTAAGATAAATTAAAAAATAAAGTTGTGAAGAAAATTCTTTTTTATAAATTATACTTAACTTATTGACATATATGCCACTCAGTTCTATTAATTATTTTTCGTTATTATATGTTTTTAAATATATATTCATTTTTTTATCTTACGGATAATCTAAGCACTACTTTGAAAACTAGTCACCAACTTATAATTATTTTTTTAAAATGATTTTCATTAAATAACTGTAGTTAAGGAAGTTCTACTACAATGCTCTTTTTAATAAGTGTACAAATCTTATTAAAATGCAAATAAAGTAAGGTAATTACTTTACTAATGCGTATAAATCTATAAACGTTATCTAAATATTATAAAGAAATATATATCAAAGAAATATATATCAAATATATTTTGAAGCTAATTTAAATAACGCTTTACTAATCCCTTGGAGGCACTTATTAACATTTCAATTACATTCATCAGAAAGTCTACATAAAATCAAATACCAGTTTTAAAAAGTTGGTCATCTAATGCATTAAATTAGTTTTTATTTTTAATGATACCTGATATCGCGCTACATTGCTTTAAAATTTAAGCTCAAAAATCAATTCCAGATGCTCTATTACATAACTGCATTCCAAATTCTGTTGAATACTTTCACTGTTTTTTTTAATAAATCATTTCCCACGCTTTTAATTAAATTTCCTCTCTATTTGCTACAATGGTACAAAAGCTAGATTAAAAACTTCGTGCATGACCATTTCTATGCCCCAATTTCACGAATCACTTTAGAGTTGCTTAGTGTGACTGTCTGTGTCACTCACCTTTTTAATGAGATGGTAAGAAATGTTCGACGGAATTGAATCTCAGCAACTTTCCTTTTCTCCAGGACGGAATAAGTTTCGACTTCTGAGAATGCTAAAGAAATAACTACACTTTTTTAAGCTATTGGTAGGGTTTTCTTGATAGTGTCCATTTGATATCTTTCCCGTTGCCCTGGCTCGCATTTTTAGTAACTTCTTCTATTTATTAAATTATATTACTGCATTTTTCTGTTCTACCACTTTGGATATAAAAGAATCATACAAACTAATAAATAAGAAAATTCTTTTGTTTATTCGATTTTTTGTTTTATTATTGGCTGAAAATCAAGTCCAATGAATCAAATACAATACAACATAGTCTATTTATTTAACAACTGTATTTGACCATCTTAAAAGAATCGTAAAAAAAAATTATAATTTTAACTCTCTTTTTTGCACTACTTTGGCGTAATTTATTTTCATATCCAGTCATATATAAAGTCGTCATCTATTCGTTATTTTGATAGTTTATTAAATTAGAAATCCCTTTAAAATTAAAACTTAATACGTTGGAAATGTTTTTTCTTTTTTAACTTTTAAAGATTTAATTGTTAATATTTTCACAAAAACGACGTTTTTATTGATAAAATAAGTTCAATAATACATACATTGATAAAGAATAGAAAAAAACAATAACTATTTCATGAAAACAACACAAATCTTTCTCCTCTAATGCCGCCCGTATAACAATGGGGTTTGAAGGCCTCCAATAAAATAATGACTTTGCTGGAACGCCATTTAGGAATGATGCCGGTGTAAATGGGTTAGGTGAGAATAAATAACTTAATTGCTTTGAAAGTGAGACGCGAGCGTAAAATGACGCCTTGCATCGGTTTCAGCAGGAAATACTTACAGTCCATAAAATATAAATTTTCCATTGTTAATTTTTAAATTATATTTATAATTTAAAGTATTGTAAAATATTTGTAAGTTGATGACCGAGTCTTAAGAGCACTAGGCACTCGACATAAACCCATCAACGGGGATTGGCAAGAATATTTGCCACGCGAAAATGAGCTTTCTTCTTAAGTTCATTTAAATTAACAAAATATACGACAATTGAAGAGAATAGTCATGAACAATTTATGTAAGACAAGTTAGAGTTACACTAAAAACATAGATATCATAGTTAAAGTATTAGATTGGCAGATCACGTGACCTCCAATGTTAACGACGGGACGCGCATGGAGACCAGAATAAGAGGGCAATGGGGCCAGTGTTGCCACCAGTTTTAGGAGAAAAACACTACAAAAATACCATTTATTCAAATTACAAGCAATACCATAAAATTTAGCTGCATTTGATCTTTTAGTGACTTTTAAAATTAACCTTGCTAGTATTTTATGTATGTTTTGTAATTTAGAACAAATGGTACTTTTTCGTAGTGTTTTTCCTAAAACTGTGGCAACACTGCCATTGCCTCTATTCTGGTCCCATGCGCGTCCGTCGTTAGCATCGGAGGTCTACGTGATCTGCCAATCTAATACTTTAACTATGATATCTGTGACTAAAAACGAATTCTAAAAATGAAAAGTTAACGATTTTATTCGGAAACTAAACTGTTAATGGCATTCACAAATCCGTCGTTAATAGGTTAAAATCTTAGAATTTGAGTCTCACTTCAGACACTGTAAAACATTTGGTGTTACATTACTCCATAAAACTGCTGGTGGCAACTACTAGAGGCAGCATGAGAGAATGACAAGATAAGACCACTGTAAGATTTTTCAAAACCAACTTGTTGTATGAGATGCTTTCACATATCGTCATTAATAGAACATCAGTTTCAGGGAATTATAGTTACTAGACACAAATACATTTGTGTGATTCATTAAGGCATACCAAAAATTGGTGCAAATATCAATTGTTCAGTTTTTACTTGAAGTTAATTACAAGATAATTTTGAACATTAAGTTCAAAGCACCAATTTGTTGTATGAGATGTGTTACATTACGCATAAAGCACAGTTTCAGGGAAATAGACCATACATGTTTTATTCATTAAGGGCATACCCAAAAATTGGTCAAAATATCAATTTTTCAGTTTTTACTTCTTATTATTTACAATATTTTTCTGAACATTTATGAAGTTTCACATGATATCTTTTGTAGAAAAAAAAGCTATTAAATATTTTCTGGAGTCATTCCTATAAGTTTGAATACGTATTTCGTCTGCTTCCAACCTTTTTTCTCGGTTTCGCGTTTTTCAATTCTTGTGTTTAATAAATCCCTAAGGCTTTTTTGCTAATTAATTTAGAATTTTGAAGTTTTTAACCTGTGTTATTATATAAATGGTTCAAAAAATTCTGCATGTAATAAGGTCTACTATGTATAGTTGTTTTTTTTTAAATGTTGAATCCAATAATTTGTAATTTTTTTGTGATTTTCAGTATAAGTGCATGTTACTTTTTAACTGTAACTCATATTTTAAAATCCATGCACAGTTCTTGAAAAAATAGTACTAAAAACAAACTATAAAAGTTTGGTGGAGTTATTCTCAAAATTGAAAGAGGAGTAGCGTTTTAAAAAAGTTAATTTTGACTTTTTTTTAAAAATAAATGAACAACTACTTGTAAATATTTATTTTTATTGCTAGAAAATGTTTATTTAGAGTGAACATTATATAAAATCACTATAATTTACAAGTTTATGTTATAATTTCTAGAAATAATGTTTTGGGTACCGTATCCCCTTAATATTTAAATTTTGCGAAAACTCAACGAAATCTCTGCTGCTATGTGTGAAAAGTGTCTACAATTTGGCCACTTTCTTTACAAGTTTCTAATTAAAATCGTTTTACTGCTTAAAAATCAAAATTTGTCGTTTTGTATTTTAAGAACTCTGGATGTCAAAAATGGTCTCAATTTTAATTTTTACATAAAACTTCTGCTTTTAAGGTGTCTTTCAAAACCCTTTTTTGAGTAGCATGTGGTCACTTTACTGGACTGAACTTTAATTTGAATACTATAACTGCCATACAATAAACAAAAGCGTTTAACTTCTTAGAGGTCATAGTGGTTAAAGTTGTAATATGGGGTAGCCACATATATTAGAACGGTTAAAAAATCGTTACCTAATATGGCCACTTTTCCTTAAATATTTATTTTTGCGATTTTCGAAAAAATAACATCACCATTGAATATTCCAAAATTCTTAATAAATGTTACCAATGTTTATATTCATTCTAAAAAAGCAATTTAAAAAAATCGAACTAGCAAAAATACCTACGCCTCTTAACATTTTGTTTTAAGAATCACTAGAAATTTCTTTAAAAACTGTTATGTTTTTTTGAAAATATAATTTAAAAGAGTAAAAATTAAGGAAATTCATGATTTTAAAAGTAACTTAATTCCATATTAATTATTAAACGAAGTAGTATCAGTATTAAACATCAAACATTCGAAATAAGCTTATAAGCCGAACAAAGATAGACCGAATATAAGCCGAATAAAGCTAGGCTTAATCAACGGGTGGCCACAATAAGGAGTACTGGCCACATTAGGTAAGCTTCTCTTTTCCTCTTATACAAAAACTGCAACTATTTTTCAGAGCGCACGTTTATGTTTATTGCTGTCATACTTTCACTTGACAAACTTAAAGATATTGAATTTTTATGTCATTTTTATTACTTTACTTCATACAATTCCTCTTCGTTCAAACTCATAACTTAGATAAGAATTAATAGCAAATCAGTAAGTTCAACAGTCCGTAACTGAAATTTTAAGCAATATCAAAGGAATCTCTTTTACAAAAAATGGGGGGACTTGGGGTTTCTTCATGCTAACATTTTCAATAAGAAATTGATTTTTAAAAAAAACTGTCTGTGTTGTAATTGCTATGGTTAAAAAGACATTTTTTGATAATTGAATTCGAGTAAGGAAAGAAACAAATGCGAACTAGATGTCCTACGCGATAACTTTATTATTTTAAAGCATTATGAAAATTTATCACGGATTGTAAAATACCTTTGTTGGTCCCGCTGAAAGCCTTTTACGAAACTTGAAGTAGTTTTATTTAATAAAGAATATCTTTTTGCGCTTTCGTAACACAGTAGTTCAGCCACTAACTTATATTTCTCAATAAATACATCAAAACTTAACTTGATGAAATATACATTTTACGAGGTTTTCTAATCGAGTGCTACTTGAGGCTTTTAAAAAAGCCTGCAGATTGTTAACCCTGCACAAGATATCGAATTAAAAGAGAGATTATTTTTATTGAAAAGATAATTAAGTGGAATGTAAGAAGTGCTTAAAAATTGACTTTGTGAAATACAATGTTTTATTTCCTAACCACTTATTTATCTCGATCTTAAAAACCAAATGAAATTTCTACAAAGACACATCTGCAATCTATAGCTTTGCCTTATTTAGTAATACTGTTCGAATTCATACGTTATTTTAAAACTTGACAAAAAAATGTTTATGTTTTTCTTTATACTATTTGGCATTTAATCATTCTTGTCTAATTCCATATAAAATTACCCTTTTTGGAGAGTAAGTTACGCGTGTAAAAAGTGTTTACCACTATAACTTTCAACATTGTATGAAAAAATAGTGGAATAGCTGGTCTACACTTATTGCAACTAAATAAAGTAACCTGCAAAATTAAATTTGATTTATTTTTCAAATTTGAAAAGCTTTTTTAAATTGTAACTTACACTACATTTACATAGAATTAGCCTCTTATGATTTCGAATTTTTCATATTATTCAGATGTAGTATCTTGATACAGGAGAAGAAGGTTTGTTTCAAAAGTTTTTTGAAAACTAAATTTTCTTTCATTTCCTGGTCCTAAGACTTTCGCTTGAATCTTGGCCCAGTTCTAAAGTCTTGTCTAGTGAGTGTATGGGTTTGTTCGGCACCTCGCCAACCCTACAAATACACTTACGCATCCATTGAACCTTACTGGAAAACCACCAAACTCATTTTAAATTGTCGGAAGATTTCTAATTAATGAATACAATGAAACAAGCTTTTGCACCTATCATATTACGCACATCCATTGATGTTACATTAAACAAACTTTTTACTATTCATTCTAATGTAGTTGAATGGTTTCGTGGAAAATCAATTTAATTAGAGGCTAACATGCTAATAATTAACAATTATTCTTACAAAATGTATCCAGTTCATCGACGAACGTCCCAGTCAACACTTCATTGATATTTATTAAGTATGATTTTCTTATTTAAATATTTATTCATAAAACTTTATATTTTTATATTTTATGTTGTTATGCCTCACTTTTAAATATGAACGTTTTTGTAATTAATGGTTTGGGATCTATTGAGTAACCATTCTCTGGATTTCAAATTCTATGGTTCCCAAAGCAAAGACATTATCTAGGTATTGAAATTCATGCAAATGAAGTTGAAATAGTTATATTTCATTCAGTTTTTAACAGACAAATTGCAAAGAAAAAAAACTTACCTCCCCCTAGGCACACCAGTGACAGGCGGGAGTACTAACCACAATAAAACCGAGGAATAATAAACTACCCAACTCAAGCTCGAACCACGGACCTTTGGATCTGTAGTTCACCGCTCTCCCATACTGCGGTGTTCCGGAACAAATTGTTTCCACAAATAATTAAAATGCTTGTTCGGGTGCAGCCTAGAATTCTTCACGCAGTTAAAAATAGAAAACAATTATTTTAAACAACATATTTTTACAGAAAAATAACTGTAAAAAGAAAAGAGCGGTCTTTTTCTGTAAATATACAGGATTTTTTCTGTAAAATTAACAGATTTTTTTTCTGAACTTGATAACTTGACTTTCTAAACATATTTTCTTGAACAGATAAGTGATATTCGAAACGGCTGTAAGTATCTTCGGCATTTTATTAAATTACTTGACCAGCAAAAAAAGAATTAAAGTACATGAGCCAATTATTTTCTAAACAAGTCCTGTTAATTCAATGGAGAACGGCACTACTGGTGGTGACGTATTTTTACGCTTTCGCATAGGGTGGTACTTGTAATCAAATATGAAAATCGATGAACTTGTTTTTAAGACTGGTTCGTTGAACCGATAATTATGGATGGTATAAATAAGTGCTACATAATATTTTCTCATAATGTACAGCATTTAAACATGCTTTTTACAAAGAAGCATTTCATTAAATTTCTTCAAAATGAATTGCGTAAAGGCAATTCCATACAAATGTCAACTTTTTGAAATGTCACTTTTTTTTAAATATTTACTAATTAGGTTTAAAAATTTATTCCAAGCTTTCAAATTATGGAAGCAGGGGTGATAAAGGGCATGTATTCACATTTCCCGAAAAAGGAGATCGATGCCTTGTGGACAAAAAAATGTGTTTTCTCAGCAAATTCAGCCTCATTTCAACTAGTTGGAAATCGACCTCGATAAGCGTTTGAAAAACCTTTCACATGTGAATAAATGTATATAATGTAATATTTAATATCTTATGAATATTCTAGATAATAAAAAAATTAAATTTATTACTTTACACTCTTTTAATTTAATATAAAATTTATGAAACTTTTAGTCATTCCGTAACGGACATTCCGTAACGTCAAATGACAGTTAATAACTTAAACCATGTTACAGGTATATTGCTCTAAATTATAATTTACATAGCTTATATATCATATTTAAGATATGCATTAGTTTAAAAACTCAATGTATTGTTAATTCACAGAAATTTCCATTTTTAAGTACCAGGATGCAGTCGTGGTTGCAAAAATGTCATTCCGTAACACAAAAAGGAGTTAGTCAAAAAATAATAAAAAAATACGTTTTAAAAAATTTCAACTTTTTTTTATAATGTTTTAATCATTAACAGTAATATATAAACAGAAAAAAAAAACAATTTTCCTTTGAAAATAGCTTTGTGGTAATTGTTTTACTTCATTTCTACAGTTCAAAATGTCATTCCGTCACGCATGGAATTGCCCTTAAACATAATTTTTTTAACATCACAGTTAACAAAATTATGAATTTTTCATATAAAAGAACTTCTGTACCTACAACAGTGCCCGCCTTGTAAGCTGATTAAAAGTATACGAGACCAATACTATATTTTACGTTAAATAAACCAATGCTTAAAACTTATACATGAAAGTCAAAGCATATCAAGAACTGTACCTATGCTTATGCTTGGAACAAAAAAGTCAGTCCATAATCATATCGAGGTATGTGAAAATATTATGTCTGATAAATAAAAGTCAGTCTAATCATATCAAGAACTGTACCCGTACTTTTGTCGTCGACATAAAAGTCCTTTCAAATCAACTTTCCTTAAAGAAAAATGCGAACTTTGATGATTAAAAAACGCCCATCACTGTTCCAAAATATATTCATTCTTCATATAAATGAACTTCTGTATATCAGCGTTTTTTCAATGTTTCAAAACCAGAAGAAAGGCAAGCTGCCAACTTCCCGACATAGCTCGGCTATTTCCGTCCAAAAAGCGTTCTGAAGGCTCTTTTTTTCGATTCTTCCTCTCTAACTACTTTCTCTGAGATATTCGTGATTCCACCATAGCCTTCAGAATGTAGACTTCTACAAAGAATGGGAATTATAACAATGTTGTGCAAAATGTTGACTTTTTTTCTGTGTATAATTCCTATTGTTTGAAATGTTCGGTGTTAACCCCTTTTGATTTTTTTTAAATATTGCTCTTCTCTATAGTTATGCTACTATAGTTTATACGTGGAATAATTTTTATGCACCCACCTTAAATTGAATATCTCGATTTGTTTGTTGTAAAATAAATCTTAAGGGGACTCGCAACCCCAAAATAGATGAAAATATTTTTTGCTGTCTTAAAATACTGTTTAAACCATCTGGTATATTTCCCCGAAGTTTATAAACAACTGAAGTATTTTTCACATAAAAAGATCTCTTATTTAAAGTTCTTGTTGAATGTTCTACCAACAGTTAATCACTTAAAGTAAATTTTCTCAATTTGTAATATTTAGAAACATATCCGCACATATCCGTTAAAATGTTAAAACTTCAATACTGTGAAAAACAAAAAAAAAATTATGAATGTACATATAGAATGTATTGCATAGAATTAAAGATGGAATAGTGAAAATACTTGATAGATTTTTTTAATTAAACCTTTACATCTGTATTCAGTCTCGTGACATTATTTATTTCATGGTGATTAATTTATTTTGTAGTTATAATTACAAAATTTTGTGTCTACTAACATTCTCCTGGTCACTCAGTTGCAAAAAGTTTAAGGTCATGTTTTATTAATTTGAACTTTTTTTGTTGCAAAAGAAGGTACATTTATATACATTTAAGGTGTACGTACATTTAATTTGATGAATAAAATTTAACCCTTATTATTATTTTTTAGGTTAGTTAGCTAAATTTAATGCGTCCAACTTTTTTTGCGCGTTCCCTGAACTTTTAAAAAGTGAAAAATGTGATTTTTACAATTATAGACTACATGTATGTAAATTGTGGATTTTGCAATTACTAGACTACCAACACACTTTCATTTCCGTGAAATTTTCTTGAATACGTAACTCGAAGTTCGCGTTTTCCTCCTTAAAGAAATAACTGCGAAAAATTGAGAGTACCCCCTGCCAAAACGAAACAAACAGGCGGAAAACACTTTGCTTTGGAATAAATAAAAAATCTTTTGGAATCTCGACCAGTGTTTCGCAACGGGGTCAACAAGTGCAGACTGACGGGTATGGATGGGAAAGTAGTGGATTCAACCTTGAAAAAGGTTCTAAAAGATGCACCTGCCTTCCAGCTGATGCAGAAATGGAACACATGTAGTTAGAGAACAACATCGACGACTTTTTTTTTATTTGGCTTTATCTGACCGCTGCCATATATTTTGACTACAAGAAAAATCAGAGCAGTTAGAAGATTCGTAAACTACTTTCAAAATGTAGAACGTTTTCGTTGAATATTGGAACTTTACGATTTATAACGTTAAAACCGGGGGCTGGGGAGCCCGGTCGGTTAGGCATTCGCCTAGCATGCGAAATATCCCAGGTTCGGGTCCAGGCATCGCCCAAATAACTGCCGACCTATAAACGACCTGTGCAGCCAAAGATGTCCGACGAATAATATCCCGTGTGGCGGAAGTGCACGTTAAATATCCTTCAAAGTCCTAACGCTGCGAACGATGTCGCCTTTAACGGTTGCGTTGGGTGCCTACTCAGGTGTCGGCTCGTCACTTGACTGTGGTTCTAAAATAGGACACCCGTCGCCAATAGCCCTCGTGTAGCTCTAGTGCGACGATAATTTAAACTAACCTAACCTAACCATAACGTCAAAACCGCAAACATTTATAACAACGCAAACCTGAAATAGGTTCAAATTTTTTTTTATCAAAATAAAAACAACTTATTTTAAGTATTGATACACATTTTTGTCAAAGCCAAATCTCACTAGCTTTTGAATGATAAGTTTTTATTTTGATTGATGATATTAAATAATGAAACTTTTTTACTATGTAATTACCCATGTTAAACTATATTATATAGTTTCTTAAACTATGTTGTATAGTTTCTTAATATTCCTACTTTCCTTATAAGAAATTTGCTTGTAAATGTATAATAATACATATTCACGATTATTCTATGGTAGTTAAATAAGGTTCGATATCGAAGATCCATAGCGCTCTGGGAAGAGCCCCACGCGACATGCAAAAATAAAGTTAAAAATTATTTTTCCTTTTTATTTAACTGAAATTATGCATTTATTAAAAAAAATAATATTTTATTTAGAAAGCATATCATGCATTGAAAAGACCATTACTCTGTTGCCCGTTCCATTATCCCTCAGTTAGTCTTAATCCCAATCAGGCTTGCGTGACCTTACAAATCCTTGTGTTTTTTAGACTAATTATTTCAAAGCGACAGATGGTAAATAGAGAATGCAGCAAGGTGTGTGACGTCATTATACTTTGCGGGTTGCTTATTTCCTCGTATAATTGAGCCCGAAGCTCTAAGATTAAGAAGATCATGGTGGAGCCTTTATCTCTCAGTTACTTTAACCGAGCTTTCTTCTGTGTCTGTTGTTTTAGTGAAATTGTAAACAGATATTTTTTAGACTAGTGACTTATTTTTCATACAGAGTTATATTAGTTTTTCAGGTCAATCTTAAAAAGTATATTTAAAAAAATTAGCATTAGCATTATTGAACATTATCGACAAAAAAACGTTGATTATGAAACAAACCTAAGTTATTAAAGATTTAATCGGAGGACCCTACACTCTTAAAACAAAAGAATAAAATCCACTCCTATAGGGGAAGTGCATTTTCGGCACCGGAAAGGAGTGGAAATTAACTCAGACTGAGTTAAAACCGCTCGTTTTAAGATAGTAGGGCGTATATTGTTTTCTTTTATTTCTTTTACCCACTCCGCCAAAAGAGTGAAATCCACTCCTATAGGGGAAGTGCACTTTAGGCACGAAAAGGAGTGGAAATTAACACAGACTGACTCGTTTGTTTTAAGAGTGTACATCTTTATTTTTTTTAATTTTTGGGGTAATCGAATTTTAACTGGAATGAAACCCTGCGTACTGAAATTGAAATCGTATCTTGACTGCAGCTCAAAATTGAATAGTATAATGCGGGTTTTGCGTACTTATTGATATCGTAATTGGACTACTGAATTAAGACACAATCCCACATTATTAAAAATTTGGCACTTGGTATCACCAAAATTAGGATTCCTGGTACACTGTTAAAAATTGTGTCTATAGTTTAACCAAAATAATGGTGCTTAGTTGCTGCAATGGCTGAGTGGTGAAATGTTTCACGTTATTTTCGAGATTAGGTTGAACCATTTTTTAGATTTTGGAAACAAACACCTGAGAAATGGTTTAACCAAATACCGAAACTATTATGAAACATTTCACCACCAAGCCATCGCAGCTACAATTATTATGGTTAAATAAAACACAAAATGTTTAGCAGTGCAATGCATTTATTTGTCCGACTCAAGACTTTTGAGAATATTCTTCAATAAAAATATAATTAAAGCAGTTGAATAAAACACGATTTTGACAAGCGAAACAATTTACCAAATACTGAACCAAAACGAAATTCGAGAACATACTGAAACTTATAGAACACTTAAAGAAAGAAGTACATTTAACATAATATATTGAAATCGAACAGTTGGGTACTAAATATTATACCAAAGGAATTGAAGAACATTCAGAAACTTAAGCAACTGAATTTAACATAACAGATTACAGATTGAAATAAAACCGTTAGTTCTCGCCTCTCGTAGGAAGTGGTTTTCTTCCAACTTATCTTGACCCTTCTCTGAGTAGGAAAACGAGAACTGCTCTCCGTGATTACGTTTTGGTTCATTGTCCGTCCATTACACAATTTGTTATGATTCACTTTGACCCGTCACTGACAGACCGGTAAGGCAACGTTGCAGAAAAACGCCTACGTTTGGGAAAGACGGTTTCCATCAAGCCATATTTTAAATGGATTCTGGTAATTAAAAAAGAAGCTTAATTCCAAAAAATTAAAAGTTTATTCCTAGAATTTCGTGGTCTTTCCACTGTTTAATAAGCAATTTATGCTATACTATGACTTAAAAAAAATTATGTAAGATTAAGAAAGTTTATTCCTAGAATTTCGTGGTCTTTCCACTGTTTAATACGCAATTAATGCTATACAATGACTTTAAAAAAATTATGTAAGATAATTAATTAGCTTTATAAACTCGGTGTTGCACGGGTGGACACGTAAAAACGATGACTAGCATATTATGTAAACTTTTACTTTATAACAATCCATTCCATTCATCAATGGTCAGCAACCAATCAAGATTTTAAAAGCAACCTCCTCCGCTTTTATCAGCCTTGTTTTTTATTTGGATGTCCAAATGAAGCCCGACCCTTCTTTTTATGAAGTACTAGCAAATAAATACCAATTCTTCGCACGGACTAAAAGAATATCAAATCGATCCAAGTATATGTGTCATTTAATTTGCTATATGATAATAATTAATTTGTTATAGGATAATTCACGTCAAAACCTCCATTCTGTATTTTAAAAAAAACATTTAGCTCATTGGCACGTTCAATTATTTTCGAATCATTAATTTGGTTTCTGAAGGTAATGGCAAGAAAATAAAAGCAATCTCAATTTTAATTAATTTTTGTGTACGTTTTAATTTCTTCTGTCGAATGGCAACACGAAAGGGAAAAAATATCGGATTTGAGCAAAAGTGGTGCATTTTTTTCAGAAAATTAGAATTCTCTCTAAAAATGGAACAAATATGAAAAAACTAAGCTTCAGGTGCACACGTTAGTATTAAAGGGAATCTATCTTACAAATTTCGAATTTCTGAGGGCAATATAAGTAGGTCTTTTACGATCCACAGACATACAGACAGACTTTCTTTTATTGTTATAGATAAACTCCACAATTGGACATAAATATTAGTCAATATTTCTATTTCTTTCCATTTGAAAGCAGCAAAATTAGACAAAGATATCTAGAATTATACCAAATTTTGAAATATTATTTAAATCGAAAAGCTTAGCACGAGTCAAAACTTTTCTAAAAAGAAAAATGTTTATTTAATGTTTTAATGTTTATGTTATATTTTATAATCACATTTATAATAAGAACAGCAGAAAACTATTTCAAAATAGCCATGTGGTACTATAAAACACGACTTTTTTCAAATCTTCAAATTTGACATGCTTATTGACATAAATATTTATTATAATTATTGCTCACTTAGCTAATTTATTATTACTAATTTATACTTATTGATTTAAATATTTAAAGCAATCTCCTTGCAATTTCCTTGCTTCTATGGGGTTGGATAAGAATGTCTTGGTGCAGAATCCTGTCCAAGTTGTGGACTTTTTGAATGTGTGCGATCTCCTGGACTTGATCTAGTTTATCTAGATCATGGAGAACAAGCAACAACAGCAACAAATATAAAAAAAATTCAATATGTTATAAAAAAAACAATAATTTCAGACAATTCTATAGTCGATTAATCGTTTCATATCTGCGGTAATATTATTCCATTTTTTGAACATTAAGTCAAACAATTTGAATTTATTCGAAACATTTCCGGTACCATACACTTACTTTAAAATGTTCACATTTACAACCTTTTATGATTTTTTCGAAAAAAGCTGTTTAAATGGATGATAATATATTACTTTTATAAATACCAATTATTATATATGTCAAAATAAGATTTTGATCTGCCAATTCTATGTAGAAATTATTTAACCACCTTCTCTTAGTCGTGATTTAAAGTCAAATGTCTTGACTTATAACTCTAAATCGTGCAAAAGTAAGGATTTGGAAAGGTGTTCTTACATGAGAACAAATAATCTTTAAAGAAAAGGATTTACCACGAAATCCAATATGGGGTCAATAATCACATTAATAAACTTCGTTTTTAAAAAAACTATTTGGCTACTTATTTTGTTCATAGATATATCCAGTTTTCAATCTTTGCAATTTATTGTAACTATCAATTTTCACAAAAGAACTTAAAGGAATTTATGTTGTTACACATAGTTTAATACGAAAAGTTTTAAGAAAATAAAATTTTTACACATAGTTTAAAGCTTTAAATTGTAATAAATTTGTGTAAAGTTTTAATTTGGTAATATATTGATTGATAATAAGGTTAATCGATTTTAAAATTCTTCAAATTTCAATATATATTCAATGCATATATAGTTTGATTGTTAGATTTGGAAACACTTTTAAAGATGACAAAAAATTAGCAAAGGAGAAATCGAGGTTATATTTTACAAAAAAAAATACCTCGTTAAAAAAACAAGTAGGTTTGTTACAGAATCTGTCACTTAAACCGCTTCCACACAACATTTGTGCTCAACAGGAAAAAAAGTATTTATACACCACAGAAAGAAATTCGCCAACATGGACTTTTAGCTAGTTGTAATTCAAACTTTTAAACGCCAAAATTAACTATTTTCATTAATCTTCTTTCTCAGAATTAATAATTAGACTTTATCGTTTGCAAAATTTGTTTAAAGTTCGAAGAATAAAGATGCCATTTTTTTAATGAATATCTTTGAGTCGCCACAATTTCCCATTTACATTACTTTCGAAAATTCAGTTATTATTTATCGTTTGTTACATTCATTTACAGTTCGAAAAATATATAATTAGTAAAATTGATGATTTAAAAATAATTAAAAGGCGCCAAACACAGCATTAATTCTATATTAAACATTTTTATGCTAAATTTGGCTAGTTTTATTTAAATTTTATTTCGAAAATTCAATAATTATTACTTATCGTTTGCAAAAATTAATCTATATTTAAAAGAATAAATATGTAATATTCCTCGCTTTTAAATAGAATGAAAATATTTCATATCAACATACGAAGAATCTCGTAGTGAAATATATTTGACGTTATTTCAAACTGATCGATGTCGCAAAAATAAATTTATTTTAATTTATTGTCTAAAAGAATTAAAGTTTCTCGAGCGATTGTTACGATGGCAATATTTATACAACAGAAATATGCATTAAATCAATTCTAAATAATTATTTTTTCTTCAGCACATTTTCTAAGCAAGTAGGTTTGTAACAGAATCTGTCACTCAGCCCGCTTCCACACAAAATTTGTGTTCAACAGGAAAAAAGTCGCCAAACACAATATTAATTCTATTATAAACCTTTTAACAAACTTTGAATTTTAATGATCAATGAGGAAACTGATTCATTTTAAAATGTGAATCAGTTTCCTCATTGATCATTAAAATTCAAAGTTTGTAAAAGAGAAATGCAGTGTAGGCGGGAAATTAGATCGCTTTATTCTCCTGCCCACGCAAAAAGTACAATTTTCGTATAAAATTTAATTTTCAGAAAAAACTTGTATTCAATTTTTTGTGGAAACTAGATTTTTTCTATTGAAAAATGAAAAATAAAAATGATTTATGTTATAAACATATGTGTAAGTAATTAATCAATTACATAACAAAGGACAGAATTCAAATTTTAAAAAATCATTAAACCATGATTTAATAAGCTTTTGCGATAAAATTGAAAAACTTTTACATTTGCAACGAATTAATTTCGTAGTTTCTCATCACATATTAATTCTGCGTACATATAGTTTTCGTTTTGATATAAATGAAACAGTTTTAAAGCAAAATCGTAATTGATTAAAATACATATTTTCTAATTTCTAAATAACAAATCATGAAAGTTGGAGTAGTAGAGAAACCAAATTGTAGACATTTCTCTTCCTGCAACAGTTGCCTACCTCGGTCATAATGTCTTCGTAAACCGGGCAAAAGGCGAAATGTCACAAGTTTAAAACGATTAAATCTCATTATAAAATAATGATAATAAAACTTCTCGATAAATTATGAGCACGACTTTAAATTATGTTTATACACAACTAAAGAAGCATTTTCTTTAAAAGGCAGTCCACGTATACATCCTTCAAAGCTTCACGACCCGTGCTCTGATAGAGTAGGTTGATAATAATCAATTGTGTTAACTGTCTCATGACCTTCATGATATAACTCTGTATCAAGGTAATATTAATGAATCATAAATGTGACCTTAACGATTTATGGCTAACATGTTGATGATCTCATTCTTATGTAAATTTGTTCACGACCCCATGGATTTGATATATTAGTAACTTAGAATCGGAATTTTGTTAAGAGAACTGAAATACTTCACATTGATAGCACACTGTTAAAAATTAGGCACTTTGTTTCACCAAAAATATGGTTCCTAGTAGCTGCAACGGCTGTGTGGTGAAACGTTAAACCATATTTTTGGTATTAGGTTGAACCATTTCTCAGGTTTTTGTTTCCAAATCCAGAAAAAAGGTTCAACTAAACACCGAAAAAAAGGTGAAACATTTCATCACACAGCCGTTGCAGCTACTAAGAACCAATATCATGGTGAAACCAACCACAAAATTTTTAACAGTGCATTATCGTTTTTTTTGGAATCCAAGAACTAAAAATTCCACGACGTTATACATATTTAAAGTTCAATTTTATATTGATGTAAATCAGGAACAAGAAATGTGAAGTTAAAACAAAAGTATTTTTGAATTCATATAATTTGATTTTTCTTTTCTTTAACGATGTTACTAATACTGCTAAATGCAATTAACTCATTAGGTTTTATATTATTTAGACTTACTATTTGTTCTTTTCAATTTTTTAATAAATGTGGAACTAAATGTTGGCAATTTAATGGATGTGAATCAAAAGTTAAATTTGTACCTACAAATATTGTATTAAACTAGCTTACGTAATCGGCGTAAAAGCGATATTATAATTACTTTAAAGCCGTTCATAAATGTCTTTACTCTAAAAGCATAAGATAAAATATATCATTAGATGACATTTTTTATGACTGATTATAAGAAAACACCAGCTAAAGAAACGTTTGGAAATAGTCATTAAGTAATCGATGGGAAATTCTATATTATTGCATATTGAAAGTATCTACGCAAATGAACTAAACAATTTCAATATACATGTTGCAAATCTAATCAGACGTGCCTTTGAAGTTTTTCTTGTACTTTCTTCGAATTGAACTTGTCTATTTAAAAAACAATAATATTCGAATAAGTGTAGATGAGTATGAAATTTATCATCTTTAGGGGTTTCTAAAATAAATATCTTACATATTAGGTTTTTTTTTTCATTTAAACTAATTGTTATTTTTATTTTGCAGATTCTTCAAAATCTTGGAAAGGCTGATCGAACGACAGATGATATTCTGAATATCTACATAAGCAACTTCAACAAACAACATGTAAGTTTAATAATATTATAATAGTATACCCACTCACACGTAAAAAATTACATAATAATATATCTTTATTTAATTTTTATTTCATAATGTACTAAACTTGTCGAAATTGAATTTAATGTGTTTTTAAAAGTTTGTTTAAATATATCTTTATCTGAGAGAAGATTTTTCTTTATAGCACAAATACTTATGCACTGAATGATGTCTATAAGACAAATTGAGATAATATTTAAAATTTGGGTTGTACAGACAAATTCGTACTTATATATTGATAACTTCATAAAAAAAGTAATGTAAACTGAGCATCCGTATCAGATTAAAAGTAGTTGGAAATTTTTAAATAGGATTTCTACATTTCCTAATTATAAACTTACGCGAAAGTATGTTATAAATGTTCAACTTTGAAATGCGGTTTATAAATGATAAATGGGCGCCAAATATTGGTTGAAATGATTTTTTAGATTTAATAAATGCGTTGTCTACATTTCCTTCTCCAAGTGCTTCCTTATAAATGATAAAAATTTTAATTACTAAGATCAAAATAGTGAAACTTTTTTAGACCCTTATATTAGCCAATTTTTTTTACCTAAAATATATTATTTAATAAGATTTTTTTTAATACAAATAGACATAGTATATAACTGACATATTACGGTTTATTTTACCCCGTTTCAGCGTAATCTTGTCCGAAAAAGCCTATTTTTACTTGTTTGGAGAAACTAAACAAGGAAAAGTAACGACTTTCTCCTTGATAATAAATTAGACGAAATTAGTGATTTTCTTGATGCATTGAACTTGAACGGCACGGTTCACTGATTGTTAAATAAAACAAGTTGAAAGTATTTTTTAGAAAGTTACTAGTGGTACTCTCATGTTTTTTTATATGGAGTTATATTTAAAGTTTAATAACATTCATTCAAAGAAATTCTGAAATGTAATAAAAGTAACCTTATGATAAACTGATTTTCTTACTAAGTAATTGATTTAAAAGTATTAATAATCTAAAAATATATTAACATACTTGCTCGCTTGTAGATTAAATAATCTTTGTCACTTCACTTTCATTTAATTGCATAAAATTGAACATGATTAGGATTTAAAATATTGTTTGAAAAAATTTTGAGTGATTTTGTTCCGGAAATTTGGACTTTTCCGGGCCTGATGGGATTTTTCTCTTTTTTAACGGATTTCCAATCTTCCAGAATTAATTTTACTTATTTTTTTTCTTTTCATTCATTTGGTAAAAGATTTAAAAAAATTATACTCATGTCTTTAAAAAT
The DNA here is from genome assembly GCA_019343175.1 of Oedothorax gibbosus. Lineage (NCBI taxonomy): Eukaryota > Metazoa > Arthropoda > Arachnida > Araneae > Linyphiidae > Oedothorax > Oedothorax gibbosus. The sequence continues at coordinate 250,556 of JAFNEN010000529.1, forward strand.
TAATTTTCCAAAAATAAAAATAAAAACTTTTTCGGGAAATTTCAGTTTGTTCTTGAGAACTACAAATACTCCAGTAAACACCATCATATAGCTTTCATATCTCGTAAAAGAATAGTTTTTCTCCTTGTAAAAGGTGTGTAGGTGGTTTAGAAAAAATTACAATAAACTTAGCAAAACTGGGCGTGATTTAATACCAAAAGCAGACTGGATGAGAATATTGAAGACTCCCCAAGGATGCACAAGCCTTCCTGGTGGGAGTAAGGCGATCGTTACAATTCAGATTAGCCTTCAAAAGGCGTTGTTTTAGAAATAAATCATTAGCACTGTTGGAATCAATATTTGGAAAATTGTTAATTTTTTAATAATCTTTTAATGATTTTTTTAATCCTAAAAAGTAGTAAGTTGTTTTACTTTACTCTAATTGTATGGATAAAAATGATGTTCGATTACTTAATTTAATTGAATTTTTTAAAAATTAAGAATTAGTTTTCAAAATGCACTGTTTTGGAAATAAATTATTAACACTGTTAGAATCAATATTTAGAAAATTGAAAAAAAAAGATAAAAAGGAAAAAAGGTCGATATTGAAAAATTATAATTTTTGATAATAATTTTTTTTTATATTCTTCTCCCAAACTGCCAGGAAATGGGCAAACATGTATGTTTGTTTTCAATGCATATATATTAAATTTAATTTATTTCAAATAAAATATTTTTTTTTAAAAATTGGAATCAGGTTTATTTTGAAAGAGATGATTTTAAAAACATTTCCTAATGAAAAAAGTACATTATGAATAAAAACTTTTAATTATAATATTTTTAAAAAATCATGTAGCTGGCACAAATGGTAAAGTTTAGATTCATGGCTTATATAATTTAATTTAGTGTTCAATAAATATTTTTTATTAAAATAACAGAGTTTTTAAAGAACTAAAACCATTTCCTTAATAACACGAAATCTATGGGAACAACTAGATAAAAACCTTTTACATTATAATATTTTAAATTAAGTATTGTAAGAAAAACTGATGCACAAAATACGGAAAAAGCCGGGTCTAACGATCGGATGGTTAATAATTTTTGAATCATTGTAGTAGGTTCATAAATAGTATGTTGTTTCACCCTACTCTAATTGTATAGATAACAAGAAGTTCTTAAAGAACTAAACCTACTTTCCTGTTACTTATATACTTACTGAAATTCTAATTGGGAAACAACTAGATACAACAACCGTTTCTACACTAGATTTATACACATTAGATAAAAAAAATCGCTTAACACAGCTTCCAGCTATAACATAAACTTCTTAAATCCAAAATTAACTATTTTCCTTAATATTCTTTCGCAACTTAACTTAATATTATTTATCGTCTGCTCGATTTATTTTTAGTTCGAAGAATAATTAAATATTTATTAATATCAAAAGTAATGAAACTACTCCAAACTGCATTAAAAAAATACGAAATGTAAATTAAAACTAAGCATAATTGTATGCAAAAAATATGCCTTGCCGCTTCTTGGTAAACAATTAATGAACAATCAAAGAATCACATTGGGCTACATTTTTTGACGTCATTCCAAAATGATTCATGAAAAAATTATTTTGCTTCAAATATTTTTAAATAAATAAAGTTTCTCATGCCATTGTTGATTTAGCAACATTGATTAAAATGACTCAAAATTGAATTCCAGTACTAATTCAAAGGGGAAATTCACCGACAAATAGTAAATTATTTATGTCCATCCAGACGTACAGACAGGCGGACAAAAAATATGAAAGTTGGATCTCTGAGGTCATAGCTTTCTAACAAAAAAGAATTTTTAAGATCAGATGTATAGAACCAATTTTGGAAAGGGGGGGGGGGGGTACGGACAGACAGACTCCCATTGACCGCAAGTCAATGCCTACCTTTTCATTTTTTTTAAATTCTTTAAAATTAAAAAAAGAAAAGTAGGCTAAAAATGTCTTTTAATTTGTTAATTTCATTGGATTCGCTAAATCTCAAACATTCATATCTGAATCATTTTCGACATTCGAAGTTCAACACAAAAAATTCCACAATTTACTGACATTCCTCTCCAATTGTCAAGCCTGGATATATTTCACAATAAATGAATGAAACTGTCACCTGTGATACCATATATATTCTTCCTCCATAAAACGCCTCGGTATGCTTCACTGAACTTTACAAAGCTTTGGCCGATGCCCAAACTTGTACACGTGAATGGCATAGCTGATGACCTTAGCCATTTATTATTTTTTTTTTGTTCTTCGGACGAATGAACAAAAAAAGATTTTAAATAGGAACTTGGGTGATGCCATAAGGAGAAGGATAGTGGAAAAATAATTACTGTAATAATAGCATAGGAATCTTTCACCTGTTCTTTAAGCTGTACACGCCCTAGTAGAAGTTTTTGTAGCATTCCTTAGTTTTGTTTATTGCAAATGTCACTTTTTAATTGATGATGGGGGCTTTGTTTCTCATTGATGATATTTTATTAAGACGGATTATATTGGTTGCAGTTTCCTGTGGCAACTTGGCGATGTCAAATCTAAAGTATATAATTAAAAATGAATGTTTACCATTCACTTATATTTGACATATCTATGCATACAAGATTAAAATGCAAAACAAATTGATGCAATCTTAAGCTTATTTTTAGCATGAACTGTCAGCAATTACAACTAATAGGTATTTTTAAATTTCGACTTTATTTCCTACAAAACTTTTTGTGATATTTTTAAACAAGAATTTAAACTTTGTACGAGTATCATTATATATTTTTCTTTATTTAGTGTGATTTTTTATAATTTTGAAATAAAAATACTAATTTTTATGGAAGGTACCTGGAAACAAACCTTGAAAATCCGTTTTAAAGCCTTTGATACCAAATAGTGGTTGCGAGTACCAGATTTTGCTGAAACCTGATCTTACATTTTTAACATCATACACTGCTGCCCCATAAGGATTTCTCAAGAAACATTCCTACTTACAGAATCAACAGTTCTCAACAAAACACGGGAGTAGAAACAAATAGTACCTAAAAATAACACATGTTCAACACCAATTGACTTTTCAAACGTTTGACCGACAGACAATCAGAAAAACCCGTTGTTAGGGATTACTGGAAACTGTTGGAATTTTTTTCTAACTTGGTAAAAAAATTGGCCAATGTTTTATGTAACAACATTGTGCATTGGCCATTTTTTCTTAAGCTACGGAATTATCTTAAGAAATAGGAGGGAATGCTTTACTCGTATTTCCGAAACTTTAAGTCATTCCACAGTAATTGGAGAAATTAGAATGCAAACTCCGTATGGAAAAGTTATGGTTTAAAAACTTGATTCTTGGCATTTGTGTTAGGTGAGGTCATATGGAGTTATGGAGGTCAAACTTACAGTAGCTATTTGGTTCGGGTTTTAATTAAAAATCTGCAAACATTGAAGCAATAAAATCAATAAATGAAAACTATTTTCTGTAAATCGTTGTGTAATAATGCAACCATTGTGCTTTCTGATATCTTATTTCCAACAGTGTCAATAACATTAAAAGTTAAACTATTTAACATCAACATAAATAATAAAGAAATAAAAGCTGTCCTAATTACCAAAAAGCTATTAATTTAACTAGTTATGTTTTTGTCTATTTTAAAAATCTTAAGAAGAACTCAAGAATACTTAAAATATATATTTCGAATCTATTTGTCTTGTTATAGAGAAATGTATCATATGCAAGACAAATTGTATTACGATATAATATTCATTTTTATGTAACTAGACTGATCTTTCCCTTTAAAATATTTTTTAACTGACTGTTTTCTTATAGGCCTCTGCACAAAGGCTAAGCAAAGAATTCAAAAACTATGTTTCTTGCGCAAGAGGTAATATTTTTTTATTTAATTAATACTAATTTTATACTTTTTTTCTTTAAAGCCGTTTTTTACTTATGCATTAAACTTTCTTAAATTTTATTAGATAAACATATTGCTATCAAGCTTTGGTAAAGCTGCAATGTGTATGCAGCCGCAGGAAATTATATTTAAGTTTAATTGCTGTTTATAACTTTATGTGTGTGTGCAATTTTGCAATTTATGAAAATATAATTATCCAAATAGTCTGAAAAGTCTCTTAGACTTAGGTTTGTGGGGTAAAATAACTCACGGGGTAAAATAGATCAGTTTTAAAATAAAATTCCTTAAAAACAAACGAGATAATTTTTTCTACTTCTGATGCCAGTTTTATATTTTATTGATACTGTTCATCATTTTATATGCAAAACTAACTGTAAATTCTACTGTTAAGTTACATTTTTTTGCCATTATTTGTTTTCATTTGTGAAACTTTAAATTCTGGCTATATAAAACTTTTATTTTAAGAAAAGTAAGAAGTATGTGCAAATTAAATTTTTATCTTATTGTGTACAAGTGCTGTTCAAGAATAAATTTAGAAAGTTTCAAAGCAAAAAAAGGAAAAACTTATTTTTTGTAGCAAAAAAAACTGATAAAAAACCATGTTCCAGACACAATTCCAATCCAGAATCAATGGCAATCACATCATCAATTAAAAAAGTCATGCTGTTGCAGCAGCGTCATCTACGTCGGTAATTACAACACGTCAGACTATTTGAGCTACCCTTCAAGATGAGTCAAGTATAGGTTCTCCTTTAAAGTACTTCGAATCTGCAATCGTAGAGACACTTCTCCAAGCTAGCAATTGCTCGCAAGAAAGCCATGTAGAATGAAAAAAAAAAGAAAACTTATGCAGCAAGAAATGGGGGAAATTTTAACTAATCCAACTTTTTTTAATAGACTACATATCAAAAATGTAAGAATGGAAAAGAAATCTGCAAAAATATCTGTAGAGAAACAGAGATGAAATGAAACCATTATATGTGGAAAAAAACTGCCCATTGAGCTAAGATAGTTTTGAGAATTTCAATTCACTGCAAATAAGAAAGTGAGTCCAGGTCGAGTTTTTGGGGATGAAACCAAGAAGTTATTTCTTGGTATTATTTCACAAATTGAAGAAGACTTATACACAGGAATATTTTCAAGAGAAAAAGAAAGTCACATTTTATTTTCTCTTAAAGAGATGATGTTTCGGATGGACATGGTTCTTAAATTTAAAAATCCATCCCGACCCAGGATTGATCCTCAAGGGACTGTATAAGATCTTGTGAAGATTTATATTATCTTACCTGATTGCTTTCTAATCAATGTTTGAAATAAATTTTAAAAATTGAGTAATTGAAGCCGTTTTTAAAGCATGACTTATATTACCCCATTACTGACCTATTTTACCCCACCCCATGGAGTAAAATAAGTCATTAACAGAACTTTTTAAAACACATTTATCAATATCAATAATTTGTTTATTCCGTGAAATTTCACTTTACATGTTATAAGAAACGTTCATTTGCATATCCTAAATATTTTTTACACTGGTAAAATTGATATTTTTATTGCTCTGACGGTGTGAATGCAAAATGTGCTGTTTTGTTTACCTATTTTACCCCACCTGACCCAACAATTTACACAAGTAAAATAAACGTTTTGTTTTACAAAGTTTAAAATTTAAATTTATTTTAACTCCGCGTTATATTCATTTTTAACTCTCTAATGCATGCTTTTTTTTACTGTTAAAAATATTTCGATCTTTGATGCCCTACGCTAATGAAAGTATTTTTTTCTACGTTACAGCTATGCAAGCAGCTAGCAAAAGCTTAATGGATACCCTAACAGATACGTATGAACAAAACTGGGCAGGGTACGACCAACTACCGGCCAAAACTCAGGTAACTGCATCGAAAAAAAATATTTTTAAAGAAACTTTTGTTTAAAAATAGAACAGTTTCCTTTTACGGTTTGGTTATTTACAAAATCCATATAATAAGAAGGGAATGTGTAACAGTATATGCACATACTTAACAGTTATTACATACTTAGTTACAATGTGAAATATAGTTATTGGAATGTTTGTTATTTTCATGTTTTCAGGTGCTTGAAATGGTTTGGGATGACTTTTGCCATAAACTTAATGACCAAGTTGGTGTACCGATAGCCACATACCTCAGCCAATTCCCAGAAATTAGGGTAAGTTGACGACTACATTTTATAAGAATTGTTACTTCCAATTTTTAAAGCTTTTTTTTATTTAAAAAAAATTAAGGCTGGTGAATTATTCAAAAAATAAAAATAATAATTTAAATATTTTCAAAAATCTTAAGACTTTCAAGATTTTACAACAAAAATTTTGTTTTCATTATGAATTTCAATACGAAATTAAAATTGAAATGTCAACCTTAAAAATGTATTACTGGAATCTTAAAAATAATAATAATACTTTTTAGGAACACTAAAATGAAACTATATTCTATTTTTGAAGATAAGTGTAGTCTAGGCAGTGAAACAGTTTTTTAAAAAAGTTATGGACTTTTATTAACAACCATTTTTTAGTTAAAGGTTAATAACGGTGGGTAATTATGCACTCCATGGCTTTTTCTGCAAATTTACTGTTTTGTAAGTTTATCTGTTAAGAATATATTTCAACGAGATTTTGGGTTCTGGCTACACCGTTAAAAATGAAACTCTCAAAAATGAGTACAAGGATGTTCTCATTTTATTGTAAGAACCAAATTGCATTAGCTACAAATACATTGTTCTCAAAATTTGATTACAATGTATTTGGAGCTATTATGAACCAATGATGTTTTCAAGAAAGAATGAAAGGAAGAAAACTTTTATTTTTCAAACAGAATACATTGGCTGCCGAAGGGCCCTTCCAGACAACACATAAAATTATACAATCAAAATCATCAAGGAAAATTAAAAAGCAACGTTACAAATTACACCCAAACAAAAGGAACAAAAGGTCTCAGAAATAAGAACATTATTCTCAAATTTGAAAACCCAATTTGAATTTCAGAAGAGTGTAAATTTTTTTAAGGGCACAGAAATAAATTTTATCTTTAAACATTTTCAGGGTAAAATTGCCAAACGCGGCCGTAAATTAGTGGACTACGACAAGTGTCGCCACAACCTGCAGTCCCTTCAACAACCAGCGAGAAAGAGAGAAGAAATGAAAATTGGAAAGGTAGGACAAAAATTTTAATTTCGATTAACCCCATAACATTTGTGAATACCATTAACACCTTCTTTACCGAATAGAAAAGGATATTTACGTTTAAAAAATCGTTTTTTGTGTAACTTTAATGACCTACATAATTTTTTTAGTAGTATGGTCTTCATCTGTCTTATATTTTGTATATTTAGAATGAACTTAATCAGAAAACTTATTTTATCATGGCAAATTTTCAATTATGCAAGATGTATATTATACATGTTATTTCTTTAATTAAATAGTTTTTATGAACAGTTGTATGAATTTATTTTTTTATAAATTGAATAGCGATATTATAGATATAATTAAAAAAGATCTTAGCAAATAGAAGCCCCTAAGATAAACTACAATTATAGTGAAAATTACCGTTTGGCCTATCCAAAACTAGCCTTAGTATACTACTATATTCAAGCTATATTCAGCTTAGTATACTACTACTATATTCAAGCAAGGAATTTATCGAATTTGGACAAAGTTTGATTTTTTTTCGCTATCTTAGACATTTTCTTATCTTCGACGTTAGTCCTTTCTTTTTTCTAGAGTATATAGTATATGGATATAAAAAGTCCATTTAAGACTAACTACAGTGCTTTCCTATTTATTAATTTTAAAAAAATTTAATTTCTCAAAATAACAGTTTTACCAAGCTTTTCAAGAACGAAAAATCATTACAATTTATTTAAAGAGCTTTTTTACGATGTAAATAACTTATAATTTAATTATGTTTCTTCGAGCTGCAAACCAAGATCTTTAGCTATGGTATAATGACGTTCTGTACCCGAATAAAACAAGTCACAATTAAAAATATTATGTTTAATGTCAATTTTCACAATTTCTGAAAATATAAATTATCTACCTATTAACCTTCAATGTCGGGTCTATCAATTTATGTGACCAATGTAGTCATTATTTGCGATAATTTAAGAACGCTTCCTCATGAGGGTCTGTGCAGCAAACTTTTGTAAAAAATCGAAAGGTGAGGGGCGACTTAAAGGAAGTCGATAAATTACAACTCCATGACTTGAAGTTCTTGTTCTCTATTTGTGGGTCAAATATCTAAGCTGGTTTCTATCAATTAATGTATTCCTGAAACTTTACCTCTATCAGATCCCGTTGGTATTTGGTTTACTGGACATCGACAAACCAATATCCATTAAGTAGTTTTGAATGAACCGTATATTTGTTTTCATTTCAGGCAAAGGAAAGATTAGACGAAGCTCGTAAGTTGTATGAAGTCATCAACAACGAGTTACACGATGAGTTGCCTGCTTTATACGACAGGTAAGTTACAATACATCGATAGTTTTAAGTAGTAAACGCCTTTCAAAATACTATTAAACTATTAAATGTTTAACAACAAAAAATGACGAATGGCTGAAGTATTCTACATATTAATTTCAAATAAACAAATTAAGACATAAAATTTTATTTAGGTTATTATTTTTCATAAATTTATTCATTTATACCTTATTATTTTATTCATCTTTTCACTTTTTCTATTTATTCTTATTTTTTATAAAAAAAAATTTTATCTTACTCCTCTCGTGTATTTTTTTTGCTGATAATGAATCATCCATGATTTAAATTCGGGTAAAAAATATATAAACTTAACAAATTACTAAAATGGGGTTGTTTCACGTCGTGGATGGTAAGAGCTCCAACGGTTTGTTTTCATTTGTTGTCTGGAATTACTTTTGTTTTGGTATTCGAAAATGAGTTTTCTAAGAATATTTTTCTTATTAAATTTTTTAAAGGCCAAATTCGTCCTGTGTTGTTGGTTGTTCAAGACATTTGTCAAAGAAAGCTTGTTTTGAAATAAAAGTTTATTTTCATCTATATCAGTCATTTTGAGAGTGAATACCGAAGCAACCAATGAAATCGCAGGACGCAGAAAAATGAAAACAAGAGCGTTACATATTCTGAAACATTCTCATTGGGAATTGGAATAATATTTTTCATTTATAAGTGACTACATCAAAAGCTATCTATACCTTGCATTTCATACACAAGGGTGTTTAAATACGTTTTTATAGAGTATCATATTTTTAATCTTGACAATTTTCCAGTCGCATATCATTCCTTGCCACCAACCTGCAGACCATGTTCGTGTCCGAGAACCAGTTCCACAGCGAGACCGCCAAAGTGTCCAACCAGTTCACCGACATCGTGGAGAACCTCGCCATGGAGAACCAGAAGGGGAAGTACAGACTCAGGAAGCCGGGGTCGCCCCTCATCCTCAAGGGGTACTTATCGGATTTAGTTGGAAACCCTTATCCCAACAGGGAAATTGTGGATTGAAGATTAATATATGAGGAGCAAACGTTCAAAACCAGATGTCTCCACTTTGAATTAAGACACTTTTGTTTACATGTTCAGCGAGGTAAACTAAATCTTGTGTGTTGACGTTTAAGTGCAAAAGTGGCATAAGTCAAAATTGGAGAAATCTGGTTTTGAATGTTTGCTCCTCATATACCAATACAGGACAGTTTCGTGGGGACCATTTGCATGCAACCACAGCTAGTCTTGCTCCATTCCCTCTAGTGGCGATACCAATCATTTGTTTTTACGCCATGGCTTTTAAATGCCACTAGGAGATTGTTTTGTAGTTCTTGTATCCCTTTTATATGATAGTAGTCAGAGGTTTCCAAGTACGTGATCTCCGGAGCTTTCCCAATATTAGGATCGTCTGAGTTTTCAGATATATGGACCGCCAGATTTTTGTGATCGCTGCAATTACCAATTATAGGATCTCTGCGGAGTTTCCCAAGATAAAAATCGCCAGAGTTTGCCAATATTAAGATTGTCATAGTTTCCCGGATATAGGATCCCCGGTGGGGCTTTTTGCAATCAACCTAGTACAACTCTTCGGAAATCAAAGGAAATTTAGGTCCTCTGAATGCAATCCCAATTTGAAAGAAAAAGTATTTCTTCTATATTTAAATACGAGTATCTAATTTATCGGCAATTGGCTGCTAATTGGTATGCAAGTTTCATAACTTTCCTCCTATTTAATTCTTAATTTTTAGTTGTTCTTCTTCCACGTTTTCTGTGCTTACTTCAGAGGTGCCGATCCCCCCCAGAGCTAACGACGCCCCCCCCCTAGAATTTTTTTAACCCCCCCCCCCCCAAAAAAAAAGTTGTCTATTTTATATTTATATGCATTTATTGAGTACACTGTCCTAAGAAGTAAAACCCAAGAACTGACTTACTTCTTGAATATTTTTCTACTGATAGGTCAACGCAGAGTTGCCCCTAATTGAAAAGGGAAGTACATTTTTTAATAGCTTTTATATTACGGAATTTCAACTTATTTTTAATTTTCCTTTAAATAGATTTTTTGGCAGCAAAAGCTATCGGGAATCTAAATAATCAGTAAAAATTCCGCTAAAAATTTATGTAATTATATAATTTTTTAAAACAAAAAAAAATAGCCGGACACGTGATAATATCAAAAACAGCTTCCAATTCCTTTTCCTTCTCTCAATTCTTAATGCATAAAAATGCTCTCTTCGCTTTTTTAAGTAATGCAACACATTTGACATTATCAAACTAAATCGAAATTATTCTATTGTGTTTACAGATATAGTTTCACTTAAAAAAGTTACTATTTATTAAGTTACTAAAATTAAAATTAAAGTTAAATAGTAAACAAAATTCTTACCCTGAAACTCGGAATTGAACTTTCTTAACCATATTATTATTCAATCACCCACACATTTGACACCAGACGACAAGTATCTCTCTACTGTTTCTAACTAAGGCAATGGCGGGAAAATGGCTTGGGCCTGAGTATGTATACTAAGCCAGAAATATTATCCGAAGGTCATTCATTCATACAAATGTTATATACAAAATTCTGTATATTTATGATGTCTGTTTCAAATGCTATAATAGTGATTAAGAAATGTTTATCAGAAATAATTGTCAGCACATTGCTTTCTTCCCCGACGCCGGGCCTCTTAAAATAGAATTATTTTTTTACATTTATACATTTTGCAGATTGTTAAAGATTTGATTTGCGATTCCTGTTTTATTATGTGATTTATAAAAAATTAGAAAATTTTCGAATACGTTTTTGTTAGAAATTTATATTTTCAGTTTTTTTGTTGTTGCTAATAATAAACATGAAGTTCTGTTAAAATTGATCACGACTTATTTAGTGCCAGCTACTGTTATTGTTCAAAATCAACTTCACAAAACTTCAACACTTTAAACAAAGCGTCGCCGATTTGCTTAGGAACCTAAACACTATCTAGATCAATCGACAGAATATCACATTATTTCCTGTTTCAGATTGACAGTTTTTATAACTAGCTATTTTAAAATCTAAATTAAAAATTGAGGTATCAGAAACACGTAATTATTTTTTGAATAATTTAGGACTACATGCAGTCGGTTTGAAGCAAAACAAAAAATGCTGTATTCCATATTTATAATTTTCAAATACAAAAAAAAATGCAACTATGTCCATAAATTAAGAGGCCGCTATAGGCTGTTACCGTTTTATGGAGTAAAAGATACACCAAAATTTCACATTGTAAAATGCCAATATGCAAAGCTCTTTATTAAATATGTTAATAATGTACATACTTTTAAAATTAAGGCAAAAAATCAATAAATATTGTTGTTGAACTATAGTAATCTATAACGTAAAATTTTAATTAAGAGAAAATTACTTTTAAAATTTTATTTGAATGCAAGAAACTGAAGAGATTTAACTTTTGTGTCAAAAATGTTTTAATGTAACTTTGAAACTCAAATTATCAGTAATATCAAATATAATTAACGTCTCAGTATTAGAATCCTTTCTTTATTTGCCCAACCTTCTGAAGGATACAGACGTATAAACCCGTCAAATGACTGTTTTTCCAGCAACACACATAATTTTTAAATTTTTATAAATTTAATAATTTTATTAAATTCCAAAATTTAAAGCACGGAGGAGTCATTTATAACCACCTACTACATTTTTTTTTAATTAAGAAATTAAATTATCAGTTAAAATTTTAATTTAAATCTCAAGCAGTGAAAACAAGTTTACATTTCAGCCAATTTGCTTTTTCAGAGGGTTAACAAGATTAAAATATTCAAATTAATAATTACGAAAATCTTACTGGAATCACTGCCATAACACATCAAAATAAGCTCCTGGGTATTTATAGTACATTGCATTGTAACTTCATTTAGTTTAAAATAGGTGCATTTATAATAAAGTGTATCTTTGATTTGATGCTTCCCTCCGTTTCGAAAAAAAAAATCTAAAGCTAAAAGCTAACAATAATCTAAGCGGGAAAATTGCACGAATCTCATTGGTAAAAAAGAAATATGTGGGAGTCTTCATTTCATCGAATTGTATGTTACATAGACTGCGTGAGATTTATGGCATGAGAAGGGCAGCTGCAAGTGTTTTGTTTCAGCTTTAAAGAAGTGATGGGTTGTTTATGGCTAATAAATGTCAGAAATAATCATCAGGCGCAGACGCCATATCCCATTATCAATGTTCTTCTTTTCGTAATATTCTTAAGGATTTTGGTTACCATTTCTGATTCTTGAAGGTTGGGGGGAGGGGTGTTATGCCCCCCCCCCAGGTGTCTGGGGTGGTGGGGGGGGAGACATATGATTAGAAAGAACAAGAATTTGTTAGAGTTGTATCTTAGACAAAATAAACCATTTACATTAAATAATTTCTATTTTTTTCGACCCCCCCCCCCCTAAAATTTCAACGACGCAGTCTGCGTCGTTGACCCCCCCCCCCCCCCCCCCCCCCCTGTAGGCACCCCTGCTTACTTACAAATTTCCCTTTTTATGTTTTGGTCAATCACATCCCTGATTTTCTTGCGAAACAATTTTAGGGGCACCTCCGCATTCACCTTGTGGGCCTCAGAATTTGATATTACAAAACCTACACGAAATATACGCTTAAGAGTAAAAAAATAGCTACTACACAAAGGGTCGACTTTATCGATCATTTCCCCACTGTTCTCTTCTCCATTAATTTCCACCAAACGCAATCTTATCCCACTTTTATGTAATTCGAAAAAAACGATTATCAATGTCTGCCACTGTGAATAATTTTAAAATCCGAAAATATACATCATATCAATCAAATAATAATTCTAGACAGATATATAAATGGATATTTACTTTCGTTGTGTTATAAAGTTCGCTGCGTTATATATAACCATGTGCCTTTATATTTGTAGTGATGGTGACACAAGGCATTATGAAGAAATTGAGTTCAAAAGGAATCAAGGCCGAATTTCAGGTCAAAACTTATCTAACGGAGAAATAATTCCCTCAAATACTTTGACGAGATCAGGTAAGTTATTTCAATTTTGTTAGGGCCTTTTTATTTTTAAGATCAGACAAAAATAAGAAACTTTAATTGTTGTATTTTTTTTATTGCTTAGATTTTTTTAAAGTTGTTTGTCATGACACAATGTGCTGTGCAAGGTAGAGCACTTTAAAAAATACCGCGCCTGTAGAAAATGTCAAAGTTTACAGTTTTGTTAAGAGTCGTTATTTTGAAAATCAGACAAAAAGAGGGAATTTCGGTAGTTGTATTTATTATTGCTAAGGTTTTTCTTAATACGTTGTTGTTTCTTATGACATATGAACAATGTGCAATTTTGAGCATAGGAAAAAAATGTCCTGTTCCTGTAGAAAATGTCAAATTTTACGGTGGTTCAACGTATTTCTCATTGAACTTGAAATGTAAGCGTGTTTAAAATGCTGTATCTTTCCAAAGAAACACAATTCTTAAGTTTAACTTCTAAATACTGGTAGTACAAGACTACATAGTCATAAAATATCTGAAGTTTATCAAATGAAATAAAGCACCATGAAAACAAACATATTTTTAAGAACATGTAGGAATTTGAGATATATATATTTTTAATTTTCAACATTTATTTTTAATATTTTATTTTTCAGACCCGAAAATGAGGGAAATTAATCTCACTGTGAGTTCTCAGACAAACACTATGAATGAAAATTCGAGTTTGGACCAATTGAGATTACCAAGGAAAATGGAAAAGGACTACGAACCAGTTGAAGTACGTCCATTAAACAAGCTTTCTATTTGAAAATGTGTTGATTCATTTTTATATATAAAAAAATTACAATACAATTTTAATGTTTGGCTTGAATTGAATGCTAAAAAAAACTTAAATTAGCATTTATTATTAAAATTATTTTCTTTACTTTATATTGTTCTATATACGGTTATATTCACATATTTTAAATCTCCAACACACTGCCCAGAGTTCTAACTTATGCACTTATTTACTAAAACAACTGTGAATACAATATACACTTATACAGCTTCAAAAAAACAGGCACAACCAATGTAAATGATGCACGAACTCTTTGTAGGAAATAATTTGTCTCCATAACTATACACTCAATGTAACCGTAAAAAATAGCTGTTAAACATTAACATAATGGAACCACTTCGTTGTTGATGTAAAACACAAAGCTTTTGTTAATTTTACAAAAAAAACTTTAAATAAAACTAGTTCTTCACTGTGTTTATAAAAAGTAAATAACGATTTCAACGTTTTAAAAAGCTTTTTGGTTTCGGAGTGGCTAAATACCTGCCCAAAACTCGCAGCCGAAACCAGAAAAAAGGTTGCTTTAAACATTGCGCCAAATGTAGATATTGAAAAAATACGCCAATAATATTAAGCATGGACGATGCAACAGGTTGTTTGTGATTCGAAATTTGTTGATGATTTTTGTATATTTATTGTATTTTGTATATTTATTTTCTTCAAAATGCATACACTTCATAATGCAACAACTAAACTATTATTATCAACAATTAATATTTATTATTGGCACAGACTTCTATGGCACGGACCAACTGAACAGAATTGATTGCGATTACATTTGGCGATTTTAAAACTGACAATCTAGCGATCAATAGCCATTGCCTGCAACCTCGTGATAGTTGTTTGTACGGGTTTTGGGCAGGTACTTAGCCTCGGCGTTTTGGTTTTCTTTTCTAGGTGAACGATATGAACCAATCCGACCCTCGAGATCTGCAGAAAATGGATGAACTTTATGACATACCTGTGGGAGCGACTACTACAGACTTACCTGCCGGAGTCTTATATCGAGTACGTTTTGTCTACTACCTCTGAAAAAATATATTACTATTATTATTTTAGCAGAATCTTTTGAATTTTTCGGTCTAATGTCGCTTGCCCTTTTTAAAGTAAAAATGCGTGAAACTTGATACTATTTACTACGCTTTTGTTTGAAGAAGAATCACACCTTTTACTTTTTTATTAAAAATGTTGAAAACTACAAACAATTTTCCTTCAAACAACAAATAAGGAGGCAATAACTGGAATAGGATTTCAAAGGCTATCGCACATTTCGTTAATTAAATTTTAGTAATTGAGTGTGGTGTGTGTGTATGTGTGTGTGTGTGTGATGTGTGTGTGTGTGTGTGTGTGTGTGTGTGTGTGTGTGTGTGTGTGTGTGTGAACTTTGAAAACATTTGGGTAATTTTAATTTTCTCACACTTTAAGGGGAGTCGGATGGTTCTATCTCGCCCATGTTAATTTTACTAACTTTAGCAGCATTTTTCTCAGGAACTATATGAGATATCATTACGAATGATTTTATAGCTTGTTCCTTACATATAGCTCTTTTATTTAAATACTGAGGATATTTCACAGTATAATAAAATACTTTTACGGTGATTTTTTTTAAAATATGCATTAAAAAACACATAAAAAATCAGATTTAAAGTTATATAAATTTTTTTGAGCAGAGATATTTAAAATTCTTCAGTTAAAATCAAAGAGCTATTAATGGGGAAGAAATAATAAAACAAAACATGTTGATATATTTTATAGTTCCTGTGAAAAATGTTCCCAACTGTTGAAAAACCTTATATTTCAGGAAACGTTAAAGAAAAGTAAAGTATACGTAAGAACTGATATACATAGTTTCTGAAAAATGTTTATAAAAATAAAACCATTAAACAGAAATCGATAATCTTGGTCTTAAATTAAAGCTATAGATATGCAGATTAAAAATAAAAGTAAAACAGAAAATTGACATTTTTGACCCAAACATCCATCCGACTCCCCTTAATAAATTTCTGTGAAAATGCAGCATATTTGCCCCATATTCACAGCGCTTTTTGCTGTATTTGGTTTCAGCTACTGCTATAGACACAATTATACAGAACTCTAATGTACTTTCTCAGCTTGCGCACGAGTACACGACGTAACCTGCTGCGACCTTAGTCAGTGCTCGTTTTTTCTACCAATAGGGAATTCAAACCGGTTCGTGACTCAGGCACGTATGCTTAAAAAATACAGCAAATTTGTGAGCATTAGAATACAGCACCCGTGCCGGTAAACGTGACTGGAAATTTTTTTTACAGTGTAGCAAAATTTTATGCTGACAAAATTAACTTTGATGATTACTAGCTGACTGCAACTGAATTCTTTATATATACTCTAAATTTACACTGCTAATATTAAAGGTAGTCTGATGGGTGTTTGAGTCAAAAATGACGATTTACTGTTTTTCTTTTATTTTTAATCTGCATATCTATAGCTTTAATTTAAGACCAAGACTAACGTTTTCTGTATAGTAGTTTTCTTTTTAGAAGCATTTTTTAGAAACACTGTATATTAGTTCTTACCCATACCTTAATTTTCTTTTGCGTTTCCTGAAATATAAGGTTTTTAACAGTTAGGAAAAAATTTTCTCAAGAACTATAAAATATATCAACATGTTTTGTTTTATTATTTCTTCCCTGTTAATAGTTCTTTGATTTAAACTGAGGAATTTTAAATATCTCTGCTCAAAAAAAGTTATATAACTTTAAATCGGGTTTTTTGGGTTTTTTTAATACATATTTTTAAAAAATCACTGTAAAAGTATTTTTTATTCTGTGAAATATCCTCAGTTTAAATCAAAGAGCTATATGTAAGGTACAAACTATAAAAAATTCATATTGATATCTCCTATAGTTCCTGAGAAAAATGTTCCTAAAGTTAGTAAAATTAATATGAGCGAGATAGAAACATCCGACTCCCCTTAGAGTTAACGAAATCCAGCTTTAAGAGTATCACACATAAAAATACAAGACCAATATTATGATTGTCACTAAAATATGCTTTTAAATTTTTTTGTTCAGGTTCGTGCGACATACAAGTACACGGGAGAAGACGTCGACGAGTTGTCCTTTGAGATCGGGGACATCATTCAAGTTGTGGAATATGATGATCCCGAGGAACAGGTAAAATGAAGTGTATTTCTGTATAAACTTTAAGCGTTTGAACTGCTCAAAAAACATTCATTTGAGTCATTCATAATTACATAAGCGTGTAAGTATAAAATTGTGCAGTTTAAACATTTTTTAAAAATTTGTGTATTGCTGAAAAATCGACATTCGGGTGACGGGTCTGTATCCTTTAGAGGGTAAAAGATTGCCGAATGATTAGAAAGCTTATTCTGTTGCTGATCGCGTCAATGTCTTATTTGCGCATTTATGTATTAATTACTTTTTTCAATATAATTCGTTTCAAAATGTATTTTTCTTTGTTGTTACATGTAATATTTTAATATACTTTTTAAAAAATTCTCAGAAAAAAATCGATCTCCTTGTGAAAATATCTTGGATCATTAAAAACGGTCCAAAGCATTAACTATAAATGCGATTTATTTTTATAAATTATATTTGTATTTGTGCCTTTGATTTTTAACCCTCAGTTTGTCATGTTTCCTAGCAAACCCGTCACCTGACTGTCATGTTTCCTAGCAGCACATTTAATTTTTATAAATTTAAATTTTAGTGAATTTCCAAATTTAAAGCATGAAGGTGTTAATAACAACAATTGTCAATACACAATTTTAACAAATTAAAGAAATTAAATTTGCAAATAAAAATTTAAATTTTATTTTTATACAGGGAAAACAAATTTACAATTCAGCCAATTTTCGTATATCTCAGAGGGCTAATTACTTATTCAACTATGGATGTTTTGCTGTTTTGTATACCTTAGTAGTGCTGTTTTGATATATGTAATAATTTAAAGTACTTCGTCAAGAATTTTTTATGAATCAAGATCATTGTAAAAATATCTAAATGGGTCATTTAAAAGAATTCAACGTTTCAGCTTGTTGAAATTGCATTGTTTTAAATTCTCTTTGCGTATGTGTATGTGTAATTTTGTAATTTATGAAAATATAATTATCCAAATAGTCTGAAAAGTCTCCTAGACTTAGGTTCAGGTGGGCTAAAATAAGTCACGGGGTAAAATAGGTCAGTTTTAAAACAAAATTCCTTAAAAACAAACGAGATCATTTTTTCTACTTCTGAAGACAGTTTAATATTTTATTGATACAGTTTATCATTTATAACAAAACTAACTCTTAATTCTACTGTGAAGTTACAGTTTTGTTTGCCTTTATATGTTTTCATTTGTGAAACTCTAAATTCAGGCTGTAGAAAACTTTTATTTTAAGAAAAGTTAGAAGTACGTGCATATTAAATTTTTATCTTATTGTGTACAAATGTTGTTGAAGAATAAACTCCGAAAGTTTGAAAGCAAAATAAAAGGTAAAATAATTTTTGTAGCAAAAAAAACCCTACGTGGAGTAAAATATTCTGGGGGGAATTATTCGTGGGGCTGTTATTTCTTAATTGCAAATTTTGTTCTATTCAATTTTAAAAGAAATTTTATCTTATTATTAACTTTATTTAATTATTATTTTCAGGAGGAAGGCTGGTTAATGGGAACGAAAGAATCTACTGGTGACAAAGGACTTTTCCCAGCTAACTTTACAAGGCCTATTTAATTCGGAACACTTGCATTATGTACGAGTATTTTGTTTGGAAAACTTCATGAACAAATTATCTTCTTGTAAACACCTATAAATATTTTATGGATCATTAAAATTGTATACGAAGTGTTGATTTAATGAATGTATTGTTTTGAATTCTATTTAGATTTTATTTCTGTTGTATTGTATTTGTAAATTACAAACAAAAACTATGATAATAGATGTTGAAAATCTAGATATATAGCTACTGTTTTAATTTTACAAAACTGAAGGTTTTATTATTGTTTGCTTAATTATGAACAAATCTTTAATAAAAAATAAATTATAAAATTTGTGTAGAAAATGTGCCTTTATAAAAATTTAGCTAAAAATCTCATTTGCCAAATGTAAGTATCGATGTTTATAACGACTTTAAAACATTGAATTGATCGAATTATTTTCAAAAACCTGTTTTTTGAAATTAAATTTTATATTGCTTGTTTTTATATATTAAAAAATGCGTAAATGTATGCCATTCTTGGCTTCAGTATAATTGAAGTGAGTGTCTTAAGAATTTGCTATAAATTACGCTTTATGATTCTTTGAAATCTATACTAAATATTGTATATTTTCAATATCTTTGAAAATGTTATCAAATAATAAAAAATAAAGAAATATAACGTATGATTTTTTACTTGCTCAAAGTGTTATTTATTTATTGAATTAAAGTTACGATCATATAGACATATCTGTTTATAATCTTTTTTTTTATAATCTATAAGCAAACATTGTGATTTTGAATCTTTTAAATGTTTGGATTAGCAAATATATTTTGCAACAAAGGAAAACTATTTTAGAAGACTAAAGAACTTATCCATAAGGATTTTTGTTTTAGGCAAAACATGAACAGGCTATGTGAGCACACAATATAGTTTTATATTTTCCCTTTGTCATTCGTGCATTGCAAGTTTTTATCTGCTATTTAATAAAATCAATGAATATGTAGAAACTTCACTAATATCTATGCAGATTTATTAGAATTCGAAACTATACATCATAAAAAAAAACTCACCAATTACATGCGAAGTATAATTTTATTATTTCCACAAAAAATATTTCCAAGATACATTCAATTTTTTAATTCATGAGCTAGATTCATCCAATATCATATTATTTACTTCCGATATCTATCCAATGTAGTATTGATATCGGAAGACGATAATAGAATATTAGGTGCACCTCTAGTTTAACATCAACAAACACAACACGAAAGCAAACTATGTTTCAGCATAGCTTTATATTAGCAGGCTCTTCAAATTTTTCAAGGGCACTGGAGGTTCCTGTTGTTCGACGGCTGGTTGGTTTTCTCTCCAGTAGTTTCGTTCACGCAGTGGCACAGTCCGGTTTTGGCACAGCACTGCTTTTTCTCGTACTTTCCACTCCTCTGGCAAGTCGGAAGGTCGCAACCTCTCTTACCTAAACATGAATACAAAAGGGAATAAGTCTGTATCTATTCGAACAAAAAACAATTGTTAATGTTGGTTGGTTGGTAGACATATATATTCAGGTTTGTGTGCTTGGTCAGCGACCCGCTTATAAACCTTCGTCAAGTAAGACAGACACAACAGACAACACACACACATAAGTGGATCCATCTAATTTTTAGAGACAGAGGCCAACTAGAGGATCCCCAAAATTGGCTTGTCACCCCCAGAGGTATTGATTTGGTATGGGAACTTAGAGGACTTTCGGACCCAACAGATTTAACGAGCACGTACTCCGCATATACTCGGTAGGTCTTCAGTGGTACCGGGACTCGATCGCAGGACCTTCCGATCCCGATCCCGAGACGCTGACCACTAGGCTCACTACGGCCCATTGTTAATGTATTAGGATGAGCAGGACTCAACCATCGTGACTAGCCCGTGAAGATAGGGCATATCTAACTATCAAGGGAGCACACTAATTTGGGATCTATATGGTCCTATATTCTCATAAATTATAGTCCTTACGATTGGAACGCAAGCCTGCTTCAGCTACCCCCCTCGTTTGGTTTTTCATCAGGAAATGGTGCTAGGGGTGTCTTTTCGTTTTCCCCCCACCCTTCTAGGGTTTGGAGAGCAGTTGCGATTAACCTCACACCAGATCCTCAAACAAAGTAGGTTTAGAACACGATGCTCACGTCGTTTCTTGGAAAGCCACACGAGATGGTGGGGGAAGTCAAGCTTGCGTTGTAATCGAACGGACTATAGTGTGGGTACTACCCATATAGGGCCTTAAAGAAACGATCCCCTATATCTTTGGTAAAACCACATGGGCCCACATGAGCTACCCCAAGTACCAACCACATTCCACTTACAGTTACAGTCCCACTTACACACAAAAAATAGTTGTAATTAACAGATATTTTCTGTAAATGGGTATAATACTACTTAAATACAAAAAAGGCGATAAATAATGCAATGAATGAGAAGGTATGTTTGATAGAAAAACGGTAGCTTCTAAAAAATAACATATAGAAGATGACTGTATGCTGAACAAACCTTTAAATGACAACTGAAGAGCGTAATGAAGAACGTGCTATGTGACAAATCGGTGAAAAAGAGAAAATGAGCTTTGTTAGTTTCCACTTACATCCTCTAAAAACGGTGTTTTCTAATGGTAAAATATTTGCTTAACTTAAACTTTATGGTATAGTGGAAACTTGTTATCTTTAATGAAGGGAATAATTTGTTCATTGACACAAAGATCTCAATTTTATTATAAATTTCACATATCTCGTTCTTCCACTAAGTTCTTCATCTGTATACATTCAATTTCATTATCATTGTACTTACCTTCAACTTCCAGCTGATGTTTGGCAAGCAGACACTCGCAAGACTTGATGGCTCTGGATGGCTGAGTAACCAGACCTTCGCTGTTGTAGCATGCGCACCATTTGGGTGTCTGACGAGTGCACTGCTTGGGCAAGTAATTGCCCTGGGCGTCGCACTCGATGTCCCACTGGAGAGGACCGTTGCCCGAGTTGTTGCGCTTCTGGTTCTGGCAAGCGGTCTCGCCGTCTGTGGGAAGGGGAAAATATGAAAGATATTTGAAAAAATTGCAGTTTACTACGAAAATTCAAAGTTTCTAGTTACGATAATTCAAAGTAATCCTAAAAGTACCTCAAGGAGAAGGCCAAATTGTCATCGGCTTATATACTACGATACTTAGTATATCTAAGGTATGTATTTCAATTTTGTTAAGAGTCTTAATTTTGAAAATCAGACAAAAATAAGAAACATTAATTGTTGTATTTTTTGTTACGTTACGTTGTTGAGCTTCTGGTTCTGGCAAGTGGTCTCACCGTCTGAGGGGGAAAAGATTACAGATATTTGTAAAAAGATATATATAATAGTATATTGTAGTGTTGTGAAAGATATTACAACAACCCGTGTCCACCTAAAGGTACCTCGAGGTGAAGACCAAGTCGTCACAACTTATAGCCAATATTTTTTTATAATCTAATTGATTGGTAGTAACGCAGTAGTAAATTAGGTGTAGGTTTAGTTTGAATTATCGTCGCACTAGAGCTACACGAGGGCTATTGCCGACGGGCATCGTATTTTAGAACCACAGTCATGTGACGAGCCGACACCTGAGTAGGCACCCAAAGCAACCGTTAAGGGCGACATCGTACACAGCGTTAGGACTTTGAAGGATATTTAACGTGCACTCCCGCCACACGGGGTATTATTCGTCAGACATTTTTGGCTGTACGGGCCGTTTATAGGTCGGCAGTTATTTTGGCGATGTCCGGACCCGAACCTGAGACCTTCCGCACGCTAGGCGAATGCCTAACCGACTAAGCTCCGCAGCCCCAGTAGTAAATTAGCAATAGCTACAGTGCTTGTTGTTGTTTAAGGTTATGTGTGCGTGCACAGCGGAAAGCTAACTAAAAATTCGAAAGGGTGTTCAACACAGGCACACGCACTCTTTAAGTATCAAAAAATTATTAGCAAATGGTTGAATACAAATAAACTATTTATATCAACAAACCACAAGTATTGGAGATTGATCTTACCATCAGAAAGAGCGAGTCCTCAAAAGAAACCTAACAACTTTAATGACAAAATCTCAACGTTTTCAGTGATTCATTGTACGATACGGCGCCTAGCGTCATTTGCATTTCGCTGAATAACCAGCTTAGAAATGTAAAATATTTAAAAATTGAAGTTGATGAAGTTGTATGTCTGTAGAATTAAACTATTCAAAATAAAAAGTATGCATAGGACACAGTATTTAATGTTTGGAAAAATATTTAATAATTTAATAACAAACAATTGTGGGAGAGTAAGTTTTTAGCCAAGCAAGAACTTTTTTCCAACAACTTACCCAACCTAATCAAGTAATTCAGATTTGTATAACCCTGCTCCCCAGCATGATGTTGACCCTATACCCTCCATCCAAACACAGCGGATAAGATTTGTTGATCAAATAAGCCTCCAATTACCAGTAATTTGTTTTCACTGCTATTGTTAGAATATTCTAGACAAAATAACTATACATATCCATTTACTTAAAGACAGTTTCCCAGTGTCGGACAACGAACCGCTCTTCTTGTGTTAATTCTCTTCGAAAATACTATGTAAAAAAAACGGAGATTTTTAAAAGTAGGTCTTTATAATCGGAAGATCTCTAACAAGGCAACTAAGGATATTTGATAGTAATTGGGACACTTTCCCAACGTTAAACTAACAAACAGTAATGCTTGGTTTAATTCTATAAAAACCGTTTCTACAAAAAGAGTAATAATTTCGTATACAAATCAAATGAATCTCCCAGTGTCTTAATGAAAATATATTTAATTATTATTGTCACACTAAACTGTCAATGAAGCTTCCCAACTATTTAGGAAAGCATTAAAAGTTTTAGGTTATCGAAATGTTATATAATGTTATACAATTTAACCAGATAAAAATTTATATTTTATAAAATAAAAGATATTTGTGTGGCAGATCTGTTTTCATTAAAATAAATAATTTTACAGTAAATTGCGAGAAAATTTAAATATTTTATTCTTACTTGTCAAAGCAGCTCCAAACACAACAGCAACAATTACCTAAAAAATCACAAATTACAATTAATTATAAATTAACATAGAAATAAAAAAATCAGGTGTCAAATCGATCGAATTATGAAAATGTAAATTATGTAAAAAAAATTATACATTTCTCGAATTAATACTCATTATTATTTTTTATAACTAAGAAAAAATACATACCACGAAAATTAATGTTTTCATCTTGTTTCAAATAGCTTTCTTTTCTACACCACGAAAATCAATGTGTTCATCTTGTTTCAAATTAGTTTTTCTTTTCTAAACCACGAAAATATTCATCTTGTTTCAAATAGTTTTCTTTTCTAAACCACGAAAATGTTCATCTTGTTTCAAATAGTTTTCTTTTCTACACCACGAAAATGTTCATCTTGTTTCAAATAGTTTTCTTTTCTACAAAAAAAAAATATAAAAGTACTGTTACAAAAAATAGTTGAAATCAGTGAAATAGGTTACAATATAGAGCATCTATTCTTACACGTATTAAGAAAATCTATAATTATGGTAACACATTTCCCCGTTTGTCACCAAATGTTAATTTATTTATTCCTTTGGTCTAACGCGCTGCTCTCTAGCTCAATTCATGCAATCAACACCACGCAATATCTAAAATTCCGAAATAATAAGTATTCGTGATGCTGTATAACCTATTCGCTCCATATGTATACATGCATGGGCCTTTGTAGAATTCAATTCACAACTTCGGTTTACAATTTTTCTTAATTCTAACTTTTTTTTATCGACTAGATTGTTCAAGTTTTTCAAAAATACCGACACCGTAGCAGCGGATTTATTACTTGTAAAAAATTCAGCTGCTCTTGATAAAAATTCAGCTTCAGAAACTCTTGTCATTCAATGTCAAATGCCTACAGATGGTCCTAAACGACAACAAATAATATTGTTTTGTCATAGAAGTGCTTTAGAAACTATTTTAGTGGTGACTGGTTGTTGTTTTTTTTCCTTTTTGACACAGTACCAATTGTATATGGCGTACCACAAGTAGGGTTGCCAGAAAAAGTCCCTACTTTTTATTATTTGGACGTTATCCGGTAGTAAGCAAGGGGTGTGTAACACTAAAGGACTTGCATTAAAAAAGGACGTACCAAAGGGTCAAGCAGATTTCGGAGATTTTGAAAAAAAAAGTTTTTCTGGTCGTTCGCTTATCGAACATTCTGGATTAAAGCAAGAGTTAAAATGGTCTATTAATCACAAAAATCTGACAGGGCTTGGTTTGTTTATTCATAGCACACAAAAATTTGTATTTTTAACCCTCAAATTCCATTAACTTAACGTGATCCACAGCAATTGTTAAACTGTAATTTTTTTTCACAAATTATTTTGCAAAACATGCAACTAAATACATAATTGTTTTAAAAACATGTTTATATAAAGAATACAACCATAGGATTTTTTTTCAGGAGAGAAGAGAATAAACTAGTTCGAAAAACTTTACCTTCATCCCATTCTCCCTCTGTCACATACATGTGTATACATATCGATGATACAATAGTTACATAAGACACTCTTGTCATTCAGTGTCAAATGCTATTTAAGTTAGATATGTATTTTGTTTTGTGATATCTTGACAGTATGTAATTGTGTTAAGTTGTAAAATTATAGTAACTAATTTTTAGCTTCCACACTACGTTTATAACGTAAAAAGTGGAAGGTTTTATAATCGTTCAGTCCGTCTGTCTGTCCGTCTGTCTGTCACCCACTTTCACAGAAAGAACCACAAGTCCCACAGACAAGTGGGATACGTCATTTTAAAGCAAAAAATCAGATTAGGCTACATTCCAAATTTCATTAAAAAATTTAAATTAGAAGTTTATTTAAAATTTAAATAACTAAATTTTTTTATCTACGTTGAAATAACATGCAAATTCTATTTTTATTCATATTTTCACTGTTGTCATCCACAAGTCCCACAGACAAGTGGGATACGTCATTTTGAAGCAAAAAATCAGATTAGGCTACATTCCAAATTTCATTAAAAAATTTAAATTAGAAGTTTATTTAAAATTTAAATAACTAAAAATTTAATCTACATTGAAATAACATGCAAATTAGATTTTTATTCAATATTTTCACTGTTGCCATTTCGTTAAACGTACGAGAAACTTTTGTTAAAATAAAAATACACTTTTGAAAAAATATTTATTTATGTGATATAATTCGGTTTGGATTGTTGTATTATCACAATAGAGTTCTTTTAATGGTTCTATATATATGTATGTAGAAAGATGCATAGAGAATTCTAACTTAACATAAAAAAAATATGCTAAGTTTCGCTTTTATTTTTAAAGCATCAATTGTACAAATTATAAATTTTTTGAACTGTAAATTAATTTAACAAATTATAAATAAGTGAATTTTCGAAAGAAATGTAAATGGGAAATTTTGGCGACAAAAATATTTATTAAAAAAGATTACATCATTATTCTTCGAACTTCAAACAAATTTAGCAAACGATAAAGTCTAATTATTAAATCTGAGAAAGATTAATGAAAATAGTTAATTTTGGCGTTTAAAAGTTTGAATTACAAATAGCTAAAGGCCCTGTTTTTATTAGAATTAAATCACATTTGCCATTCGCAACAATCGCTCGAGAAACTTTAATTCTTTTAGACAATAAATTAAAATAAATTTATTTTTGCAACATCGATCAGTTTGAAATGACGTCAAATATATTTCACTACGGAATCCTTGTATGGTGATATGAAATGTTTTCATTCTATTTAAAAGCGAGGAATATGACATATTTATTCTTTAAAATATAAATAAATTTTTGCAAACGATAAGTAATAATTATTGAATTTTCGAAATAAAATAAATGAAACTAGCCAAATTTAGCTTGTAAATGTTAAATATAGAATTAATGTTCTGTTTGGCGCGTTTTTTCCTGTTAAACACAAATATGTGGAAGCGAGTTAAGTGACAGATTCTGTTACAAACCTACTTTTTAATTTAAATGAGGATGAATCCGGAAACAGAAGTTGGACAATTTTTAAATAAATTTTTTAAGACAAATAATGATACTGCAATACGCAATTATTTAACAAACATTTTTTTTAATAATTCTTCAGGCATACTTCAAACTCCAAACTAAGGAGTGTTTGATAGTTTAAAGCAAATATTTGTTCTAAAAAATTACTAAAAAAGGTCTTTGTTTAAAAAAATTGGGAGAAATTCTCATGGAATTGTGATTATCATTTTTAAAATGCTGCACCAATACTACATAGATTTAAAAATGGTCATAAACATTTTATCAAAAGAATTTTTGCTAAAAAATTTTTATTGATTTTTGTACTATTTTTGTGGCCGATTAAAAGATGTTTTTCACAACTTCCTTGAAATAAAAAATATGTTTCAGTTTCAATTAAGAGTATATATTCTAATTTAAATTCGTAAAGAAAATTTTTAGGTAATTGTAAATTTCTAGACACATTTATTACGCACTGAAAACTTTGACGTACATTACTACATCTTCATGGAGTAATGTTACACCAATTTATGGAATTACGTGACACAAATAATGAGTTTACAGCATAAAATTGGTGACATAAAGTGCAGCCTCCATTTTTATGGAGTAACTTTACAACGCAAAATAGAAGTAGAAATTATAAGACCACTTATAGGAGCATTAGTACTTAAAAAAGGGTTATAGAAAATTTAATAAATGAATAATAGAATGATTGAGCTATCGGAAACCAAAATAAACTGATTCTTTAAAAATAAATCACTGCTCCACGAGTACATTAGCAAAATATGTCACCAGTTAGGCAATTTTCCATTTTAACTTTAATTTAAACCATCCTGCATAAATTTAAAAATGTAGTTTTATTCAAGTACTTATAGCGAAAAACTTGATCAAAAGTAATACTCAAAAAAATCTGCGCATCATAATATAAATATGTAAACTGCACTTACCCTTAATCAAGTAAACAGTTCAGTTTGTGTTTGTGTCTATGTTGTTGTGCCTCCTTGATTATATACCCATTTGAGTTGAACTCTTGACTTATGATAAGATACAAGATCTTAAGGGTTTTCACTCTTCGCACCATTCCTTTTACGCATAAAAATATTTCTCAGATCACAAACAACTTTTGTTAAGGGCGTTTACGTCAAACATTTTATGATGGAATTCCCCATTGATAATCAAGTTTTTTATAGGAATTTACGTGCTACTTAAAAATATTATTGTTTATAAACAATCTTAGGTAATATTGACCGTCTTTGAATGTATTGAATAATATAGATCGTAAATTGTAATTAAGTAACAAAGCCTTTGTTATAACTTAAAATTAGGAAGTTAGACCTATTTGGAAAATAATTTTCAGCATTACTTTTTTAAAACTTTGAGAAAAAACCTTAAGGTTATGAGGGTGTAAATAACCTTACCTCATAAAAGAAACCTCTTAAACAGAAATTTTACTGACGATAATAAATTTTTAAAAATTCAATATAACTAAAGCTTTAAATATAAAAAATAAATGCTTTAATCTTTAAAAATAAGCAACAAACACATTTCCCATCCATTTACTCCGTTTACCCCGCTAAATGCTGATTGATTTATTTCATTGATCCAACGCGCAGCTCTCTAGCGCAACTTATGTGGAACCAACATCACACAATAAATAAAAATTCGAAATAATAAATAAATCATGCTGTTGTAATGCATAATCATGCTGTTGTAATGCATAGACAAATTCCAGAAACTCTAACTTCATCCCAGTCTTCCACCCTCACATACCTCACATATACATATACATCGATGATAGAATAGTTAACTAGGGCTCAGAAACTCCTGTCATTCAATGTCAAATGCCTACAGATGATCTTAAACGAAGACAAATCATATCATTGTTTTGTCATAGAAACCATTTTAGTAGTGTCTGTTTATTTTATCCTTTTTGACACAGTTTCAATGGCATACCATAAGTTGCTAGAAAAAGTAACTACTTCTTATTATTTGGACGTTATCCGGTAGTAAACTAGGGGTGTGTAACACTAAAGGACTTTTCAATTACCACTCAAACAATCAATATACCATTTAAAATTAATTATTTACCCTATAAGGTAATTTCAATATCTATAAAACCAAAAACGTTCTATGGCAGCTACAATTTGCCCATGCGTATATTTCTCGAAAACCTTATTATAACGTCCGATATGTACGAGGAACTGTCGTGTACGAAAACTCTTTCCGTTCCAGCTGTAAAGTGGTTCCAGACAGATAGATAGACAGAAAACTACTTTTTTAAAATTTGTACCCTCCAAAACGTGTCGAAAACACAAAATCTCCATTTCGGATTTTCGACCCCCATCGTAATGCTTTCATTTCCTTATATTTCATATTAAATAATTAAAAGTAAAAAAGATAGTGATTACCAATGTATCAGTATTCTAAGTTGATTGGTATAAAGTACGAATCAAGTTTGCATAATAGACTGTCTTCCCTTTAAAAAAACACCAACTTCAATTTTAAAATAAACCTCGAATCCAAACTAGAATTTTTTTTCAATTCCACTGACAATTTAGTTTACAATATCTTTCTTATATTATTTTTTTCTATTCAAATTCAATTTAAAAGAAATTTTAGGGAAGGCGGTGGGGTAAGGTGTGGTGCCTTATGTTTAAAGATCAATTAATACAATAAATTTTATAGAATTTATCAAATGTATAAGATGTAACCATACAATATTGAAGTTTATGTTTAACTACTTAAAATTTCTTTTGAACAATGTTTATTAAAAAACATTAGTTTTTTTAAGTCACTCAACCCTATCTTGCTGTGGGACAAGTGGGAATTTTTAGAGGTACATGGTGGGGTTAGAACTTGTTGTCTTTGATTGTTTTTGTGGGGGTATTTGCAGGGCTAAGTTCCTATGCTTTTGAATCATTTTGTACCACCCCAAATCTCTGAAGTGATGCGGGGGTGAAGACTACACATTCCCCGTTTTGAGAGAGCAACGCGTTGTGCGCCACCCTCAACACCGAGCCGAAGAGTCAATTGCTTCTTCGTGCGGCACGGTAGAGGACAGCACCACAACCACACTCTCTCCTCCAGGTCTACTACGCCAGTATCCGCGTCCAAGAACACTACACATGTTTCCTTGTTTTAAAAGCAACGTGATAGAGGGCAGAACTACCGACATTAAGTGGATCCTTTAACTTTGTAGAGATCGAGGACAAATAGAGGAACCCAGAATTGACTTGTCAACCCCAGAGGTATTTATTTGGTATGAGAACTTGGGTTGCTTTGTGTCCACGACAGACTTTAAAGTGCATCAGGCACCATTAGCGTACACGGGGGTCTTCAACCGGCAGGACTCAAACGCGCAACCTAAGGGATATCAGTCAAACACTCTACCAACGAAACTATACCGGCCCGTTGGGGTAGCTTTTACAAAGCGCAGAACTGTGTACTGCTTATCTCTTAACTTATACAAACCTTATTTATCGCTGCTTACACTTTGATTTTCCTTATTGTAGAGATTGTCACTCATTATAATCTGCCTTTAAAGCAAATTCTTTGACCAATTATTATTTGTTTTATCTATTTATCTGTTAAATTTTTCTTTGATTAAAAACTGTTTTCTTCTTACAAATTGTTATCGCATAGCGACTCGATCAAATCTGCTCTTTTATGTAGCTTTCTATTTTACTGTTTAACATGAATGTCACTCAAGATGGAAGTGAAGAAAAAATCTGCTAGTGCAAAATATTTTGAGTTTTTTTTAACTGGTTGTATCTTCTATGCTGAACGTCGTTTCCGCCGCAAGAAAAAAAAATATTTGACATGACCTATTTTAGTTTTGCTTTACATTGTTAAACATTCTTTAAAATGCTATACTTGATTCTATCTGGTGCTTTAAATACAATTTTACAGAACTTAATTGTTATTTCTTATCTTGCACATGCTCAGTCACCGTGACTTTGAAGCTAGTGTTCATGTTTTTTTTTTCTTTTTCAGCACGCGTGTAGGTAATAATTAGTAGGTGAAAATTTTTATGAATGGCATAGCCTTAGGACATGAGGGTTTTCGTACAAGCTTATAAGACAAAGAGGATATTTTTAGTTATTTTCGGATGACCTCGGATCATGGGGTGTTTAGAATAGGACTACAAGGGTATATTTAGTTATTTTGGGATAACGTAGCCTAAGGGCATGGGGTTTTTCTTATAAATGGGTATTTTTGAGTTGTTGTAATGTTATATTAGGCAAGTATCTACTCGTTTTGTGACGTTTAGCATTAGGACATGAAAACTTTTAGTTTTTACAGTTATTTAAGAAATCCATTTAAAAATTACCAGGTCCAAAGATGGGCGAGAATACACCAGTTCATGCTAACTATATGAAAATCCCTTATTAACCAATGATAGGAAAACCCCATACCCTAAGGCTATGCCACTCACACAAAAAATACAACTTACCATGACGTCACATCAACTCAAAAATAAACTCGTACTCTAATGCGAAAAGTGGAGGAAGTATAGAAATGTGGTGCTGCAGCTCTACGCTCCACCACTATGCCAGAAGCCCTATTTCTTAGCTTCTGATATTGCTTGATAATAATTACCTCTTTTTGAATGATTTAATAATCATTAAATATGAGTTTAAAAATATTTTTTCACGTTTCATTTCTTTGTCATTTTTATTATTTTAGAAATTTTCCAAATACCTATATATTGCATTAAAAAAACTTAATTTTTAAAAACCATTCCCATGGCTTTAAAGCAAGTGATGATTACGGAACAAAACTATCAACAAAACAATAAAACTTAAATAATTTTTATTCATTTTTCAAATGTACAAAAATACTGCTTTAATTCAATATTAGCCCACAAACACAGTTGTCCTACACGCATTGAAGATTCATATCAGGCACTGGTTCGGTAACAGTTTCTCCTGTAGTTGCATCAACACAACGGCACTCATCTGTGGCGTGACAGCATTGCTTCTTTTTGAAACTTCCGTGCCTGTCGCATTCGGGTATATCACAAGGTCCAGCAGTAGCTGCAAAAAATAATAATAACTATATGTATACAAACAAAACTAAGTGGTGCGACAGCTCCTAGGGAGCTAACCCCTTTCTGTGTCCATTTAAGCTTATACAAGACGAAAGTGCAATGCAACAATGTTCCGGTCAGTTAGTCATTTGATTCGAATTGGTTGGTAGGATTGATTTGAAAATCATATTATTTAGTTCCCAAACAAGCTTGGTCCCTATTTTACCGACCACTGAAAGGAAGAAAGGCTAAGACTTATAGATTTTTGTAAAGCTGAAATCTGTTGAATAAATTGCATAAAACGCCTTGTTTAGCTTTTATTGCATTTACACTTTTACAAGACGAGAATGTGCAAACACACTTCAGGTTACCTATTTTTAAACTTAGCAAATACAATGTATTTTGGCAACGTCGAACCTTGATCTAGTTTCCAGGTCAACTTCCGAGCTGGCATAATAGCAGCCACGTCAAAGATTGTTATTCAACGCCTATACTTACAAATCTGCTCAAACCCACAAAAAAGTTGTAATATCGGCAAAGAGTTAAAGTGTCATAAAATCTTTAAAACAATTCGAACATTTGATTTTTAAAAAGTTTATGAAATGTTTTTATTGCCTAAAAATCCTTTTAATAGGCTTCAACATTGATTAAAATCGTCGGAAGGGACACCAAATCAAATAATAAAATTCTAATACGGCAACGCCACAGATATTAGCTTGAAATACCGTAAAAAATTGTAGCGTTTCCTCCATATGTACTAGCTATCATCAATGAGGTAACTTTGAACCAAGCTTTTCAAGCTAATAATTTCTCCTTAATGACACTCTGTAAAAATATGCCTTCCTTTTTCAATTGTAGACAACTCTACCTTGAAAGAGGAGTAAAAAATTAGTCCAGAAGGAAATCAGTTCTAGGGTTTCGTGCTTGGGCCAAAGTTACCCTTTAGGGACCCAAGCTCATTTTTGCTTGGCAAATTTCCTTGTCAAATCATCATTAATGAGTTAATAGTAAGCATAGAACTCATATTAACTATACCCACCGTTGTGGTGCGCTCTGTATCTTTTGATATAACATCCACACACCTTGGTGTACCTCGACGGCTGGGTTATCCTGAAGTCCACTTCGTAACAAGCGCACCATTTAGGGCTCTCCCTGGTGCACTGCAAGGGCAGGTAACTTCCTAGGGCGTCGCAGCGTATGTCCCAGTCCATAGGGGCAGTGGCAGCCCCTGCGTTCCTGCGGTGAATTTCGCAGGGGCGCTCCTGGTTGCCTGCGGGGAAAGATATTGAAAATGTGTTGTTAGGTTAGAATAAAACTAAACTCTTCGACGCAACAGCCCATTAGTGGGCCAAGGCCTGCCGTGCCCATTTCAGCTTTCGTGACCTAGGGCTCTGGGGTATTAGGCATATGTCCCGATAAAGTGGTCAGCCTCACGCGAAACCCCCAGTAATTAGTTTCCAAGCATGATTGGTCCTCATTTTATCGACCCACTTAAAGGATGAAAGGGTGGGTCAACCTCACTAAATGCGGGATTCGATCCCCGGACCTGTGGCGTGGCAATGCGAAGCACTACCACTAAGCCACTGGGCCTCACTAAGTTGGAATAGGTAGCCGGAAACCAACGAGATCAACAGTATATACTGGATGAACAACTCAATATAAAGAAAAGCGACTGACACCAAATACCTATACTGTAAAAAACATGCTAATTGTACAAAAAAAATATATATGTTTATAGAAAATACTGCTATTTTCTTTCAGCAGGAATTTTTGTAAAAACTATGCAGTATAAAGTAAAAACATTTTTTAAAAATATTTAACTTCGTTAAGAGATATAATGCAAACAAACAAGCATTTTAACTCTGCGTGCCGATGTAGGTCAGTTGTGAAAGCGTTGGACTGACAATCTAAAGAACCGTGGTTCGAACCTGCAATCCGCAGTGTAAAATTTCTCGATAGAATTGTGGTCAGTAGCCCTAAGGGTGTCTCGGCCACTAGGGTGACCGAGAGTTCGATCCCCGGCCGGGGTAGGAAGGATTTTGTTATTTCTTTATAATTTGTTTAAAAAAACAACTTTTGCGTACAAATTGTTCGCATAGAATAAACATAATTTCTTTGTAAATCGAATGGTATTTTTCTGAAACACCAGCTGGTCCAATATTTTTCTGTTTACTATGAACTCAAAATTTGAAGTATATATCTCTTTTAGTTCAACCTGTAGAGGAGTTTCAGGCAGACTGATCAATGCTCAAAACACTCTTTTCCAGAATCAGCACCCTCCAAAACGCTTTGAAAACATAAATCTCCATTTCGAATTTTTGTCACCATCACAATGCCTTACATTTCATATTAGGTAATTGAAACTAAAACTTGATTTGGCTTTATATCTTTATTTGTCCTATGTTCCCATTTTAATTACACTGCAATTCATCAACCGTACAACGAAAACTAAAACAAATTCAAATAAATACAGTCATATTAACCAAACAATTAGCTCAGGTCCCAGGTTCGGGTCCGGGCATCGCCAAAATAACTGCCGACCTATAAACGGCCCGTGCAGCCAAAAATGTCCGACGAATAATACCCCGTGTAGAGAGAGTGCACGTTAAATATCCTTTAAAGTTCTACCGCTGCGTACGATGTCGCCCTTAACGGTTGCGCTGGGTGCCTACTCAGGTGTCGGCTCGTCACTTGACTGTGGTTCTAAAATACGACGCCCGTCGCCAAAAGCCTTCGTGTAGCTCTAGTGCGACGATAATTCAAACTAAACTAAACTAAACAATTAGCTCAGGTGTCAACCTCGTCAGTTTATCGGATTAAAATTACGAGGCATACAAGGCTATGATAAAGCTCTGTGCAGATGCTAGAAATAGACAAGCAGGAAACGTTCAGCTCAACTCAAACCAACCAATGACCAAAACGCAATTTTACTTAAACTGAGTGTTTAGTTCCAAATAGCAATTTTGAAAAAAAGTCGAAAAAAATTCCTTACTTGATGTCAAGCAGATAAATGTGGAAAAGAATAAAACCTAGAAATAAAGAAACAAAAAATAAATACAACACTGCTAAGATAGTGTATAAGGACACTTGACTTATGCAATTTAGTAAACTTTGTTGGTAAACTTTTCTATAGTGAAATTTTATAATTTCATGAATTTCTGATAATAATATATTGTTCTATAACTAAAACAAATATTATTCAATAAATCAGCATTACTATCAATATTCTTAATAATTTATAAACTGGCACGTGATAGAAAAGTGTGGGTGCTTTTAACAAGTTTCTATAATGGATTTTCAAGCCATTCTTAAGAGTTATTGGT
This sequence comes from Oedothorax gibbosus, assembly GCA_019343175.1. Classification (NCBI taxonomy): domain Eukaryota; kingdom Metazoa; phylum Arthropoda; class Arachnida; order Araneae; family Linyphiidae; genus Oedothorax; species Oedothorax gibbosus. The sequence continues at coordinate 285,902 of JAFNEN010000529.1, forward strand.
AAATGACTATTATATCTGTGGTAAGATGGTAAATCGTAACCATCCCGAATTCCCTAGACAGACAAAACTGATATTTCTGTCTTAAATACTGATAGAGAAGCTGTTTGGCTGTCCAAAGGAAACACTTTCCAATACTCTCTGCTAACTGTAAAATTGACACTGTTATTTTAAAGCAGTTTACAAATTTGCAATAATATTGCAGTGTTTAAAAGTTTATTTTAATAAATACAAAATAATAGCCATACATTGAGAAATATGTAATTGCAGACAAATTAAAAAGAACAATTCGCTATCAATATTATCTGGTGGTGCACACTTCCGGCGCTCACTCTGGATAATTTTTTAAAACTTAGTAAAATGTTTGAAATTTAATTTGTTAAAATGTGGTTATCGGTTCAGCACTTCAAGGTAAAAAATTGTTGTTTTGCAGCACTACACTGTTAAAAAACTGAGTTCTCCCATTAAGAGTAATATTCTCATTTTTGAGAACATTTTTCGCATTTGAGGTATTAATTTTTGAAAATGAGAACAGAATAGTACTCATTTTTGATAGTTTCATTTTTAACAATATAGTCGCAAAGAAATACCACAACTGCGATAAAGAAAAAAAACTGCTGTAATTTTGCGAAAACTTTTCGCAATGTAGGCGAATATAGATTTTCAGCATCGTGATAAAACACGTAGGAACATCTGACAGTTTTCGCACGAGTTATCTTTTACAAGACTTATCACGAAGGACTCACAGGACATAGGAAAGGCAAACTAATATTGGTATTTTATTATATAACCCAAAATTATTTATATAAGACAGTTTCAATTGAATTTTACTTTGGGTCCGCATCAATAGTTTTTTTTTGTGTGTGTAAGTTATAGATTAATGGAGATTTTCCGCTAATACTCAAGGAATAACTTTCGAAGAGGATATATTTTCGGAGTTTTATCTAACCAAACCATATCAATCATCGAATATCTACAAATAATTTTTTTTATATAAATCGCAATAGGGTACTTGACTAAATTTTTTTTATTGGCTTAAAATATTCTTATGCCAAAAATATTAGACCCGTATTTTTTCTTTTTTTCAAATTCCCCATAAACAGGGGAGAAAATGAATTTTAAAATTAGGACGAAAAATCACCCCCAAAAACGCTTTGTGGCTGTCACGTGGTATCTATGCGATGTCACTAGTAACTATAAACAGACTTTGAAACACCAGTTTGGAATCTACTTTACGCAAATTTGAACTACCCGCTTCTGTAAAACCTCCACCTATTATCTATATAATTCTTATTTAATAGTAATTTAGATTAAAACCAGTTTAATTACAAACAAAAAAACATCACACCGGTTTGTTTATACATACTAGTGGCGTCAGCCAAATCGACGTGTTTGTGATCACGTGACGTACCGATGAAAAAAAAAGCCATTTAAAAATGATTTTTATTAATTATTTACAAACAAACAATAACTTTATTAACACAATAACAAACATTACAGAATAATTTTTGTTCGTTACAAAGGGGGTTAAAAAAAACGTATATGTGACTAAAAAAGAATAAATTAATTAATTTAAAGATTTATTTTGCAAAAAAAAATATATACGTTTGTTATATTTGGGTTCAAACTATAATTTAATTAATATTGGAAGATATTTTAGCGATACTGTCACAAATACCCTATTCTTTCTGTTGCTGATGTGGTGGTACATTATTCAATTACACTGTAAAACTTTGGTGTAACGATAACCCAACTTCATGAGCATAGTTTCATAGTTTCAATATAATGCATGCATGGAATTAATTTAAAGACCCATTGCGATTAAGAAAGATTTTCTAAGTAGAAGTATATAAGCGCAATTTCTCATTTTTTAATAAACTTGATAGAAAATAAACTACATTTTCGAAATCGGCGTCGATAAATACGTAGAATTTTTTTTACTTAACAAAAAAAGTTAATTTCACAGACTAGGGTTACACAAAATTTACCGCGTAACGTTACACAAATAAGGAGTTTACTCCGCAAAACTGGGGGCAGAAAGTGCTGCCTCCAGTTTTTTGGAGTAACTAAATATATGGGGTATCGTTGCACCAGAAAATGAGAGTCAAAATTTTCTCATGGCTAACGTTTCGCCATACATTTGATGTAGCTTTGCTCCATAAAACTGGAGAGAGCTAGGCTTTCATGCAACTTTATGGAGTACGCTACCTACAGTACAGTTTTACAGTACCAATTATTACTTCGATAATAAAATATTAAAATAAAAAATATCGTACTTACAACAATTGTCACAAAATTTCTCATACTTATTTACAGTAAAGGTAAAATATTCTGTAAAAAATAGATTTTTTATTTAGTTAGATATGGATGATTTTGAATAATATTGCATGCTTTAAAACTCTAACATTAATTCCTACAAATTTCTTCATTTCCAAAATACGCCATTTCTAATTCATTTTTAAATATTTTTATAATAAAACTTCCTTTTATACTGTTATACACTTATTTTTAAAAAAATGCGAATATAAAGAATGTACACACAATACATACCAAGATAGACTCACACACTCAGTATATTAAATCAGTTTTGTATTTCCTAAGTTTGTTTTGCACACTTTTTAAAAGGAATTCAATAATGTTATGAATTTTCTAGATAAGATCCATATCCTGCCACTTATTTTATCAAGCTCTTTCTTCATTCACGTTACAGAAATCGTTGATGAAGAATTTAAGGTATCATCAATGATCCAAAGAATGTGTTTTCTGGAAGTTTTTAGTGCTTATAAGAAGAAATTGTCGATAAGAAATCTTCAGAATAATTTCTAAGAGCACTTATGTAAGCTCTAAGTTCGTTAAATAGCTCTTCAATATATTATTGATATGTGACCATAATGCTGTAACACTTTTATGATATTATTGGAATTAGATAAATTAATGTAATCCCTTTTTAATATAAATGTATGAAAGTTGTTCTGCGATATGTCGATATACTTTATAAATATCACGTTATTCTAAAGTACCCACATTTTGTATAGCCTCATGACACATTATATATTGAGATATATTATGAGACTTTCTTTTTAACCACTCTGTACTTGACATAAACTCATTTTTTACTCGTTTAGTTTTTTTATATACTTTAATACCAGGCTAAAAGGATATTTTCTCTTTAAGGCTATGAAGAAACTAATGGCAATTTGTGAGGGGTAACCATGCTATTTACCATCATTGTTCCATAAAACCATCTGTGGGATGAGCAAATTGGCTGAAGTATAAACTTGTTTTCACTTCACAAGATTAAGATTTAAATTTTTAGCCAAAAATTTAATTTCTTTAATTTTTTTTAATTAGATTTCTATATGAGATGATTATAAATGACTGGTCCATACTTTAAAATGCATGTGTGTGAAAAGTAATGTGTGTTGCTTGAAAACCTGATTTTCAGGTAATGAGTTTATACGGAGGGTTAATGACAGATAAAGAGCTCTGCCATCTATCACTTTTAAGGCTTCATGCCCCGGTAAATACCTGGTGCACATTACCTAGACTGGTGCACATTAAATCTGTTGTAGCTTAAAGTCCTGACTCCGCTTGCGATGTCACTTTAAAGCCGCGCTGGATACCAGTTCAGGTGCCAGCCTCGTCGCTTGACATAGTTTCAAATTTTAGAGACCCGTGTCAAATAGCCATTGTATAGCTTTAGTGTGACATTAGCTCTCCTTCCTTCGGTTATTCCAATCAAGTGCAGCTGTGATGTCACACTCATGATGGATTAATTTTCTATACGACTATTTTAAATACAATGCTAATTTTTTTAATGTTCGGACATGATACTCTATTCAGTTTGGCCTTGCTCTGACCAAACCTAAGGGAGTTATTAATAAAATGATCAATTTCTCATGCCTTATCGAAGGGAGTAGATGAATTCGAAAATAATTTAGAGATTAACTAGGGTTTGATAAACTTACATTGAAATGGACGAAACTTGCTTGGCCTTTGGCGTGTTGTTAGTCGACAATTATTGTATTTGTATCATGAACTAATAAAATCAGGTGTGGAGAAGAACGAACAGCGAACTGAAACAACTTATAAAAAATATAAGGATATTGTAAGAATCATTAAATCGCAAAGATTCCGCGGGCTTGGTCATATACAGCGTAGAGACGAAAATAATATCAAAATAATTACAAAGAGCAAGTTATTTAATACCAGAAGAGGGAGACCAATAGAGACTTGGATTAACAACGTAGAAAAAGACTTAGACGAACTGAAGATTAAAAACTGGAAAGGTTTGGCTTTGAAGCGGGACAGGTGAGGAACTGTTGTGGCGGAAGCTGAGGCCTGCATAAGGCTGTAATGTCAACTAAGAAGGAGAAGATCATAAACTAATAAAACCACACACTACTCATGCAAAACATATTTTATTCACGATATTGCGGAAATCATTAATCGCACTTGGGTTTTCCGATCTGGGGTTCGGTGGTAACTACTCCGTTTAAGTCCACGCACCAGCATTCGTCAGCATCGCACTGCAATCCTGCGTAGTAACCATCCTTGCGGCATGTTGGCTTGTAGGTGTCTCCTGCAAGTGAGGAAAGAACACAGATATAGAACTGATCTGAGGTCGAATATCCCAATCAAACATCTCGGGGAGGCTTAGTGGGTTTGATCGCCGCCCATTACGCTAACAGGCGGCTCACTGTACCTGGTGTGGGTTCGATTCCCGCCTTCGCCCTGGGTGTACTTTCACTCTCTGTGTCTGTCTTACTTGACGAAGGTTTATAAGCGGGTCCCTGATCAAGCACACAAACCGGAAAACCTACCTAGCTACCTACCTATATCGAACTGAGATAAAGCCGAATATCCCAATCAAACGTCTCTGGAAAAGGGTACCAAAGATAGCTATAGTACTGGTTATTTTTAATTTCGTCACACTAGAGCTATACGAAAGCTTTATAATTTAGAACCATAGTCACGTGACGAGCCGACACCTGAGTAAGCACTCAACGCAACCGTTTAGGGCGACATAGTACGCAGCGTTGGAGCTTTGAAGCATATTTAACGTGCACTCCCTCTTACGGGGTATTGTTTTTCGTACCTTTAGGCTGCACAGAACGTTTATAGGTCAGCGGTTATTTTGGCCGAACATGGGACCTTCCGCATGCAAATCTAACGCCTTAACCAACTGGGTTCCCCAGCAGGGGTAGGTATACAACAGGACGGGCATGAAAAGAGAGTCAGACTTATCGACTTATCAATTTGTACAGCCAAAAAGCTCCCCGAAAAGTACCCTAAGAAGAGCTGGAAATGTACGTTAAATATGCTTCAAAGTTTCGACGGTCGTTGTTTCATAGAGATCCGACAATCTAGTGGTATGAAAAAGAACTTGGGAAAGGAATAAAGATGAATAGCTATTTCGGCGAAAAAGGTTGGTATTTTGGCAACTTATCGCAGAGTTTTTGAACGAAGAATTCTCTTTGTCTAGCTATTTTGTCGTAGATCTGCTTACTCAATAATGTATGTTCCATATGCTTAAAGTTTTTTCTTTATAATACAATAACCCACCGTTGGTCCTGGCGTCATCCCTCGCCCTGACACAGTCACAGGCCTTGATGTTCTTGGAGGGGGGTCCGATGTTCTCTCCGTTCCTCCTGTAGCACACGCACCAGTCGATGTTGGTGAAGCACTGCTTGGCCGCGTAGTCGCCGTTCTCCTCGCACTCGGGGACCAAGTGCACGGGTGTGTCGGTCACTGTGGCGTTGAGGCGACGCGCACGGTCCTCCTCGCACTCGGACTTGGCTGCAGAGAGACCAAACACTTTATTAAGGGGTGTCCATAAATTTCGTGATGAGTTTAGCGGGCGTGGGAGCTGAATCTCAAGTAAGGGAGAGGAGGGGCCTCGTCAAATACCACGTAATTTTCTCCGCAAAAAAAATCAAGGTAAAATAACGAGAAAATATAGCTAAATACCCTTAAATTATGTTTCTCGACTTAAGTTTGGTAAAATCTGTGATAACATTTATAATGGCTTTCCGAACCATATTTCAAATTGTTGGAGCTTTAAAAAAAACTATTTAAAATTCACCAAAAAAGAAATCAAATAAAAAAAATACGAATTTTGAAAAATCTCGATGGGAGGGAGGAATCTATCCAAATATCACGAAATCTCACCAGAGGGAGATGGGGGTGCCGAAAAACCGTCGAAATCGCATCACTTATTTAATGGATTTCCCCTTAGAAGACGAGACGCCTCATTGTCACTTCTAAATCTAAGGAGATTATTTTGCTATTGGTACAGGGGATGGGTAAGGATACGTTAGAATATGAGTCACGCTAGAATATGAGTTCAGTTTTGGTTCCCCTTTCTAAGAAGACCAAATACTTATTGGAAGACCAGTGTTAGAAATGGAGGGGGAAAAGGGGGGGGGGGATGGTTTATTCAATCCATGTCGGAACCCTTTCAACTAGCTCTATCCTCTGTTCTACAACCAACTGTAGAGCAATTGTTCTAACTAGAGCCACCAACCCTGCTGTTCTCCTCGCACTCGGGGACCAAGTGCAAGGGGGTGTCGGTCACGGTGGCGTTGAGGCGACGCCCGCGGTCCTCCTCGGACTTGGCTGCAGAACACCAAACACTTTGTTAGAAGACGCAGGGATCGACTTACAACTTTAGGGGCCGTTTGCTTGGGCCCTGGGCACAAGCAACTTTTTGGGGCCCCAAACATACCTCGATAAAATATTCGTGTTTATTTTTCTATATTTCAGTGTTCACCAAAAAAAAATAGCCGAAGTAATTTGCTTGGAAAGCATGTCTAATCCCCCAAAAATAAATATTTTTTGTTAATTGATTGATTCTGAGTATAAACACAATTTCATAGTCAACTTTTGTTCATTAATTTAATTTTTTTTTTGCATATTTCATATTAAAAAGTTTAGTTTGGGGGAGTTATACCGAGCATAAAAGCTCATGAAGAAAACTTGTGGGCCCTCTTAAAGTGGGGCTGGGCACGTGCCACGTTTGCCCTGCCGGAATTCAGGCCCTGGCCGTTTGGAACATCTTTTTCATATGATGCAAGTTTTTAAAATGCCGCCCTTGGTTTTTTTTTAAGATTTCCTATGTCTATGTTTCATACTGTATTCCAACGCAAAAACTGAAATTATGTCGTTAGGTGTGTATTCAAAAATTGGCAGCTATTTTTGGCAGCTCCTAGCTATTTTTTACTGGCTTATATCCCATTTTCCCATTTTATCCGAATTTCCGCTCTTTTTCTCCTCCTATCTATATAAAGGGTTAGAAATATTTATTTTACAATGGTTAAGTAAATGTACGGTGGTCTTTCCCTTTTTCTTTAATAACTACTAAGAAATTTTGAATTTTATTTTTATAACTAGGCGGGGGGGGGGGGGGGGGAGTCCTCAAAAACGCCACCCGTATAATATTATAATATTACCATTGTGCTTCGGCTTATTGAGAGAGAGAAAAACAATATATGCTGTTCAACTTGATTGTGACTTAGTGGTTGCTATTTTTTACAGGCTTATATGCCTTTAAAGATTTAATTTTGGCAACATCGAATTGACAGAAAATAATTAACTGTGTATTTAAAAAAAGAGATTATAATAAATACACTGCTCACAACAATTAGGGGAACGCATGGTTTAATCCCTTTCACTCCCAATGATTCCATTTGGAATAATCAGCTTGCGATTTTTTCTAAGTTAAGCTCGCATTTATGTATCGTTAGATGGAAGAATCATGTCTTTTGAAGAATTAAATAATGTTTGTTTTAATTATATGAAAATATGAAAAACATGGTAAAATAAATTCACTCTGAAACAATTTTTGATTTCAAAAGTAATACTTTTTTTATAAAAAAAATACTAAAGTCGAAATTTTCCAAATATGCTAAACAAAATTGGGATTTTTTAGATAAATATTTTTTATGAAACAACTACTGAAGATAAATCAAATTTGGATACCAATTCTTATGTAAAACAGTTTAAAGTACATGAGGACAAAAAATTGGGATAAAATATTTGTATTTCAAAAAGCCTTAGCATTTTAAAAAAGTTTTTTAAAAAATTACATTTTTTTAAATAATTAAAAATTAAAATAGTTTTTAGATTTTTTTTGTCATATATTGTTTTTAAATATAGGTTGAACTAATAAAACACCAATTTTATAGTGAATATGTCACAATTAAAATTTTAAATTGGCACCGTGTCCCCCCAAAAAAATAAAGATTTTTTTTCTCCGTTTTTTACCATTTCATTCTGGATGCAAAATGAATCTTTTTCACAAATTTTAGATTTTTAGAATAAAAAATAAAATGTTGGGACTGAAAGTGTAACAAAATTACGCAAAGTGCTCCCCTAATTGTTCTGAGCAGTGCATTTTAAATAATCGGAGTGAACACTAATTTAATATTGTTTGAAACTATAAATTTGAAAAATACTTTTTCTTTTATTAGCATTTGTTTCAGCAGGGGGAAATGTTTGATAAAGAAAATAGCTAAACATTATTGAGGTTTTTGTTTCTGAAATGCATATATTCGTTAACTGCAATTCGTCGTGTTCTAGGATTGGCACTTTACTACGCACAATATCATCAAAAAATCTAAACGTCAGGACTATTTACGAAACTGACATTTAAAATTGGAAAAAAAAACACCAATCAGCTTAAGTTCAATAGGTTATTGAGAGATAAAGCAATATTCCAACGTCCGAAAAATAGCTTATTATGTTTAGATCATTCAGAAAGATAGCCCACAAAACTTCGAGTACATTACGGAAATATCTATCGAAATCGACGAAAGACTTTACAAGCACTTGAGTTCTAATATCTGCGCAGTTATGCATGCTACTTAGAAGGAGAATAGATTAAAAATATTTTTTTATAATTGCGTGAAAAAAATCCGATTTTTACACTATAATTTTAATATCAGACGCGTGCGAAAAGTTATACTTTTTAGAAACAGTCATAAAAAAATTACATTTTTTCACCCAAAGGCAGTGAAAAAAAAGTACTTTTTTTCACTCTTTTCATAAGATGCCAAAATTTCAAGTAAAATGTCTATTTCATAATATTCATAAAATCCAGAAATTTATTGATCTGCTTTATTTATAAATATTATGCGCGTGAATGTTATTATTTTTTTATTTTTGAATCAGTATCCATGTTCAAATGTTTGACTTTAAACTAAAAAATAAGTTTGCCTTTTGTAGTTCCAGAGATTTATCGATGCCGATCTTTACGTAAAAAATTAGCACGTGAATTATTTTTGAACCAATGAAATTTGATTTTTTTCACGTAATTATAAAAAATAGTGTATGAAACACGTGTGAAAAGTAAACTTTTTAAAACACGTGTCATTATTTCACTCGCTCGTGAAATAAAATCCACTAGTTTTAAAAAGTGTTACTTTTCACACTTGTTGCATAAATAACTATTTATCTATATGAGATTTTGTAAGGAGTGCAAAATATGATACTTTTCCAATTCACGATCGCAATCGATAAATTCGCCAAATGTGTACAACCGCCGCCAAACGGAATATTTCTAATGTTAACTCTTAACTGTGTATACTGAGGTCTTTTAACTGTGTATACTGTGTCTTGTCGCCAAAGGTTCCGTTTATCGCCAAAGATTGTTGGAGAGATTTGCGATCGCGAAATGGAAAAGCACCCCGAAAAGTTATGTATAAAACACTTTCATAGGTGCGATATTATATTTTATATTTGGTCAATGGTATATAATAATTGAGTTATGTACAATCCCTTTCCCGTTGAAAAAAAATCCGAATTAATGGATCAAATCGTATTTAAATGAATCAAAATAAAATCTTTCATGAACAAGTACATTGGGACAAATGAATATAAGCTATAGGACATATTAGATGCAAATGCATAGAAAAATTAGAACATTGTGCTTGCATCGTATGGCAAATTCTGTACCTTATTAGAAAAATCGTCAATATACTTATGTTATAACATTAAAGTTTATCAAGAAATTTTTAATTTAGTACTTACGTCTGTCCTCAGCAAAAGCTCCCGCCAAAAGGCAGAACTGAAATGAAAAGAAAATAATTTGGTGGCGTATTCAATTTATATATGGAAATGTAATCATTTTAACCAAAACGATTTTCATTTATAAAGGTCTTACATAGCAGGGATTGGAGTAACGCGTTACTTGTAACAGTTACTTTTTTTTAGGTAATGACGAGTAACGCCGTTAGATTTTTCAGAAAGTAACTGTAACTTAGTTGTAAGTTACTCTTTGTGGTAACGTAGTAACGAAAAATTTCGTTACTTTTCCGTTACTTTCACATGCCGCTCTTTCATGGATATATTCAACACAGTTCGGCGCGGCGGTCAGCTTATATATAATTATTTAAAATGTAACTTTTAAAAAGTAGAATTTCATTTTTAACTTTTTCCGATTGTCCCTATTTCTTTAGATTTTGTTCTCTTTGAAAAACTTTAACACGGCTAAATGTATTTTTTTATTTTAATTTGAGATTTCTAAAAGTAACTGTGATTATAGTTACTTTTCGTATTAAGTAACTGTAACTGAGTTACTTTTTAAAAGTAACTTTCCATTCCTTGTTACATAGTATTAGTGAGTGGTGATGTTTGTAAATTTGCAAGACTAAAGGGAACAATTTCGATAAAAATGAGGTAGTTACCAATTAGCTAAACGGCAAAAATTTCTTTTAAGGGGGAATGGGCGCTCTGGACCGGGGGTCTCCAAAGCAAAGTGCATCAGTGTTAATCCTATGGAGAAAAAAATATTTTCTCTGCCACATTTCTCCGGCTGTATTGAATATTTTTGTAAGCGGATTTTTTTGTGATAATTGTAGCTGACTTAAAGGTCCGGACCTTCCCACTTTTTGAAATTGGTTCGAATATTTTTTTTAATTTTCAATAAATAATTTTACACAAAATATTCGAAGCAATTTCAAAAAGTGGGATGATAGAAACCTGTAAGTTTTCTACATTTATTATTTAAAAAAAACTGTTTGTAAAAAATATTCAATACAGCCGGAGAAATGTGGCAGAGAAAATAGATTTTCGCCATTGGATTAACACCGAAGTACTTGAGTTTGGAGACCCGCAGCCCAGCGCGCCCATTCCCCCTTAACCCATTTATTTACCTAAATAATTTATTATTTCCTTATTTTCTATGCCTATTAGACGTTCAAAACGACAACAGTATGTGAAAGCTATTTTCGACAACTACCACTATACAAAGATACACGTGAGCATCCATCGGATTCGGTAGTTTTCGCATGTGTGTAGACTATAGAGAGCTAAATTACATTAGCTCATGATTTCCTAAAACCTAGCACATAATGCGATTATTAGTTTAAGAAAAAAATATTGTTGACAGATTTTCACATTTAAGAGGACACTTAAGAGAATAGATAATTATTTATTCATAAATTGTTTCAAGTAGATTATAATGCCTCTTTCTTCAGATATGCTTATCTAGTCAGGTCCCTTAGAAATAAAGACATCTATGTTCATTTTCAGCTAATATAAAATATAAAAAATATTTAAAAAAAATATTAAATACAATACTCACAGCAATGATTCCAACTATCCTTAGCATGTTTATGACTAAAATAACAAAAAAATCTATTATATAATATTTTAATGAATTTTTATTTATGTTTTAGATTTAAGTTCTAATTTCAATTACAATAATAAAAGGTCCGTAAAGAGGTATTGTAGTACATGCATGGCATGGTTATGAAAGAGTTCCTGGCAAATCACATGCAGCCATATGATTCTTAATTCATCAATATTAATAATTTCAAGAATTTACACACCTATTTACAAAGTTATTAAGGGAAGTATACTTAATGTAGCCAATGCTCCTAATTGTGTCAACGGTTTTATTATTTGCTTTAAAACACTATTTCGAATGTATCAATACTTAATACTGATACTTCATTTAAAAGTTAATATTGAATTATTTAGCAAGAAATATCATGAAGTTACTTAATTATTATTATTTTTAAATAATATATATATTTTTTAAAAAATAAACTTGGGTCTTTTTTCCTAAATGTCTAGCAATTTGTAACGAAATTGTTCTGATACTCAGAAACCTCAGCTGCCAGCTTAGAAATTTGCCGCTAAGGGGCGCTGTGAACAGGCTCTTTCCGTAGCGCATAACCGTTTTACAGTACATTTACTTTACTTCTAACACTATAACTGTCCTCATTCTTAACATATTGCAAAAAAGAAATCTTTTTTTTTCTATGCAAATGAGACCATCTGACTACTAGTCAACAGGCAGTTTATAAGGTGGTTAAAAACTACGATACACTGTTATAATATTTCCCTATAGTACGGTTTAGTTTAGTTTGATATTTACTTTACTTCTAACACTATAACTGTCCTCATTCTTAACATATTGCAAAAAAATAAATCTACTTTTTTTCTATGCAAATGAGACCATCTGACTACTAGTCAACAGGAGAAGTTTATAAGGTGGTTAAAAACTACGTTATACTGTTATAATATATTTCCCTATACTGCCGTGGGCAGGTAAACTGCAGTAATCGCAACAGTGAGTTGTACCATTGTTGCTCTGAAAAACTTTTTTTCCAGCATGTTTTCTTAAAGGTTAGAGTAATTGAGTGCTTGCAACAAAGGTCCAAGTCGTTATGGAAGTTACTGCAGTTTACCTGCCCACGGCAGTATAGTACGGTTTAGTTTAGTTTGAAATATCGCGCACTAGAGCTACACGAGGGTTATTGGCGACAGGCGTCATAATTTCCTATAGTACGACTCTGAATTAATATGCCATACACACACAACTGTACTTCATACTGTACTGTTTCATAACTTACGATTTTTTAATAATAAACACGCTGATTAATAATTGTTGTTTGATTGTTGTTAAATTGTTTTTGGGGGTAGCCACAATTAGGGACAGAAGTGATAACAATTAGAAACAATTTCAAAATTGAGGTCGTCAACTTTAGGTACACTTTAAAGGTTTTGAAAAACACCTTATAAATCAAGAAGTTTTAATCAAAAGTAAAAAAATAAAACCCTTTTTAACATCCAAATAATTTATAGAATACAAATAACCAAAAATAACGGAAAACAGTGATTTTTTAAAACTAGTAAAAGAATTTTGTCTAGAAATTTATAAAATTAAAGTGACCACATCACAGACACTTCCCTTAGTTGTTTAGTTTTATGTGACAAAAAAGATTTAAAAATCATTTACAGTTTATATGAATTAAATTTTAATTTTTTTAATTAAATGTTTAAACGAACATACCTGTAGCTCAAGAGATAACTTCTAGAGTGACGATTATCACTCAAAATCCTAATTTATACTATAAATTTTATAGACAGGTGCTTAAGTTCCCAAATGTGAGGCCAAGCGTACAGGTTGTAGATATCAAATTCAAATTGTGACACATTTTATCATTACCATCCTAAAATCTAGGGTTCTCAAAGATAAATGTTTCTTTAAAACGATAAAAGAACAGTCCGTCAAAAGACAGTATCGTCAGCTCAAAAAATCTTGCTACAAAGATCGTTTTCTAGAACCTGTCCAAACTAGCACATATAAAGCGAATGGGGGCAACTTTTCTTTTGTGAATTAAGAATTTATTGATTAATCATGTAACGATTTTCAAAATAGACTCTTCTATACATTTCCTTTTGAAAAAAAAAGTTTCCTACTCATTTCTTAAAAATTTCAATTGTTAACTTTCAAACTCCAAATATTTTTTAATACATAATGTTTAGTTCAAGTTGAACAAGATTTCATGTTAAAAAATTTTACAAGAAGAGAAATTTTTCAGCATATTTTCAAAGCTTAAAATATGAAAAATACCTTCAGTTTTTGTTGATTTTGAATTTCTCATTTAGCAAGTTCAAATTAACATTGCTTGACTATATTTTCATAACTTTAAATCTGGATTCATTTCCACAAAGCAAATTGAAAAAAATTTCAATTTGCAAAAGCTAAACTTTCTGTGTTCTATCAAATTACATTAAGAAAACAAATTTAATAACAGTGATACTTATTTTTGTTGAATTCCAATTGTAACAAGCATATGTAGCCACAATTCACCACAACTCATCCCCTAACTTTCAAAGTTTCATAAAAATTGAGTACAAACACCAAACGTTTTATTGATATTTAAATATTTATTTAAAACAACTTTATTTTATTTAACATTATTTTACAAAACAAATACTTTTAAAATATAATTTGAATAACTGTAATAAAATTAAACATGATCCAGTATTGATAAAAAATTCTTTATCTACAGTAAAGTTATCATTGGCACAGTAAAATTTATCACACAGGCTTAGAATTCATTAGTTAGTAAAATGCAGTTATTATAAATGCAAATTCACTCTCAAAAGTTAAGTTGAGGCATGGATCACATGCATGTAACTCCGTTCCTTTTCAGTTGATTCAAATATCTTTGCAGCTCCTTTGCATCCTTGTCCTTTGCATTCCTGATTGTAGTCCACAGATGAATGGCGCTGGTTTTGTCCAAAAGGTATCGGTTCCTGTAGGGTCAAATAGAGATACAATGTTAACTCTTCAGACTCATTTTCAAATTAGGGGACCCAAAAATTATAGTAAAAAACATTTTAAGATAATTTGATTCTCATAATACTGTTTCTAGTTTAACAAAATTTTCAATATAAAATATAGAAACAACACTGCCGTGGGCAGGTAAACTGCAGTAACTTCAACATTTTCATTTTTCAGTTTTTTGCACTTTCGGCATCTATTTAACTTATATTTTCATGTGGCAACAGTTTTTAGCGATTTTTAGCCTACTTATCTTTTTTTAATTCGAAAGAATTAAAAACAAGAAGTTCATCAACAGCCGTTTCTACACTAGATTTAGACATTAGACATTAGAAAAAAAAAATCGAAACACAGCACCCAGCTATAATTTAAACTTCTAAAAGCCAAAATCAACTATTTTCCTTAATATTCTTTCGCAAATTAATTAAATATTATTTATCATCTGCTCGTGATTTATTTGTAGTTCGAAGAATAATTAAATATTTATTAATAACAAAAGTAATGAAAACTACCCCGAACTGCATTAAAAATAAGAAATGTAAATTAAAACTAAGCATAATTGCATGCAAAAGTATGCCTTGCCGCTTTCTTGGTAGATAATTAATGAATAATCAAAGAATCGAATTGTGCTACACTTTATGACGTCTTTCCAAACTGATTCATGAAAATATTATTTTGCTTCAAATATGTTTAAATAAATAAAGTTTCTCATGCCATTGTTGATTTGGCAACAGTGATTTAAATGACTCAAAATTGAATTTCAATGTTAATTCAATGGGAAATTCGCCGAAAGATAGTAGATTTATATCCGTCCAGACGTACAGACAGACGGACAAAAAGTATGAAAGTTGGGTATCTGAGGTCATAGCTTTCTAACAAAAAAAAGAATTTTTAAGATCCGAGGGATAGAACCGATTTTGGAAGAGGGATACGGACAGACAGACAGACGGAAAGACAGACAGACATACGAACAGACAGACAGATGGACATCAACCGCATTTCAATACCTACAGTGATTTAAATGACTCAAAATTGAATTTCAATGCTAATTCAACGGGAAATTCGCCGACAGATAGTAGATTTATGTCCGTCCGGACGTACAGACAGACGGACAAAAAGTATGAAAGTTGGTATCTGAGGTCATAGCTTTCTAACAAAAAAAGAATTTTTAAGATCCGATGATTAGAACTGATTTTGGAAGGGGGGTACAGACAGACAGACAAACGGACAGACAGGCGGACAGACAGACGGACAGACATACGAACAGACAGACATACGAACAGACAGACAGATGGACAGACAGACAGTTGGACATCAACCGCATTTCAATACCTACAGTGATTTAAATGACTCAAAATTGAATTTCAATGCTAATTCAACGGGAAATTCGCCGACAGATAGTAGATTTATGTCCGTCTGGACGTACAGACAGACGGACAAAAAGTATGAAAGTTGGGTATCTGAGGTTATAGCTTTCTAACAAAAAAGAATTTTTAAGATCCGATGATTAGAACCGATTTTGGAAGGGGGGTACGGACGGACAGACGGACAGACAGACGGACGGACAGACGGACATCGACCGCATGTCAATACCTACTTTTTCATTTTTTTAATTCTTTCGAATTAAAAAAAGAAAAGTAGGCTAAAAATGAAAAAAGTAGGTATTGACATGCGGTCGATTCCGTCTGTCCGTCCGTACCCCCCTTCCAAAATCGGTTCTATCCATCGGATCTTAAAAATTCTTTTTTGTTAGAAAGCTATGACCTCAGATACCCAACTTTCATACTTTTTGTCCGTCTGTCTGTACGTCCGGACGGACATAAATCTACTATCTGTCGGCGAATTTCCCATTGAATTAGCATTAAATTCAATTTTGAGTCATTTAAATCACTGTTGCCAAATCAACAATGGCATGAGAAACTTTATTTATTTAAACATATTTGAAGCAAAATAATATTTTCATGAATCAGTTTGGAATGACGTCATAAAATGTAGCACAATTGGATTCTTTGATTATTCATTAATTATCTACCAAGAAAGCGGCAAGGCATACTTTTGCATGCAATTATGCTTAGTTTTAATTTACATTTCTTATTTTTTAATGCAGTTCGGAGTAGTTTCATTATTTTTAGCCTACTTTTCTTTTTTTAATTCGAAAGAATTTAAAAAATGAAAAAGTAGGTATTGACATGCGGTCGATGTCCGTCTGTCCGTCTGTCCGTCCGTACCCCCCTTCCAAAATCAGTTCTAATCATCGGATCTTAAAAATTCTTTTTTTGTTAGAAAGCTATGACCTCAGATACCCAACTTTCATACTTTTTGTCCGTCTGTCTGTACGTCCGGACGGACATAAATCTACTATCTGTCGGCGAATTTCCCATTGAATTAGCATTGAAATTCAATTTTGAGTCATTTAAATCACTGTAGGTATTGAAATGCGGTTGATGTCCAACTGTCTGTCTGTCCATCTGTCTGTCTGTTCGTATGTCTGTCTGTTCGTATGTCTGTCCGTCTGTCTGTCCGCCTGTCTGTCCGTCTGTCTGTCTGTCTGTCTGTACCTCCCTTCCAAAATCGGTTCTAATCATCGGATCTTAAAATTCTTTTTTGTTAGAACGCTATGACCTCAGATACCCAACTTTCATACTTTTTGTCCGTCTGTCTATACGTCCGGACGGACATAAATCTACTATCTGTCGACGAATTTCCCATTGAATTAGCATTGAAATTCAATTTTGAGTCATTTAAATCACTGTAGGTATTGAAATGCGGTTGATGTCCAACTGTCTGTCCATCTGTCTGTCTGTTCGTATGTCTGTCTGTTCGTATGTCTGTCTGTTCGTATGTCTGTCCGCCTGTCTGTCCGCCTGTCTGTCCGTTTGTCTGTCGTTTGTCTGTCTGTCTGTACCCCCCTTCCAAAATCGGTTCTAATCATCGGATCTTAAAAATTCTTTTTTTGTTAGAAAGCTATGACCTCAGATACCCAACTTTCATACTTTTTGTCCGTCTGTCTGTACGTCCGGACGGACATAAATCTACTATCTGTCGGCGAATTTCCCGTTGAATTAGCATTGAAATTCAATTTTGAGTCATTTAAATCACTGTAGGTATTGAAATGCGGTTGAGGTCCATCTGTCTGTCTGTTCGTATGTCTGTCTGTCTTTCCGTCTGTCTGTCTGTCCGTCTGTCCGTATCCCTCTTCCAAAATCGGTTCTATCCTTCGGATCTTAAAAATTCTTTTTTTGTTAGAAAGCTATGACCTCAGATACCCAACTTTCATACTTTTTGTCCGTCTGTCTGTACGTCTGGACGGATATAAATCTACTATCTTTCGGCGAATTTCCCATTGAATTAAGCATTGAAATTCAATTTTGAGTCATTTAAATCACTGTTGCCAAATCAACAATGGCATGAGAAACTTTATTTATTTAAACATATTTGAAGCAAAATAATATTTTCATGAATCAGTTTGGAAGACGTCATAAATGTAGCACAATTGATTCTTTGATTATTCATTAATTATCTACCAAGAAAGCGGCAAGGCATACTTTTGCATGCAATTATGCTTAGTTTTAATTTACATTTCTTAATTTTTTAATGCAGTTCGGAGTAGTTTCATTACTTTTGTTATTAATAAATATTTAATTATTCTTCGAACTACAAATAAATCACGAGCAGATGATAAATAATATTTAATTAATTTGCGAAAGAATATTAAGGAAAATAGTTGATTTTGGCTTTTAGAAGTTTAAATTATAGCTGGGTGCTGTGTTTCGATTTTTTTTTCTAATGTGTATAAATCTAGTGTAGAAACGGCTGTTGATGATATTTACTTTAGGAACCTAGTTTTTTTTTCCCGATTAGAACTTCAGTAAGTATTTAAGTAACAGGAAAGTAGGCTATTTTAGTTCTTTATGAACTTCTTGTTTGTTATAATTAATTTTTAATGAATTCATAAATAAAATAAATCGTCAGGAGCAGATGTAATAGTAAATGCATATTACATTTTGCGAAAGATATTGAAGGAAAAAGATAGTTCAATTTTGGCTTTTAGAAGTTTAAATTATAGCTGGGTGCTGTGTTTCGATTTTTTTTCTAATGTGTATAAATCTAGTGTAGAAACGGCTGTTGATGATATTTACTTTTGGAACATAGTTTTTTTTCCCGATTAGAACTTCAGTAAGTATTTAAGTAACAGGAAAGTAGGCTATTTTAGTTCTTTATGACTTCTTGTTGTTATTAATAAATATTTAATTATTCTTCAAACTACAAATAAATCACGAGCAGATGATAAATAATATTTAATTAATTTGTGAAAGAATATTAAGGAAAATAGTTGATTTTGGCTTTTAGAAGTTTAAATTATAGCTGGGTGCTGTGTTTCGATTTTTTTTCTAATGTGTATAAATCTAGTGTAGAAACGGCTGTTGATGATATTTACTTTAGGAACCTAGCTTTTTTTCCCGATTAGAACTTCAGTAAGTATTTAAGTAACAGGAAAGTAGGCTATTTTAGTTCTTTATGTACTTCTTGTTTGTTGCAAATTCACCATTTTTTGGCAATGGCAAATTGCAGTAAGAGGGGGAAAAATAAAGATTCGTCAGGTAAAATGCAGTATGTGGAAGTTGGGCGAGTAAAATGCAGTATGTATCATTTCACCTGGCCTGATTTAAAGATATTGTTGGGAAACGAAAAGAGATACAGGCTTCAAATTTAGTACACGAACTACCAGTGCTTGTGGGATGTCATAATTATGTTTTCGATAAAATTGTGCATGCGCAAGAGGTTGCTGCCATAGAACTTTTTTGGTTTTAAAGGTACTGCTTTTAATTATATTATTGGTAATTTGGTATAATTGTATTATTGGTAATTTTGTTTTAAAGGTATTGCAACTACCCAAAACATACCTAAATCAAAGTCAAGAATTACTTTAGCTTCAAATTTTAATGATTTACTTGAGTTTCTGAAAAAAAAATAATAAACGTGTTTGATCAAACATCACTGAAACATTTTTGGCGGTTACTGCAGTTTACCTGCCAAAAGTCGTACCACGGTAGGGTGAAAAGGGTTTAAGTAAACTGCAGTATATGCTTTTTCTCAATATGTGCCTGCAAAAATTAAAATAAAAATCACTACTCATAAAACGTTTCTAATTCAAGGTTCATAATCAAATAACTTCGAATTTCAATGTTTTACTGGAGTTTTGGGGAAATCAAAAACGTGGTTTATCAAATATCTCCGAAACACATTTTTGGCGAATACTGCCGTTTACCTGCCCACGGCAGAATAGTCAAAGATTATTTTAATCGTTGTTTAAATATCAACCAGTAAGTTGAAGAAAATATTTCTATCATGATTCAAAAGGCTACAGACATAAAGACTACATTAACACTAGGGACAAGAAGAAGAAAAACTAAGCACTCAAATTTTAATTATTAAAATAAAATTAAAATAAACTTTCATACCAGATCACCCCTTCAGCATTTTTGTACTTTTGTCCATCTTTGCCCATGATCAAATATTTCTGGTTGGGGAACAACACAGCGGTATCACAGTTGTCTCTGGCCAAGAAATATCTCACCTCTCCTTCAAGAAATTCTTTCTTCTCTGTACCTGAAAAAAATAATTTATGTCTATATTTTTTTTTTGCCTACTTTCCTTTTTTTTTTAATTCAAACTCATTTTTAAGAATGGAAAAATAGGCATTGAGATACTGAAGTTGTTTGCCTGTGCATCTGTATCTCCCTTCCAAAATTGGTTACATCTATTGAATCTTAATTTTTTTTTTTTTTTGTTAGGAAGGTTTGGCATCAGATATCTATTTTTTTATACTTTTCGTCTATCTGCTTATACATCCTGACAGACATTTGTCTATCTGTCTGCTGCCAAATTTCCCATTTATTTAGCATTAAAAATAATTTTTTAGTCAGTTAAATTGCTGTTATAAATCATTTTAATCATGTGCTAAGATTTGAACCAAGTAATTTTACATTATTCTCCTTGAGCTGTAAATAAATTTAGAAAATGATAAAGATTATTAATTTAATTTGCAAAAGAAAGTCATGAAATTAGCCAATTTTGAGCTTTAAAAAATTTAATTTGATAAAAATTTCAGTAAGTACTCAATTAATAGTAAAGTATTCTATTTTAGTCCTTTTAGAGATTCTTTTTTTAAAAAATTTATTGATGAGGTAGTTTATAATAGGTTGACTTTGGTCACTTAAAAATTTTTAACTAAATTCTCTTCTCATCTATTAAAAACCCAATAGTACTATTCAATAAATAACAAACTAATTTTTAAGAACATAGTGGCCACAGATCTGAAAACCGTCTGCACAATATGAAAATTAGTCCACAACAAAAATAATTACTTAGAGTTAAATTAAAATTTATAATATTACCTTCTTTTACCACATTTTCAATTTCAAAAGAAATATTGTAAAATCCATTAATTTTCTGAATCTCTTCTGACAACTGGCCAAACCAAACTGTAGGGGGGGGGGGGAGAATAGCAATTAGTTCACAATGAACTGCACTTTTATACAGGGTGGTGCAAATAAAAGTGGCCCCGGCAAGGGGCTACGAATACAGGGAAATGCTTGTTGGCGAGCAAAACTATTGAAGCCGTCTGAAGTCGAATTCATAAATTATTCAAGTGTTCAATGGCTTCTGGCTTCACTTGGCAAACCCGTTTTTTTATTGGTTGGTTTGGTTGTTCCTAGACTAGAGCTGCACATGGACTATTGGAAAGTTTGGACCTTAGTTCGAACATGTAAGCGTGTGCATTGATCAGATCAGTGTACAGGTGAACATGGCATAGCTACCGGCAAATAATTCGCCAAGCGTCTGTTTGGGCTCAATATTGAAGCAATCAATGGTTTCACTTTGGAAACCTGTTTTTGCATTGATTTTTGACTTAGCAGCATTTCCTGTCTTATCACTACCTCTAAGCCAGGCCACTTTTATTTGCGCCACCCTGTATAACTATATATAATACATTATTATACCGAACAAATGTCTAAATCATAATTAGCTTTATTGTTATAGGCATTTTAAAATGAATGCTATTAACAATATTACTTTGTTACAGATTACTAAAAAAGTGTTTTGAAAAAATATCTCAATCATAATAAATCTATAAATAAATAATGAAACTTTATATTATTATAGTTTAAATAAATAATGAAGCTTATGTAAATAATAAATCTTTATTCTCGTGGCCAACCTAACTTGGGTAAAAACAATGAGTAAAAAGGCAGAGGAAAAAGCGCGGCGTGACGATAAATCATCCCAGATGTGCCGATTCAAACGAAACAAGAAAAAAAGTTTCAATCAGTCGTCTGGTTTGGCGCCAATATCGCTTCAGTTGGCCTATTGTAAATCAACATTATTACAAATATTTTCTTTACGTGTAATTAGGAGCTTTTTTTTAAAGCAAGGTAGCAAATACAAAAAAATATAATTGTTAATAATAAAAAATATTTAAATTGTTTAAATTCTTAATTCTAAAAAGGTTTAATCTTTTCCTGTTTCTTCAAGTCAAGTATTAATTTAATATTTTTTGCTAAATTAATTTATAAATTATATGGTAAAATAAATAAATGATTGTTATGAGATGTTTTGATTTTGTTAATAATTTTACATTCAATTTCATTGTTTTGCTTTTAATAAAAAAGTAGGGTCAGTGGGGTGGGGTAAATTTATTAAAATACACAATTTTGATTTATAGGCTCTTAGAATAGTAGAATAATAGTTCAAATTTTGATAAGAAATTTATTTAAAAAAATATTTTTCAAAATTAATACTTAAAAACAATATATATATATTTTTTAATTGTAATTGTAAAAGGTTAATAGTTTTAAAATAAACATACATCTCTAAAATAATAAAAATATATGAGAATTTATTTTTATCTGCAAAAGTTTAAGCATCATTATGTCGTAAAACAGCAAAAACGTCCAATATGTTTTAACGGTATTAAAACGTGTAAATTTAATTTTTTTTTTTGTTACAGTTAAAACCGAAGAAGAACTTTGAGAAAAGATAAAATAACTGTACAAAAAGGGGTTTTTTTTTAAATAAGAAAATCGAATTGATAGTTGGAGTTTTTTTCTAGCCCTTTGTAGAAAGCATGCAAAACATTTCTGAAAACCGAGAAACTATAAAACTAGATTAACAAAACTAAAAAAGTTGAATAATGTACATCACAAGTTTTCACTATTCGTACAGTACAACTCAAAAGTAGCAAAGGAAATTAAAAAATTCTTTATGACATTTATTGAATACTTGACTACAATTACCAACGACTTTTTCCAAAAAATTTGAAATTTTTAAAATCTATCTTTTGTTCAGCCAGATTGGGCAAATGCTTTTGATAACTTATATTTTCTATTTAAGGAAAGAATAATAAATTGCCTTCTTTCTTAAACAGAAATTCATTTTCAATCGCCAATTAAACAGTGAATTATGATATAATGAAAAAAATCAGCTGCCTCTGTCATAATAAACAAAATCCGATCAAGACGACAACCATAGAATGCGAAAAAGAAACAATAATCTGTTGGCTGGAAACTCTTGTAAGGTAATATTTATATACAAAATGATCTGAATAGAATTTAACCAAAATACACTTTTCATTCCGATAAAATTGTCAAATTTTCTCAAAAAATATTCAAATCTATTAGACCTTAAACCAAATTAATGTTTTAAACATGTTTTCTGGATGGATTCGCAAATAATTTATGGAACTCTTTACATCCGCGGAAGTATCTTCTCCATAGCATATTTCTATTTTTCCAACTTAGGTTGGCCACGAGTATACATAGATATTACTTTTGAAAATTCTAGCCAATAAAATTACAGATATATCTCTTCATGAAACTTTTTAACAAATTGCACATCCTTATTTTGACTATAATCTTAAAAAAGAATCAAGCTAATCTGCATCCTGCTTATCAAGTTTAATTTTAATTAGAATTATCCCAACAATAACTTAGCATAACAACTATTTGGCATATCTAAGCAATTCACTTGTGCTGTTAATTGGGTTAATTTTGTTATGCCACTGCAAAACTGACTATGCAAAATCGATACCACAAATAACGTACTTTGAATCTTAAAAAAACGAAAAGAACTTTAATTGTTTATCGAAGAAGAAATAATCCAACATATTATTCACTAAGAAAGATTTGTGATGTCCCAAGAGAAAGTACTGTACCAAAATCATATCTTTCACATGCAATATTATTCAGCTCGAGTCTCTGATCTTCAACTGGGTAGTCTTTAATTTCTTTAAAAGGCTCTTGGGGGGGACAGCCACCTATATTAGCAAAAAAAAATATTTTAAAATATACTAAAAATATAGTACTTAATACAATAACAATATAGAGATGTTTAGAAGTAAAAGCTTAAGCTGAAAAATTTATTTTGAAAATGACATGAAAACCTAATGCCTTTTGACAAAAACACTATGTCGGAAAGCATTTTTTTTAAATATATATATTTAAATAGGTTCAAACCAGAAATTTCATTTTTGTGTGAACAAGAAAAATTTACCTTCAGCACATTGACATATTCCACCATCACACAATGTACGCAAAATTGGGCTACTGCTACCAGGACCATAGAAAACAGTGCAGGTTTCATCTGAAACATAATGAAGTAGAATATAAGGGAGACAATGAGGGCTTAGGTTTTAACTTTAACAGTCAAACCAAAAGACATTAAAAAATTAGGTAAAAAAAAAGCATTACTTTTACAGTAAAGTTATTAATTAGTGGAATGATTTACCAGATCATGTTGTATATTTAAAGATATTCAAAGAATTTAAAAAGAATCTCGATATTTATTGGCGACTAGTAATAATTAGTAAACTTCCGAACCAACCTTGCTGGGCCTCTGTCCTGTTGTTGGTTAAAGAAAATTGTATTTTTTAATATATGGAGAAATGAGTAAAAAAATACTATGTATCAACACATTGAGGTCTGAATTATTTTGATCCTGGGTCACCCTCTAAAGTGAAATACATTTCATTTGATAACTTTTAATAGTATTTTTTTAAAAAAATAATTAATAAAAGATATCACAATGTGTGGAGAACAGTGGCATAATTGACAAACAGTATTTTTTGTGTGTTAAAACTAATCAAATTTAAAATACCTAACGGTTAATATAAACCCTAATTTGGTTAATACAACAATTGAGCTACATCAGAAAAATCATACAATTTTTACGCATTAATGTTGACAGAAATTAAATATTAACACAAGAGCTTAGACTAAATATTATAAAATCAGCAGAGAGTGTGAAAACAAAAATAATGGAATAGTGTAGGACATTTTCATTTTCTGCATAAATTGAATTAAAATTGCTTTAATACCTGGATTATAGTAATCATAAACCTTCACTACACTACTCTGTGTTCTTCCAACAATGTACTCTTGAACAACACGGAACTGGAAACAGTATTCTTCACTCTTCGGGATCTAGGGCAAACAAACAAAAATCTTTAATGCATATAAAACTAAAAACCAGGTTGCCACTTTGAAACTTGTAAACGAACTCAATAAGACCTTTTAGAGGCTTTCTAAGTTTGTTTCAAAGTAATGTGACCACAAGTTAAGGCCTTATCAAGAATAAAGGGTTTAAAATAAGAGAGAATGGGTCTTTAAAAGTGCTTCTTTGTTATTCCAATGGAAAAAGTAATTTTTGAAGCTAAAATACCCCTTATGTATTAAATATATTTTTTACAAACGTTTTTTATTTATTTTTATGATGAATATTTATATAAATTGGTTCATATCCAATATTATGCTGCAAATTATTGATGAAAAATTTAAAAAATATTTTAACCAATTTCAAAAAGTAGGATTATAGAGCGATGTAACCCAGCTAAAAAAAAACATAAAAATATTTAATACAGCCGGAGTAATGTGGCATGGAAAATTATATTTTTCCATGCCACATTGGATTAACACAGACACTTTGGTTTGGAGACTCGCTCCCATTTCCCTTTAGGGTTTTTGTGCGGTTTTGAAATGAATTTTGCAATACCCAATATTTTTTTTTAATTAAGTAATAATTATTTATTAATTAATAATTTAAGTTTTATAAAGCCTGTAAGAATTCTAAGTAACAGAAATGTGAGTTATGATTACATATTATTTTAATACATTATTCTGTCAAATGGAAAATATTTTTAACTCCTAACCAATTAGTTGATACTTTTAGCTAATTTTATCTAGAACATGCTAAATAACAAATTTAAGGATAATAGATGGAAATCATACAGAACAAAAATACAAGAAATGTAATAACTCCAGTAAAGTAATTCTCCAAAAATATTTTTTCTTTTCATGAAAATAAAAGTACCAGCTAAAATAATTCTTATTTGCAAAAAATAAAAATATTTCATTGTAGTCTGGAAATAAACTTTTTAAAAGGATACTACTTGTAAAAAATGTTATCACTCCATAGACAAATATATTCAATTTTTCACATAAAATTAAAAACTGAATTTCTGAGAAAAATTGGTGTTTTGTAATGCTAATCTTTTTAACACAGTATGCTTATACAGGGTGAGGCAAATAAAAGTGGCCCCAGTCTAGAGATAGGAATACGTTGAAATGCTTGGGGAGAAAAACTCTTGAAGCCGCCCGAAAGCTTTCAAGTGGAAATAAAAGATTATTCAAGGGTGCAATGGTTTCACTTGACAAACCTGTTTTCGCATTGGTTGGATTGGATTAGCATCATATTAGAGCTACTCATGGACTATTGGCCAGTTCAGATGGTAGTGCGTCAGTAAGAGTTGTGACTGTGTGAGTGCAAGTTGATCAATTCACAGGTGAAGATGAAACTCACAGTACAGCAGAGAGTGTTTATTGTAGAAAATTTTATTAAAACGAATTCGTGGAAAAAATGTGACCAGTTGTTTGTTGAAGAATTTATGTGTCTAAAAAGGCCTAAAAAGAGTGCTATGCAACAAATAGTTACGAAATGGGGTCAGACAGGATCTGCTGTCAACAAGTTCAAAATCCGAAACGGGTCTGAACACCAGATTCTGGGTCTTGCAATCAATTTAGAATGTTTTGTATTAACAAAAACAAAAAGGTCCGATTCTCTGATAAATAACAGCCGAAATAATCACTAGTGGGAACTTTTTTTTATCAGAGCTCTACAAACCTTGTTTATATTTCATTTCAACTAGCTTTTCCAACCATAGCGTAGTTGCCGGCAAATAAGTCGCCAAGCGTTTGTTTGGGCTTAATATTGAAGCGATCAATGGCTTCATGTTAGCAAACCAGTTTTTGTATTGGTTTTTGACTTGTCAACATTTCTGTTGTATTCTTATCTCCACGTTGGGGCCACTTTTATTTGCTTCACCCTGTACAATTAATTTGTAATAAATTTTAATTACCATTTTTAAGTAAAACACCACTCCTTTACTTGATCTTTCATATCTTTCAATCAAATGATCAGGGTCATTTGTCAACTGAAAAAAATATATACATTTCATTCAATTAAAAGTCTTTAGTCTAGATTATCTGTAAAATATATTATTTCTTCCTGTCTAAAACTCCAATAATAAAAACACAATATTTAACATTATGGACACATTTATAATAATCTTTATTGGTGAAAGAAAATTACTACAATTAATTTTTAAGATTCTGTACAAAGGCATGGTATTGTTCTGATTTTTAGGATTTTTTAAGAATTTTATTGATACAAAGAAAACTACTAGAAAAATATTAGTTGCTACAATAAAGTTTCGAAAATCTACACGGCTATAGGACAATGTTCCTATTTTATGTTTTTATACAAATATTTTTGTTATAACTATCTTCTGAAAGTATATTTTTTTAAAAAATCTAATCCTATAACCTTTAGAGAAAAAGTCGTATTGTTAGTTTTTTTAATTTACAAGAAATGTTATAATTATTTTTAATTGATTTTCGCTCTCAGTAATTTGTATGTCGAGTATGATGTGTGTGCAGTATTATAGATATTCCTATTTAAAGTTTTAAGATAGATGGATAACTGTTGTAATATGTCAAAAAATTAAAAAGCTACATACTTCTGAGAGATCCTCTGCATTAGGTGAAAATCCAGAAAAGATCCCAACGTCAACAATGCTCATACCAGCATTTTTATCACCCAAGTAACTAAAAAATTTAAGTAAATTTGATTAATGTTTAGTTTAAATCTATAAAGAGGCATATTTTTTTTAAAATCTAATACAATGCAGGTAAACTAAGAAAATATAGTTTACAACATTATGAGTTTATTACACATTCTTAAATGGCGGTGGATCGGGCATGTGCTAGGCAAGCCCAAAAAATTCAAACTAAAGGAAGCTTCAGAATGGAATCCACAAGGCAAAAGAAAAAGAGGGAAGCCAAAAACAATGTGGCGTAGAACAATCAACAAGGAAGTAAAAGAACTCTTAACAAGTCATGGGGAGAGATTAAGACCGTTGCTGCCAACAGGGTGAGGTGGCAAACCATGACGGAGGCCCTATGCTCCATGTTGGAGTGAAAGAGGTATAAGTAAGTAACACATTCTTAAAAATTACATTTATCCTACTTTGTAACGTGGAAATTCTAAAACTAACATTTACTAAGATTATGTCTTTCAAACTTTGAAACCTTAAAACAATAAAGTTTATATGAAATAGTTTAAATATGATCAAATAATACATATTTACCGTGTACAGATTGCTATTTTCATCGTCAGTTTGCTATTTTCAGACTCAGCTTGTCTTTTCATTCTCCTTGGTCTAGCTATTTAAAAAGAAAAAAAATGGTATAAAAAGTAATTATATTATACCAATTTCATTAATTTCATACATAATTGGAGGTAAATTTTACACGACAATTTTAGCATTAGTATAATCTAAAATTACATATAGCTATATTTGAACATCTGGAATTTTCAAATACATAAATTTCAATATAATTTAATATTTTAGATTTATTTAACAAACAAAAAAAGATAAAATGCTATAAAAAGAAATACTACGTATTACAGAAAGTTATACATTATTTTGAATATATTTTACACAACAAAAATTAGTATTAAAATAATCTAAAATTACATATAGGTATATTTGAAAATTTGGATTTTTAAAATAGATAATTTTATATAGAATTCCATTTTTTCTGACCTGCAGCAATTCCTGCAGGCATGCGAGAGGAACGTCCTCTGTTTCTGGGATCTATGTCTAAAACAGGTCCATCCTTAACTACATCTGTAATAAAAAAAAAAGATGATAATATTACAGGAAAGACTTTTTTCTTACGGGATTTTTATATGTCTTTAGAAAAGCTTAAATCTTTGAGGGATACAGTGCATAAACCCGTCACCTGACTATCAGAATTCCAGTAACACGCATAATTTTTAAAAAATTTTATATTTTAAAATATTACTAAATTTTAAAAATTTTAAGTATAGACGAGTCATTTCTAGTAATCTGCTACAGAAATAGATTGCTAAAAAAATTAAATAAAGTAAATATTCAGTTTAAAGTTTACATTTTAATCTTATGTAGTGAAAACATGTTTACCTTTCAGCAAATTAATTCGAATATCCCTCAGAACTTATCCAAGTTTTTTTCTTTACCAAACAACCTAATATCGATAGCTTTAGTTCAGAAGCAAAAGCTGAATATTGTAGTTTGTATAAATTACGCCACCATATATGCATTTTTGCAAGCATGCAAATAATATTATTATCCCACATAACTATAAATAATCATGCCTTTTGTACAGATGCAACCAGTCCAGATCTTGATAGAATTTCGAAACTAGAAACATAAAGTATTGTAAAAGGTTGTGGGATACTAAACGTAACTTTAACTGTTTTTTTCACCCTAAATAATTTTTTAAAAATCTGAAAAGCTTAAATATATATTTAACATCAAAGAAGCCAATTGATTTCTTTTACAGCCATTTTATTAAGTTAAATTCCAAATGTTATAGTAAAAAAAGTTTATAGCACATTGTTTAAGTATAAATGTCAGCTGAACCTTTGTGTGTAATAAAACTAGCTGCTCAGTGTTGACCAGATAATTTTAAAATACACAAAAGTTGCTTACTCCTTGACATTGAATCAAACACCCAACTTTTAAAAGTTGGCATGGTCAAATAACAGAAGTCTTTGGCTATGTCCTCACTACGACATCAAACGCCACAAAGGCAACAAAATTTGGCGACTGCCAAGTGCGCCAAGCAATGCAATAGCATGGTGGCTGACTCTGCCAAGTCGCCAAATTTGTTGCTTTTGTTGCCTTTGTGGCGTTTGATGTCGTAGTGAGGCCATAGCCTTTTAACAACATTTCTTATCGAGTTTAATTTTATCAAAACTAACAACAACAGTGATTTCTTTTTATTTATTAGTAAGGTATAAGCATATATACAAAATAAATGTTTTTTTTTATAAAACTAGATTGATTTAATTTAAAAAAATAAACTTACTTAATTCTTTTTCTATTCCTCTAATAAGATCAGGAGGGAATTGAACAAATGGTTCTTTTCCTGGATCTCGGCGGGCTGCTTTCAGAGCATTTCTGTTGATTTTTACTTCGGTTGCATTTACGGTCACAATAAACTAAATGAAAATACAATTTATTTTAATATTTTAAAAATATACTGATAACAATCAATTTTAATTATGAATATCAAATCCAAAGTGCTGAAATGCTGTTTACAATAGTTAAAAAGATTGTGAGGTAAAATAAGAAAATACTGAAATCTAATTTATTGCTCAATTTCGGAAAGAAAGATTTTTCTGGGCTATAGGATAGTAGAATTTATTAATGGAATATGGAAAGAAGAGTCTGGTTGACAAAGATTTAAATAACCAACTTAGAAATTATTAAAAGTTAGTACAATTCTCTTCAATGAGTATACTTAAGATTTTAAATAAGTAGGTTTATAACCAATATCTGGTAGCTTGGTTTGGTTTGAAATATAGTTTTAAAATAAATTTAGTAGCTAAAAACTAAATTTAATATATAAACATAAATTTTAGTAACTAAGTTAAGTAGAGCGAGAAGTGCATTGATAATAACTTTAATACTTTTTGTTAATAATGTGATATTATGATGAATACTATTGAAATAACAAATAATGCAATAAATGTGGGAAATTTTTATCTGTAATAAAATAAACACAAATGGTTAAAAACTAACTTTGCACAAGTTTTCTGGAGGATGGAGAAGATTGTAACGCATTTTAACTTTTAGAGATCCCACACCATGCCCTGCAGTGTTGATGAATAACATGCCTCCAATTTTGTTCACCTAAAATGATAATTAGGAGAATAAAAATACAAATATAACTAGTTTTAGTAAATTTTGCATGGTAAAAAAACTACTGTTCTATATTGTACAATCTTTTAATTAAATGCAGTATTTTTTTTAAGTAACATACTTTAACATCCTGCAAAATGTGTGCATTTCCTTCATGAAAGTTCAAGACTTTTTGGAAATTTCTGTCATTGCTCGAAGTTATATTGGCCACCAAGTTTATGGAAGGCATCTGTGCTCGAATCACATACTCTGACAAGGCTTGCAATGCAACAACAGTGTCCTAAAAATAAAGCACAAAAAAATAAAAGCTTAAAATAAGATGTAAAAATTACAACATTTGAGCTTCAGAGTGAGTTCTTTATAGCTTAGCATTTTGGTTTATTTAAAAGCAGCATGTTTTGTCTGCTTTTTGTCATCTTTGTTCCAATAAAATATATAATATGCATTTAAATGTTTACTACATGTAGCCAATATTGTACAGTATTTATATACTATTTGTTATTTTAACTATGTTTTTGCTGTATTTACAATGAAAATATATGTTTTCCTCTATGTAGAATTAAAAAAATGTAGCAGGTCTTATTTAACTAAGTTTTATTTTATCTGTTCCGCTATCTTCATATCAACAATACAACAGCAAATTTATCACTAACTCATCTTTTTCCTCTACAGTCTAAAAGTACTTAAGTTTTGAATTATACCATGTAATTTAAATTTGATGTTAAGCAAAATACAAGATTAACAAAAGCCTGCATTACAATGGAAAGTCTCATTTTCATTGATGAATGTATTTTCATATAAAATATTGTCATTATTACACAGCATCATAGGCATTCTTATTTTAAAAAAATGTTATAGGGGTCTAGGATGAGAGAAAATGAAGTGGAAAAAACTTACTTGTGTTGACTTAAATGACCCAGACTGCAACTGCTGTGCATTGAGCCAGTTTACAATAGAGTTGCCTCGTATCATGTCATTAAAAAGCATCATATTCAACAGAGCATAGGCTGTGGTTTCAATATCTTGAGCGGAGTTTCCAGCACCCCAGTGCATACGATTTTGTTCTAAAAACCAAAAATCATTACAAAAGTGTCTATGATAAACATTTAATTTATAAAGAAAAGTTTGTAGACAACTTTTAGTTATTAAAAATGCTCTATAACCAAAACAATAAGAAAAGATTATAAGAAGAAAACTTTACTTATATCAGTTCTAAAAAAACTGCATCATTTATTTATTACAAAAATTAAATTGTCATCAATTCAATATATAATATAATAATTATAGGTTTGTTTGCTTGTTTGAAATAAAGTTGCGCTAGATAGGTAGTACATTAAAGTAGTATATAAGAAATAAGGATAAAAAATAGACAAAGTGACACATTTCTTTAAGCTCTTAACTGCACACTGCAGGTGCATATGCTACAGTTTAATGAAAGAAATCTTGAGAATGTAGACTTACATTTAATGTCATACTAAAAATGAATGCCGGGGAATGTCAAAACATATCAAAAATAAGTAATGTTGAAAGTTAAAACATACCAAAAATAAAAGTCAACACATGCCAAAAATGAATGCCGGGGAAAATTTGCATTCTCCAGTTTTGATCTTTCACATTAACATGTATACAATTTACACTGTTGATGCTGAAAATCTCTCATGTACTCTTAGTAAAATCACGTTAAGAAATATTTATACTTAAAAAACAGGGATCAAAATACTGATGCTCATTCATAATTAAAAAAACAAACTTAACAATTACCTTCATCAAACTTAGCAATGGATATCAATCTGTCATGGGCTGCTTGCTTCAGAGCACTGTCACTCAGAGACAAAGCATAGGCCATGATGGCAATAGCAAGAGGCTCATTGACGTCGCCCAAATGGTTCTCTAAGTAGGCCAGAGCTCGTTTCTTGCTTATTAGGAGATTCTGGAAATACATAGAAATTAGGGGTTTATTATTGAATTGTCATAGGAATAAATCGTTGAGTAGGTGTGAATTAGGTATCTATGGATTGGAACAGATAAAAGGGTAAATGTCAAATTAAATTTGAGCTGTACATGCAGATAAGATTGTTTGTGTGTTGGGTTGAATTATCATCGCACGAAGGCTATTGGCAACAGCGGTCGTAATTTAAAACCACAGTCAAATGACGAGCTGACACCTGAATAAGCACCCAACCC
The DNA here is from genome assembly GCA_019343175.1 of Oedothorax gibbosus. Lineage (NCBI taxonomy): Eukaryota > Metazoa > Arthropoda > Arachnida > Araneae > Linyphiidae > Oedothorax > Oedothorax gibbosus. The sequence goes on from JAFNEN010000529.1 coordinate 318,970, forward strand.
AACTTTTAGGAGCAACATCACACAGTGTCACTCCTTCTACACTGGGTATTATTAGTTGGACTTTATGGCTGCACATACCATTTATAGGTTGCCAGGTATTTTGGCAATGCCTGAGTCTGAAATAGGAACATTTTGCAAGCAAGGCAAGCACCTTATCAACTGGGCTCCCCAGCCTATAAAGTTATTGAATTTGGGTAGAAATAAATCATTGAGTATGAATTAGGTATCTAAAGATTAGAAATAAAAAATGTGATTATCACATTAAATTTAAGCAATATATATATATTATATATTATATATATATATATATATAATATTATGTATATATTATGATTATTAATACATATATATCCATATTATAATATATATATAAAATATCAATAATAAGTATTATAATAGTAGTATAAGTATAATTAATATAATATTATATATATATATAAATTAAATAATATATTATATACATAATATATATAATATATAATAATATATACATATATATATCACATAGGATTGTTAGTGGGAAATACGTAATCGTACCACATAAAAATAAATAGTTCACTAATAAGATTATAAATAGCTACTGGTAAACTAAATCAAATAGCAATATAGGATGAAGGGTGGGTTTGTAGCACATATTAATGAAGTTAGTAGTTTCTGACTTCAGTTTAGTTATTTTTTGAAAAACAAGTCTCTTAATAACCTCTTCTTTTACTGATTTAAAAATGTATTGAAAGGCAATTGTTCATTTAATTCTAGTACAAATCTACCAGTCAAACTTCAATTTGATTCCAACTAGTTGTTTGAAAAAATCAATCGAATTAAACTCTTGTAACTAAATATTTTGTTGTGTAAGTTGCATTGATTTAAATTAGAAAAAGAAAGATAATTTCATAAAAAGAAGTTATTAGAATAAGTTAAGTAAAAGAAAAGCAAACTTACTTCTTGGTCACATTTACATTCTTCCAATGTAATCAACACAAAAGCTGTAAGCGGTGTTTGACCTTGAACGCCTCCCTAAATATAAATAAGAAAACAAGGATAAAATCGGGGTTTTTTTCATATTTTAAGTTTACTACATTTAGACTTGCCATATTAAGAGCATTGCAATAAGCTTGCAATGGTAGGCAATACAAACAAATATTTGAAGAGCTGAGTGGAAGAACGTGCTAAATGACATTTTTGAAAAAATTGAGATTTTTGTGTTAATGATTATGCTATTACCTCCTTTAAACATAACAGCTTTCAATTTTTTAGAAAAACTTTCGATTTCGTAGATTTTTCGTGAACGAAGTTGGTAGGTGCACGCGTTTTCGTCACTTATTCAATGGAAGAACGTGCTAAGGATCCTTGGCACTTTCTTCCTCCGAAATCGTCCCGATTCAGATGATCGTTCAGTGGAAGAACGTGCTAAGTGACACAGTAGAAGAAAATTGTCAGACTTTCGCTTTATTTATGTCGCATTAATCGCAAAACACTTGTTTTTTTTGTAGTTTCAAAGTAGTTTTTTTGTAGTTCAGTTTTGTAGTTTTTTTTGTCAATCAAAAAGAATTTAAAAATGTCATTAATTTTTCCAAATTAACTATAATTATTAAATGAATTATAATTCATATAACGTATAACCGGGCTTTGAGTGCATTTAGGAAAATAGTAGAAAATGCACTTTTATTTTAGAATTCAATCAGAGCTAAAGGTTTTAACATTTTATAAAATATTGTGTGCTTTTAAAGTCTTGTGTTTTTTATTCTAATAAACATAGTCTATTTAGCAGTGAACAGATGGTATCATTAAAAGAAAGTTGCACCTGCCCTTTGGAGATCGCATGTTCGCGTTAAAACAACATTACAAGAAAACAACATTGTTCAGTTTTGGTCTCCCTTCCTCAGAAAAGATATAGAGTTGCTTGAAAAAGTTCAGCATAGGGCTACAAAAATGATTAAGGGTCTATCTGGTATTGATTATGATAACAGATTAAGATCTTTAAACATGTATTCCCTAGAAAACAGGAGAGCTAGGGGTGATTTAATACAGTTATTCAAGTTCATAAAACAGGGAGACATGGAGGGTTTAGGTTTTACCTTAAATAGCCGGACCAGAGGACATGATCAGGAATTGAATAAATCGGGCTTTAGAAGGGAGGTAAGAAAACATTATTTTTACAATAGAGTTGTCAATGAGTGGAATGCTTTACCAGATTATGTTGTGCATTCGAAGAGAGTAGAAGATTTTAAGAAGAAACTTGACGGACATTGGAAACTGGTAATGTATTAGATTTATTTTGGACCAACCTTGCTGGGCCTCTGGCCTGTTGTTGGTCGACAATTTTTGTATTTGTATTTGTATTACACCGAACTTACATCAAAGTATCTGGTTTGTTAAAGAAAAATGAAAAATGCAAAAATTGTTTAAAGCAATTTTACTCTTGATCTCTAAAGCTGACGATCGCATTTTGTGCAATGTCCTAAACTCCTAAAATTATTAAAATGGAATTAAGAAATAAGCGGAAAGCTGTAATTTGGCTTGAAAGTGCGAATAGCAGCTTATACGGAAAGTACAAATTTAATCAAGATATTGCTATGTTATGTAAAACTAATATAATTGTTATAATAACTCAATATAACGTTTTATACTCTATCGCTTTATATTTATAAATTCTTAATATTTATTAAAATATAGATGACTTTTAAAAAGTGCTTTGCATCACGATTGTAAAAGTAAATTGTTTAAACGATCATGCTAAGTTGTTGTAGAAATGCTGTAAATTAAAGAAGCTTTCTTAAAATTGATTAAATCCTTAATTGAAAAGGGGAAATAAAAACATAAATAACCTTAGGATTTATATTTTGCCAGACATCTTATTTTTACTTTTTTTAATATCAATGTTTTTACATTCAATTATTCCTATCCAAAAACTATTTTAAAATTTATTTTGCGAAAATTTACATCTTACATTATTATCTTTTTTTATAAATCTTTTAAATTTAATATTTATTTTATTCACTTGCATTTGTGTTTCTTTTACTATTTTTTTGTATACTTTTTACTAAGTTGAGAATTGTCTTATTATTCTTCAAAATAATTAGTTTATAATTTCAGTGATAATGGTATTTTTTAAAAAATATTTTCAATTAAAAACTTACTCATCTAACATTAAGCAAGAAGTTCTAAAATAACTAATATAACCTACTTTCTTTTAACTTAAATTACTCAAAGAAATCCTTATAGTAGGGACAGTTGGACGAACAAAAAGTATATAAGATAGGTGTCTGATATCATACACTAAAAAAATTAGGGTTGAGTAACACTATACGACTTTCAATTACCGATTAATATATCAATACGCTCGTTTAAAAGTTATTATATACCTTATAAAGTATTTTCAATTACTTTCAAACCTAAAAAGTTCTATGGCAGCTACTCTTTGCACATGTCAAATATTGTTAAAAACTTTATTTTGTCGTCCGACTAGTACTGGGAGCAAGTGTATCAAATTTTAAGTCTGTTTATTTTTGTTTTTCAGCACTACTTTTAAAACCCAAAAAGTTTATAGCAGCTGCTAATTGCGCATGCGCAATTTTCTCGAAAATATTATTATGACTTCCAACAGGTACTAGGAACCTGTATACTAAATTTGAAGTCTGTAGCTCTTTTAGTTTGAACTGTAAAGTAGTTTCAGACAAACAGACGAATCAATGAAAAACCCCAGTTTTTTGTAATCAGCACCCTCCAAAACGTGTAGAAAGCACAAAATCTTTATTTTGGATTTTTGACCTCCATCGCAATAGTTTCATTACCTTATATTTCATATTAGATAATTGAAAGTAATAACTTTAAAAATCGGACGGATAGAAAGGAAGTTGGGGGGGGAGGGTAGAATGACGTACGGACAGAAAAACAGACGTACAGGCAGGTGGCCGAACACTATACATTGTAGTCTTCTAATTTTTTAATTTCGAACCAAAACAGAATTTTCAAAATCAGACAGTTTAGATCGGAAATTGAAAGGGATACGGACGGACAAAAAGATGGACGTACAGGCAAACAAATAAAAAGTATTAAAAAAAAATCTGTGAAGTCCTATCTTCCAAACAAAAAAAGAATTTTGAAAATCGGAATGTTAGTATAGAAATTATGAAACTCGTATGGATTAAATATACCTAAAAAATGTCACTTAGCACGTTCTTCCACTAAACGACTGAAAAAATCTGAAGCACTTCGGAGGAAGAACGTGCCAAGTGCAGGAGGTGTCAAGCGTGTTTCGTAAATGACGTGTTATTACGTAAAGTATGGTTAAGCCAAAAACCACCAAGCATTTTGAAGAACCAAACTAAATTATCATGCAGAAAAAACTATGATTTTGTGAATGAGAGAAAAGTTGCAAACTAAAAACTTTGAAGCTCATTATCTCGTTTTCACCTTTTTGTCACTTAGCACGTTCTTCCACTAAGCTCTTCATTTGTCATTATTAGGCAATACCATCTTCTAAACTTGTTCAGTTATTTTTAGCTTCCACACTCTGTAACTATCCAAAAAGTAAAAACTACAAGGTTCTAATTGTCCGTCATTCTTCCATTTTTACATTTCCAAACACAAATTTTATTAAGTCATATGTATGTAGCTTATATTGCACTGTACGCAGAAAAGAGACCTATCGCAAAAATACTAATTTTTTTTAAAAAAATCGGTCACTTTTCTGCGTACAGTGCGATATTAGATTATCAAGCACTCCAGTTTTTAACCCAATATTAAAAAAACAAAGTAGATTAAGAACCTGCCTGCAAAATTTGAGGTGTGCGAATAAAACACCTAGGTTATAAAAAAAATGAAAAAATTTATGTAAATTGCTACAAATTCTGTAATTTTTATTTTAAAAAATTAAGTTATTGAGGCTTATCATAACAAGACATATAGTACACATACAATCAAAATATTTATCTAAATATGAAGTATATTAATAATTATATAACAGCATATTTCTCTATATAACTAAGTTATATAATCCTGAATTGCAAATTTAAATAATCTTTCTGCTAATAATTAAATTTGAATTCTAAGTTATATTGTGAATTTTTCTTTAATGTTTAAACGATTTCATCATCTGCAACTAAAGATTTAAAAATAGCATTTAATATATTTCTTGCTGGCAATCTCTATAACAATTGAAGAGCTACGTGGAAGAATGTGGTATGGGGAGTTTTTTCATCCTTTTATTTTCATGTCTTTGTCGCATAGTATGTCTTTCCCACTAAGCTCTTCAATTCCAAACCTTTATTTGTGGGTCAAAGTTATCTCTTACCATCATATCTATGTGATACACAGGTCTACTTTCAATGAAGGAACCATCAGGCTGCTGGTGATCCATCAGGTACTTTATTCCACTGCACATCACATGATCATCAATGTGCACTAGTTCATTGGCTTGACAAAATACTTTGATAACAAAAGCAGTTAACCTGTAATGTTTTTAAAGATTTGTTATCAATTTGAAAAGTACTTAAAGCATTTTTATTTTTAAATTTTGCTTTTATTAACTTCTCCTATGCATTAAAGACATTTTAATTGGAATTTTTATTATTTTAAATATTAAATAAACTCCTCGGTGCAACAGCCCATTAGTGGGCCAAGGCCTGCCGTGCCCATTTCAGCTTTCGTGACCTAGGGCTCTGGGGTGCTACGCTCCCGGTAAGGTGGTCAGCCTCACACAGAACCCCCAGTGTTTAGTTCCCAAGCATGCTTGGTCCCCATTTTATCGACCCACTTAAGGGATGAGATTTTAACTATTAAGTTCATAATTAAGAATTTTAATTAGATTATTAAGAATAATTAGGTTATTAAGAATAATTAGATTATTAAGAATAATTAGATTATTAAGAATAACTAGATTATTAAGAATAACTAGATTATTAAGAATAATTAAGTAATTAGATAATTAAGAATTTTAATTAGAAAGAACTAGATAGTTCAGTACTTTAATAGTAAAGGGGAGGAAGCGTTAAAATTACATTATAATCAGTAATTAATCATACCAAATACTAGTTGGTGTCTGCTGGTAAGCAGCATAAGATCCATCATCTTTTCTGAAAGACAACTGGTTGCCATACCCTTAAATTAAAAACAGAAGCAGAAATTAGGTGAGGCTCTTCTCTTCATATTTCGTTAACGAAAACTAAAATAAACACACACAAAAATCAAAAGAATTCAGATAATTATATTTGTACAATAGTTGGCAAAACTGTATACTTTGTTAAGTAACAACCAATGCAGAATTAGTTTGATATTCTTAAGCAGGTTTCAACAAAGTCAAAGTACACATTCTACTATCCTGATACTTTTACAAACTTCGACATTCTGTTCAAAACCAAATAATTTTTATTTAATAATGTTGTATTGATAGTAGAAAAACCCAAGACAGTGTAGGGTTAATCAACCAAATATTATATTGTACAAAATGTCAAAAATAACTAACATAGTAATTATATATATATATATATTTTATAAGTTATTACCTTGACGAATGAAAGAGTATCCCTGTTCCTCAATTTCAGGTGAAATTTTCCCCTTGCTTTTCAGGTACCTCATAGTGTACAGAGTTGGTGCAAGGAACATCATGTTCTGTTCACCACAGCCTCTTGGTTTTAGAAGCAGCTTACCGGGATCAGTTAGAGCTGTTTCGACTGTGGGCCCAAACTGATCACCTGTGAAAGGCAAAACATATTTTTCAAAAAAACTGTTTAGAGTTTCTAAACGTTTTTGCGATGTGTTAACCATTTAACAGGGTCAAAAACTATGGCAAACTTTCCTGACTTTTTCAGGCTTCTATCAGTGGTGGAAGTGGAGAAAGTAAAGTGAGGGATGCCCATAATTTGAGTGCAAGTACCTAGCCAGGGTTGGCATGGTTTTTACCACCCCGGTAAATACCATGGTAAAAAACGGTATTTACCGTCCTGGGAAAAATTATGTTAGTGGGTGACTTTTTTGTGGGGATGAGGGGGATTAAAAATAGTGAGCTTAACAAGGGAGCCCCCGCCCAGACAGTGGTACAATTGCAATCACAGCCAGAATACAAAGATTAGGATGTAAACAAAAAAACCCTGATATTTAATTTTTGAAAGCTTTTTAATTAAAAAAAATTTCCCAGATAAGGTATATCCCAGAAAGAAAGGTATTTCACAGTTTTTCTCGGTATTTACCAGTTTTTCCCGCTGGGATGGGAAATATTAGTTTTGGACGGGAAAACCCCAACACTGTACCTAGCCCCTTAATATTTGCTATTATCTATTTATTTTGGCCAAGAATAATATTACAATTTTTACTCTGTGTATTCTGTATCCTTATTTTTACTTGGGGGGTATTTAGGATAAAAAATAACTGAAGTATTTATAATAATACTTCTATATGCATTTAGTGGTAGTGTAGAAGAGATTTAGATCTGTTGCACAATTAGCTGGAACTGACAGCCTGTTGAATTGAGAACAACGAACATATCAAATGCTAAATAGGTACATTTTTTTTTTGTTTTAGTGCAAAGCAGCTAGAAAAAAAGTAGGGGGATGAATTTAAGTGGTATTAGAAGTAGGATGACGACTGGTCATTTTCACAAAAAGTGGGGAGACGAGTCACCTCATGTCTACCCACACTTTTAGCACTGTTTTCTATACCCAAAGACATAAATTTCCAGGTATCACTTTTAAAGATTGATATGTGTCACTCTAAATTTATTTGATGAAGCAATACCCAAGAATCAGAGTTTCCAGTGCTAAAAGTGGATTAAAAACCCCTAGAAACATTTATACTGTTTTCTAAAAGGTATTTTCAATAAAAAAAATGTATTATTACCAGGGCTGTGATTAAAGTCAAGCTATTTTAATCTAATACTACTACTACACAACAAGTTCAAATTTCAATTCCCTAACTTTTTAAAGTATTCCAAATGGGGAGACACCCTGTTTAAACATTTTTCTGGAAGTAAAAAATTCTTTGAATCACAATTTTTAAACTATTAATGCATTTAATCACTGTGCATATAACACTAAAAGGTTGATAGTTTTACAGTCAGTGTGAAAAAATATTGGTGATATCTAATTGGCATTGCGACAAACATCACACAATATCACCAGCGAGGAGGGAGGTTAAAAAATTATCAAAATCACATCACACAATTTATGGACATCCCATTATTTAATTTAAATCTCAAAAAATACTAAAGAACATAACATCAAAAATATTTTTTTTTAAATAAATTTTCACCTAGTGCTGTGATTGTACAACTTTCAGTTTCAGGCACAAAGTTTTCAGGAACCGGCAAAGTGATGGCAATGGTTTGCATGTTTCGCTCAGAATCAATTAAATCTAAAAAAAGAAACAAAACAGTAATTCATTTTAGAATGGAATAAGGTTGTACAGGAATGAAAATAAGGTTTTGATTGGTTAATCAATGTAGTGGGCAGGGCTTACTGTGTCATGCTCCCAGTCATCGAAACCACAAATGGAATCCAGGAATAAAAGCAGGAATGATTTTACGTTACATGAAATACGCAAATTATATCTTGAAAGGTTTTGCCTCTTGGTAAGTCAGGATAAAAACATTTATAGGATTGTCGGCCACTTACGAATTTCTATTTGCAAGATACTGTGATTTTGTTTTGAATTTTAATGGTTTGTCAGCCATGGAGGTTTTAAAATTGCCCTCACTAAGTTTTTAAATTACTTTAAACCCAAAACTTTACAAAAATTTAAGAGAACTAAAAATTTTAGGTATTAATCTTGGAAAATGAAAATAGTATTCCTTTAATGTTATTGTATACAGCATTCAAATTGAGATATTAGCCAAAAAAGTTGTATTTGTTTAAAAATATTCAGAAACATTCAAATTTAGAAATTCACAAAGCCTTTATCCCCAAGTGCAGGTTTCTCGCATTTTACTTAATTTTTATGTACATCTTAATTATGACTTTTCATTGTCAGAAAAAAATAAAGTAATACAAAATTATGATTATTAAAAGGCAATTTTTAAAAAACTTCAATTATTAATTGAATTTCTTACCAGATAAAGCATCATTTGTAACATGTTTCTTTTTCCGTCTTTGTTGGTTTGAAGGGTCTAACTTTATTGGTATATCAAACTCAAAAGGATAACCTTCAGGCTGAAATTTAATATATAAAAAACTTACATTAATTTTTCTTTAAAATTGTTTTGCACTAAAAAAAATCCTAATTATCTCACTTGCAGGCACAAATTATGGCCAAAGCTGCTTTAATATTAGGGCATAGCATAAGTAAAGATAAAGTTTATAATTTTAAAAAAGTCCATTTTTTATGCAAATTCATTAAAATTTAAAAGCATAACTTCTGGTCACTAGGTATAACAAAGTATTGTAATACAAAACAAAATTCAATCTGTGTTTTTTCTTATATTCCTAGTCATTTTAATTTATTTTCATAGGACATGAAACTTCTAAATAAAATTTAAAACGAATTTCACTTCAAAATTATGATGCTGTTGTCCATTTTACATTTCAAATTTGCCTGTACTTTGTAACTATAACAAAAAAAATCTAAATTTGTTTGTATTAATTAATATGGTGAAAAATAGTCTTCAAAGTCCATATCAAAATGCCTTTTAAGTTCAATAAATGCAAAATACTTTTATTATTTCAAAAAAGATGCTTTCTTAGTATACTTTAGTTTAGATTATCCCAAAAATGTCCAATGTTTCTACACATTTCTATAATATTTTATTATGTTACATATACTCTAATAGGTGTCTAGCAACACAAAATTACAAAAGGTACATAATTACAAATAAAATAATAATGTCTAAAAATAAACTTTTTAAAACACAATAGACTTTGAAAAGCAGTTCTCCTTACATATTCAATAACATTTGAAGAGCTTAGTGTAAGAACATGCTATATGATATTTTTTTTACTTAGATTTTTGTGTCAATGAACAGGTTATTCCCTCCGTTAAAGATAACAAGTTTCCCTTCTTTCATAAACTTTAAATTAAGTATATTTTTTACTGAATCCCATCAGTGTTTTTAACGGACATAAGTAAAAAATAAAATCTAATTTTCTTGTTTTCACCTTTTTTTATCACATAGCATGTTCTTCCACTAAGCTTTTCAGTTGTATGATCCAAATCTATCGACTTACAATGACATTGAGGGGCCTCATTATCACATCACTGCCTTCAGGACTGAGGGCAACAACTTTGATGTCGAAAGTGCCCACTTTGAGAGGGATGACCGGGAAAGCAACCGAGCTGGCAGACTGTCCATCCACATCGAGTTTCTTCCGTTCACTTTTCTCTCCCTCATTCGCCCCTGTGCATAAGTCTTCAACGCCATACATGTACACAATGGCCTGTGTAAGAACAAAACAAGTAGGTTTGTAACAGAATATATCACACAGCCCGTTTCCACACAACATTTGTGTTCGACAGGAGAAAAGTCACCAAACACAAAATTAATTCTATTATAAACATTTACACGCTAAATTTGGCTAGTTACATTCATTTCATTTTGAAAATTCAATTAATTAATTATTTCCTCAATAATTATTATCATTTGCAAAAATTAATTTATATTTCAAAGAATAAATTTGTAATAATTTCTCTCTTTTAAATAGATACAAAACATTTAATATCAACATACAAACAAAAAATTTCTTATTGAAATATAATTGACGTCATTTCAAACTGATGTCGTGAAAATAAATGTCTTTGAATTAATTATTTAAAAGAATTTAAGTTTCTCGGGTGATTGTTGCGAATGGCAATGGTGATTTAATTCTAATAAAAATGGCTTCGTATGCTTTTTAAATGAGTATTAAATTTTGAAGTTTTTTTAAATAATTAGAGTACTTCAAATTCGAATTTTTTTCTGAGATTTTCAATGTCTTCTAATTTTGATGAGCTGAATTTTTTGACATATACTTGTCTGTAGCATTTGTAGTTTGGGCTATGAAAGTGGGTGACAGACAGACGGACTGAACGATTATAATACCTTCCACTTTTTACGTTATAAACGTAGTGTGGAAGCTGAAATCAAAATTTTGTCTTTTTCGTAGGCTACATGGATTGGAAATTGCTTTTTTAACCCTCCGAGGGATACAGACATATAAGCACGTTACTTGATTGTCAGGTTTTCTAGCAACACACATAATTTTTAAAAGTTTATAAATTTTAAAATTTAAATAAATTTTAAGATTTTTGTACACAGGAGTCATTTTTAATTATCTTTTACATACAAAAATATAATTTTTTTTAATGTAAAGAATTTAAATTTTCAGTTCAACTTAAAATTAAAATCACTTCCAATGAAAACAAGTTTACACTCTAACTAATTTTACCTATCCCTCGGAGGGTTAAAAAGTTTAGCTCACATAGCCCAACGCACAAAAAAGCTGCATATAAAAAAATACTATTTTTCACACGAATTATCAGAAGTTTTGTGTTTCGTTCTTGAAAAATATGAATTTGTTTCATGTAGGCTAACTAATGTACCAATCTTATTTTAAAAAAATATTCATCAATAGATCTTTAAAAAAATAGAATATTTAAGTAATTTAAACTAGAAGTCACAGTTCCAGATAGATCACTTTTCTGGCCACACATATGATGTGGGCATCTGGGTTAATAGGTAGGGAGTGTTTTAATTAAATAACTGTATATGAGTTACTTTTAAAAAGTAACTCATTACAATTAAAAAACTGAAAAGTAACTAGTTACAGTTACTCAAAATAAAATGTAACTAATTAGTTACTTTTAGAAATTTCGCATTTTAAAAAAACTGTAATTTAACAATCTTACCGTTTTTCAAAGAGAACCAAGCTTTTTAAAAAAAATAGTGACAATCGGAAAAAAGTTAATAATGAAAATTCAACGTTGTTAAAAATTAAATTTTAAATAGTTAAGTTAAGGCTAATGCTGAACAACCAAAAAGATCTGTGAATGGCGGCGAAAGAAGTAGCGGAAAAGTATTTTTTTTCTTCGATAATGTAAAAAGGAACTAAGTTACAGTTTCAGTTACTTTCTGAAAAATGTAATAGACTTTAGCAACAGCCTAACTCACTGAAGATTGTCTCTCTAAATATTGGACTATCTTTCAGTTAATGATCTAAAAGCCCAATAATCAAAGAGCAAATGACCTAGGAGTCCAATAGTTAGAGAAAAGGTATTAACGGTCGAATCATAAATACAACCACTACCTTTGCATTTAAACTTTTTACTAGTAAATCTCAAAAAATAATATATTATAAATAAAAAAAACCAAGTATAAAATATAAAAATATTTTTTTTAAATACCATTAACTTGGTAAAAGTTATTCCATTCAACAAAAAGCAAGTTTTAAACTTTAAATCTAATTTTAAAAAGTTGGTTTACACACTCGAAGTTTCTTCTGTCCATAGTTAAAAACAGTAACTTGAATTTCGATTTGTTCATTTCTAACAACGGAATAGGGTAGATTCAGTTGCAGGAACACTTTTTTCATTGACACAATACTTTGTGGTTCAGCAACACAAATTCCGTATTGAGGTGACACGGAGACCGCTGATATGACCCAAGTAGTTATACTGTGTGGTAAACTGTGTTCTTTTTTCTCAACTCCATCCGGTCTAAAACCAAATGAAAAATAAAATTCTGTGAGTCTATAATTTCTGGAATTAAAATTTCAAGTATGATTTTTATAATTAAAAAACACAAACACATACACAGAATTATTTTTGCTTTTAAAACAATAATTTTAAGAATCTGTTTTGAAGAGCAAACATGTCTTTGTTAACCTTATTAAAAATACAGCTCTTACAAATGTCTATTACATATATCAGTAAAAAATGCCCAGTTTAAAACAATTCCATTTAAATTGTATAATATGTATGTATAATGTGCATTAAAAGCTATTCAGGGCTATTCAATTTAGTGAAAACTTTAAGAAAAAACTCATTTCTAGTACAACATACACCAATACAAAGCAAATAACAACACTTCCAAAGATTGTTTCTTGAAATACACCCATTATTAAAGCATGCACTCAAAATTAAATCATTACTTGTAAAATTATTTTTTTACAGAAAATAAGCTTGTCGTACCCAATGAAAAAGTCTTCAAAAATCCAGGTTTCTCGGAAATCACTGCGCACAGTGACAGATTTTTCATATTCTTCTTCTTCAGCAATGGAAACTTCGAGAAGATCATCTACTTTCCCTCCCATTCGAGCCATTTGCAGAGCATTTGCTGAAAAGTTATACAAATACATACTGTCTGAAACCTGAAGCACTGCTGCCACATTTTTATACTGAATCTGTATGCTAGTTAAATTGGGTTTTTCTTGCCTGAAATTGCTTAAACTATTTTGAATATTTAGGACTCAAAATAGAAGGAATTTTGTTGTGAAGGTCATATTAAACAAATAATTACGAGGCATTCCATACTGATCAGGAGTATTGATTAAAATCTGCTGTAATTGGATAAAAAATAGATAAACATCAAAGAAATCAGGACAATTAGGCCTCTTTCAATTATGTGGGAGATTAAGTTTACCCAAATAAAGAACAGAGCATTATCTACATCAACTAACCAAATAAATATATACCAAAAGTTATACATAGGTCAAACTGAACAGAAATAAAAGCTAGCGGCAGGGATTCAAAAACTCGTTAATTTTTTTAAACATGTCAAGTTCAAATAAAAATCCAATTGTATTTATATACCTATATGAGATTACAAAGTTTAATACCAGAGTTACTAGGCTCCAGAGTAAAATGTCACAAACTTCTAAGGCTGTGTCCTGACTACGACATCAAATGCAACAAATGCAACAGAACTTGGCGACCGCCAAGGGTGCCAAGCGATGCAATAGCTTGGCTGACACTCTGCCAAGTCGCCAAGTTTTGTTGCATTTGTTGCATTTGATGTTGAGTCAGGACACAGCCTAAGATTAACACTAAATGGCTATTGTAGCAACTGAACTAAACCTAAAGTAGAAAATCTTTCCAATGAAACAATTTCGGTTACCTTAAATACCTTGTTATTAACATTAATCCCAGAGAAACTTAAAAGATATCAGCAACATATTCTAATATTAAGGTCTATAGGAGACTCAAGAGACTGAATTTATATTAAAAAAAAATTTAAGAATTGAAGAGCTTAGTGGAAGAACGTACTGAAGTGAACGGAAGAAGTTACATTATTGAAAAAATTGAGATTTTTGCAGCCGTGTCTCGCTCAATGTTAAGAAAACGCGGCCGTTGCCAACACCTGGAGCCAAAACTATTTGGCTTCTTTTTTATATTGGCGCTTTTACTTGGCTCCAATTCTTCCACCGATTTGATCGACATATAAATTTTACTGGATAGACCAAAAAAATTAAGAAAATGGGGCTACTGTCCGATTTTTGTTAACGATTGATTTGGTTTCTATTCTTTCTTTTATTTGGAAGAACGAATGTAAACAATATGAAATTTAAGTACTATTTTTAGGAGTAAAAAGGTATTTGATTTGGTATATACAATTTTGTATTCTCCTTCGAAAATGCACTTATATTATTAGTATTTATTCATGTTATTATTGACTGTGTGCAGAGAAGCGGAAACATTTGGTTTTAAAGGAAAAATAAAGTGAATCCTTTTAAATAAAATTTTATTTACAATATTGTAAAAAAGAAAATCATTCTTCTTAAATAATAACGATAATTTCTTAGTTAACGTTTCATTTGTCCGTGAAGTCCGTCGACACAGAACACAAGAATTGACCATTTTCTCACTGTTACTATGATATATACTATGTTCTCTTCTGTTACTATGATAAAACACAAATTAGAATTACTATAGAACTTATAAAATAATCCAATTAATTAAAATAATAACTTTCCAGTTGTCTATAAGAGATTTAAACATAAGAAAATTTGAACATTGTGTATCATCTTTTGTTCTATGAAGAGAAATAAAAGATTTTTACGAATAAAAAACTTTTGAAATTTGATCATTTCCAAGAAATTTTTTCTGATTGAATGAAACTTTTAAAAAAGAACACAATTATTCGAAAAGTTTATAATTAATTATTTAACCGTAAATGATATAGCAATAAAACATGTTTAACTTCCCTTCCCGTACATGATGAATGCTATTTCCAAGTCTTTCGTTTAGTGGAAGTGTAAAATTAAAATTCACGATTTCATTTTTATTAGCAAACGATAATAAATGTCGAAAAGAAAATTTATATGTTCGACGATTGATTTCTGAGCATGCGCTCACTAACCCTCATCATCAGTCTTGATTGCAGAAGTAGATGTGTGTTGACACTAGATCGCTACTTCCAGTTATATTTAGTTCAAAAATTAAATTTAAATTTTTAAAAAATTGACTTTGGCGGTCAAGTTTATAAAAACCGCCAAATGACGTCATTTTTCTTTACTGCGCAAGTGCTGGAGCCAAAAATTTGGCTGCGTTTTTTTAGATCCGTTCCCATTGGAGCGAGACACGGCTGGATTTTTGTGTCAATGAACACATTAGTAATTTCTTTATATATAACGATAACAAGTTTCCCCTTTTTCATAAACTTCAAGTTGAGTAAAGTTTAAGTTTAGTAAATTTTTTATGGTTTGCAAGCAAAGTTTTCAACAGATCCGAGTTCAAACTAAAAACTTTAACGCTCATTTTCTTGTTTTCACCTATTTGTCATTTAGCATGTTCTTTTCCACTAAGCTCTTCAATTGATAAATGTGTTGACCAATGTAAAAAGTTATTTGTACTTACCCCTCAGCTTTAAGCCAGGATTACCCTTGGCTACTGCTTCTAAACAGCACTGCAGGAAGGCTTTAGAGCAATTAAGATGTAGTCCTTGCAAATACTTTGTGACAATGTTAGTCCTTGTTTGACAATCCCTGTTTTGGGCGTCAAGTGCCACACCTAACGCACAACACTCTCTTTCTAGTCCAGTGTAAGGGTTCACTGAAAACGAGGAATTATTATTAGCTGCTATGTATAATTTTAAAATGTAAATGTTTTTTTATACAAACAACCAGCTATTCTTATAATTAAAGAAACATTTAGCCGCATTCTAAATAAGGGATATTATTAGCAAGTTTCTGTAGAAGTACTTAAAATGATAAGGAACAAAATAGCCAATGGTTATTCAAGTCGCTAAGAAAATATTTTTATATGCTTCTCACTTGTATATAGCAATAATTCTTTGAAAAAAATGCAAACATTATTAAACTATGCAAACTATTAACAAATGCAAAACTATAGTATTAAACCGAATATTGTACATCATTAAAACATGAATTAAAATTTAATTATTTGTTTATGAGAGAAATAGAAATAAATAAAATCATAATATTTATGTCACAGAAATCCACTTACAAATTTCATTTACAGCAGCCCTTTTACGTCTTTTTATTGCTGTGCATGATGAAGCTATGGGAAAAATAATTTGTTAAGATAAAATATGTCAAAAAAGTTCCTCAAAATCACCAAAACATTTAAAAAATATTTTTATAATTCTTGAATGACTTTACATCTCAATGAATAATAATTTCTAGTACACAAAATGTCCAATGACTTAACCTTCTGTGCATTAGACCCCACTTTTCCATATTTATTGCCCCAGTTTTTCTAGCAATAAACATAAATTGATAAATTCTATTAATAATAATTTACTTGTTATTCTATATTTTTCTTTTGGAAAAGATTTTTAAATCCGCTCTTCAAAAACAAACCGCATTCTGATTTAATAAACAAATATGGATATTTAAAAAAAAAAATTAAAAACAGAGAAAATAGCCACACATTTTTACCCATTTTTTGGTCGTTCAGACAGTTAAAAAAATAAACATTTTTATAAAACTTGGTACAAAGTAGTTGCATATATATGAAAACGATTACAAAACACACAAAAAATTCTCCTGTGGGTTAAGAACTAAATAGCAAATTGACTTACATCCATCAATAGGTGGAGTGTAGATGTTGGTTGCTATGATGATTCCGGCTTTTCCCATCACAGCATCTGTGGTTATACCACCTCCTGGACCACAGCCCAAATCATGCTTAGCAAGAGATCGGAATATCTAAATACAAAACTCTAAATAAGTATTACTAAACTATACTCAATAGCGTGACCAGGGTATAAAATTAACAGTTGCTAGCCGCAAAATGCGACACAATCTAATAATTTTATGACTTCAAAGATTTTTTATGGAACAACAAAGGAACAATTGAAATAAAAATAATGAACTTAGTGTAAGTCAAATTTTTAAATATCTTTAGTTTTTAGAGATTAAGAAATTTAAGTTTCAAAGATGTATAAGTTTAAAATTGCTAGTTCAAATTTATACAAGTTAAAATGTAAATATTAAAATTAGTTTATAAGTTTAATATAGATTATATAAAGCTTTTGAAATAAACTGTTAATATTTAAAATCCAATAAAATTTTTTGAAATTTTACTTTAGACAAATATTATTTATGAATTTATAAGTTGATTAAATTTTAACTTCAAAGTGATTACATGCACAGGCACCGTTTATGCATTGTGTACGGGTAGCAACTGTGCAAACCCAGGACGTGGCAAAGGCAGAGATAGAGGATTGTTCGAAGTTTAAACAGTTACAAGATGCTAATTGCCGTAGTCTAGTTGATCCAGTGGTACAGCCACAGCTACAAATTCTTTCTCCGGGTTCCATTCCACCTCTCAGACCAATATATTTTTTTTCCTATGACCTTTCTTCTTTCATTTTACCCTGTAAGATCTTAACCTTTTACAAGTTTTAAAGATGTCCTGAAATTTTAATTTCATCTGCATTTTTGAATAAATTTATGATTTTTTTAGTTTATTTTTCTTTCTGAACTTTTATTAAATTTAATCGACTGCTTAAAGGATTGTCGAGTGTATTTTACAGTGTTTTTAGCCTACTTTTCTTTTTTTAATTCGAAAGAATTAAAAAAATGAAAAAGTAGGTATTGACATGCGGTCGATGTCCGTCTGTCTGTCTGTCCGTACCCCCCTTCCAAAATCGGTTCTATCCATCGGATCTTAAAAATTCTTTTTTTGTTAGAAAGCTATGACCTCAGATACCCAACTTTCATACTTTTTGTCCGTCTGTCTGTACGTCCGGACGGACATAAATCTACTATCTGTCGGCGAATTTCCCATTGAATTAGCATTGAAATTCAATTTTGAGTCATTTAAATCACTGTAGGTATTGAAATGCGGTTGATGTCCATCTGTCTGTCTGTTCGTATGTCTGTCTGTCTTTCCGTCTGTCTGTCCGTCTGTCCGTACCCCCCTTCCAAAATCGGTTCTATCCATCGGATCTTAAATTTTTTTTTGTTAGAAAGCTAGGACCACAGATACCCAACTTTCATACTTTTTGTCCGTCTGTCTGTACGTCCGGACGGACATAAATCTACTATCTGTCGGCGAATTTCCCATTGAATTAGCATTGAAATTCAATTTTGAGTCATTAAAATCACTGTAGGTATTGAAATGCGGTTGATGTCCATCCGTCTGTCTGTCTTTCCGTCTGTCCGTTTGTCCGTACCCCCCCCCCCCCCCTTCCAAAATCGGTTCTATCCATCGGATCTTAAAAATTCTTTTTTTGTTAGAAAGCTATGACCTCAGATACCCAACTTTCATACTTTTTGTCCGTCTGTCTGTGCGTCCGGACGGACATAAATCTACTATCTGTCAGCGAATTTCCCATTGAATTAGCATTGAAATTCAATTTTGAGTCATTTAAATCGCCGTAGGTATTGAAATGCGGTTGATGACCATCTGTCTGTCTGTTCGTATGTCTGTCTGTCTTTCCGTCTGTCCGTATCCCTCTTCCAAAATCGGTTCTATCCCTCGGATCTTAAAAATTCTTTTTTGTTAGAAAGCTATGACCTCAGATACCCAACTTTCATACTTTTTGTCCGTCTGTCTGTATGTCCGGACGGACATAAATCTACTATCTTTCGGCAAATTTCCCATTGAATTAGCATTGAAATTCAATTTTGAGTCATTTAAATCACTGTTGCCAAATCAACAATGGCATGAGAAACTTTATTTATTTAAACATATTTGAAGCAAAATAATATTTTCATGAATCAGTTTGGAATGACGTCATAAAATGTAGCACAATTTGATTCTTTGATTATTCATTATTTATCTACCAAGAAAGCGGCAAGGCATACTTTTGCATGCAATTATGCTTAGTTTTAATTTACATTTCTTATTTTTTAATGCAGTTCGGAGTAGTTTCATTACTTTTGTTATTAATAAATATTTAATTATTCTTCGAACTACAAATAAATCACGAGCAGATGATAAATAATATTTAATTAATTTGCGAAAGAATATTAAGGAAAATAGTTGATTTTGGGTTTTAGAAGTTTAAATTATAGCTGGGTGCTGTGTTTCGATTTTTTTTTCTAATGTGTATAAATCTAGTGTAGAAACGGCTGTTGATGATATTTACTTTAGGAACCTAGTTTTTTTTTCCCGATTAGAACTTCAGTAAGTATTTAAGTAACAGGAAAGTAGGCTATTTTAGTTCTTTATGAACTTCTTGTTTACTTTATATATGTGTATTTTACAGTGATTAAAAATCTGCAAATTGTCTAAGTGAAATATAATAAAATTGCATTGAATTTTTATTAATTTTTAAATCATATATGTTACCTTAGCCTTGGTAAGCAGATCTTTTTTAGATAATGCATAGACTGCTTGATCCACACCTAACAACCCAACATAAGTATTCTTTGTCCCTCGGATATTAACGCTTCCAACGTTTCCTGGCTCTTTTGCTGGATAATCAGGATCAATTTTCACCTAAAAGGATTTCAGAAACTACTACAAAAACCAAATACATCATGCTAGATAACAGGATATATTTTATTTATATTTAGTAACAGATTTTTTTAAAAATAATTATTATACATCTGGCTGGATAATCTTATTATAAAAAGGATTTAGTAAAACACTACATAACAAAATGCTACTTGATCAATCTAAATAAACAGATTCCAAATTTTGTTCAATTTTTTTTATTGTACATGCATCATAATGGCCGAAATTTCAATTTAAAACATACAAATCGCAAAATATTTTTATTTTAAACTTGCATCTTTCCTGTAAGGACGTAAAGATGCAGTATTAAAAATGCTTTAATTAAAAACAGATATCAAGCAAAAACTTTATACTTTAATGCATTTGCAATACTAAATTTACACAATAAGCAAAAAATAAGACTTTTTAAATAGCCCTATATATTTAAAAAAAAAACCACTGTTTAAATATCTTCAACGTTAAAGATCTCAATAAAATGCCTAAATATATAAAGTATAAAGCCCACCTCAGCCTTTGGATGGCATGCATCCTCAATATCAATGTTCAAAGAATCAGCAATCAGCTCATCTTTATAATGGGCCCATACTACAAGCCTGAAACTTGGCACCATATCGTAGCTGAGTTGAAATTCCACTCTCTGTATTTTAAACGCACCCTGGCGCAGTTTATTGATTTTAATTATTTTTCCCCTAGATATAACCTAAAATAAATATTTTTTAAACACTTAAAACAGTATTTATAAATATAAAGTGCTAATAACAAACATGAGCTTTAAACTTTTGTGTTTGCACTTTGATCCGTTAAAAACGGTATACTTACAAACAGTAAAAAATATACTTAAGTTTATGAAAAAGAGGAAACTTATTATCTTTAAGGTTATCGTTGCGTTACAGTTATTATGATTATCTGACGCAAGGTGGCACTGCGAGCGCTGCATGATTTGGCGATTTGGCGATTGTAAAAAAGAGATAAAATTATATACTTAGCACACTGAAATTCCCCCTACGTTTGACTGACAGGTGGAGGCGGAGTCTCAGAAAAAAACTTCGTGGCACTGTGCCAAACGAGGTTGAAACGAAACTTTTTTTTATGTTTGTTCGGGGATATCGCTCGCTCCATTGAGCTGTAATGGGATTTTTAGCCTACTTTTCTTTTTTTAATTTGAAAGAATTAAAAAAATGAAAAAGTAGGTATTGAGATGCGGTCGATGTCCGTCTGTCTGTCTGCCTGTACGTATGTCTGTCTGTTCGTCCGTCTGTCTTTCCGTCTGTCTGTCCGTCCGTCTGTCTGTCCGTACCCCCTTCCAAAATCGGTTCTATCCATCGGATCTTAAAAATTCTTTTTTGTTAGAAAGCTATGACCTCAGATACCCAACTTTCATACTTTTTGTCCGTCTGTCTGTACGTCCGGACGGACATAAATCTATTATCTTTCGGCGAATTTCCCATTGAATTAACATTGAAATTCAATTTTGAGTCATTTAAATCACTGTTGCCAAATCAACAATGGCATGAGAAACTTTATTTATTTAAACATATTTGAAGCACAATAATATTTTCATGAATCAGTTTGGAATGACGTCATAAAATGTAGCACAATTTGATTCTTTGATTGTTCATTAATTATCTACCAAGAAAGCGGCAAGGCATACTTTTGCATACAATTATGCTTAGTTTTAATTTACATTTCTTATTTTCTTAATGCAGTTTGGAGTAGTTTCATTACTTTTGTTATTAATAAATATTTAATTATTCTTCGCGAACTACAAATAAATCGCAAGCAGACGATAAATAATATTTAATTAATTTGCGAAAGAATATTAAGGAAAATAGTTGATTTTGGCTTTTAGAAGTTTAAATTATAGCTGGATGCTGTGTTTCGATTTTTTTTCTAATGTGTATAAATTTAGTGTAGAAACGAATAGCATCCAGCTATTTAGTTGATGATATTTACTGTTATGAACCTAGTTTTTTCCCGATTAGAACTTCAGTAAGTATTTAAGTAACAGGAAAATAGGCTATTTTAGTTCTTTAAGAACTTCTTGTTTCTTGCCATGGCATCAAATGGAGGGCTCAGAATACAAGTGAACCAATTCCATAAAATGCTTGTTTGTGCTAATAGACGTTTAAAGATAAAAAATGAAAACATTTTTAGCCTACTTTTCTTTTTTTAATTCGGAAGAATTAAAAAAATGAAAAAGTAGGTATTGACATGCGGCAGATGTCCGTCTGTCTGTCCGTACCCCCCTTACAAAATCGGTTCTATCCATCGGATCTTAAAAATTCTTTTTTTGTTGGAAAGCTATGACCTCAGATACCCAACTTTCATACTTTTTGTCCGTCTGTCTGTACGTCCGGACGGACATAAATCTACTATCTTTCGGCGAATTTCCCATTGAATTAGTTTACTTGTTTTGGAGGGTACTGATACCGAGGATGTTTATGAAACTCTAAATTTGGTACTAATGATATAATGGCCGATTGAATTTTGGCATTGGCGGCTTTTGGTGAAGTTGAAAATATAACGTAAGGTAGGTATTTGACATCCAGTTGTATGGATTAGGGTTAGTTTGAATATCGTCTCACTAGAGCTATACACGGACGTCTTAATTTATTACCACAGTCAGGTGACGAGCCGACACACCTGAGTAGGCACCCAATGCAACTTTTGAGGACGACATCGTACGTAGCGTAGGGACTTTGAAAAATATTTAACGTGCACTCCCACCACACTATTGTTTCTTTTTATGTAAACATTTGTTTCATACCAATTGATCCCTTCTCCACTGATCAGCACTCCATCGGTATATTATAATTTCCTCCCATTCTACTATCAACATTAATTTTGAAAAATAAATCCGATTGTACACAGGCCCTTCTTGAAGTAAGAGGGCTTTCCCATGCCCTGTTTAAATTGCCAGAATAGCTGTGATATAATGGCCAGTATCTATTTGCCCTCCTATACCCGAAAATACCCAAAATGTGATGACCATTAAACAACATATTCGACGACTCGACACAGCTGGGGAGCCAAGTCGGTAAAGGTGTTCGCCTTACATGCAATAGGTCCCAGATTCGAATCTATGCATCGTCAAAATAACTGCTGACCTATAAACGGCTCATGCATCCAAAAAAAGTCATGTTTCCCGCATTATACCCCGTGTGGTAGGAGTACACGTTAAATATTTTTTTCAAAGTCCTAACGCTACGCACGATATCGTCCTTTAAAGTTGCATTGGGTGCCTACTCAGGTGACGGCTCATCACCTGACTGTGGTTCTAAATTAAGACCTCCGTGGCCAATAGCTCTCGTGTATAGCTCTAGCGAGACGATAATTCAAACTGACCCTAACCCATACAACTGGATGCAAATAGCTACCATAAGTTAAATATTCAACTTTGCCAAAAGCCACTAATGCCAAAATTCAATCGGCCATTATATCATCAGTACCAAATTTCCAGTTTCATAAATATAAAATACATACGCTATACGTAGAGAGAATTGGCATTTCTTCGAAGTATTTATTATATCTAGAATAATTATCGCCTTTACTGTCATGAGCCATTGTAAAAATTTCTTCATTTTTTACCATTTGTAAACATTAGTTAAATTAAATTCGGTAACAAAAAATCAAAAGATTTAAATTCTATAAAATTCTATTAAGAAACAATCACCGTTATTAAGGGTACACCCGTGCAACGCCGGGTATTTAAAGCTAGTTATTTATAAATACATGTTCTTCATTATTGGGATACTAACTATTTTTTTTTTTAAAAATTATATCAAATCATATACAGTCGAACCTGTAAATCTCGAAACTCTTAATCGAGCTTCTTCAAAGCTTTAAAAAAAATAACGAAAATCAATACATTTACAAACTAAATTGTTATGTATATTTTCCAAAGTTAATCCCGAGAATGTCACCTTCTATACCTCTTTACGTCAAATTTTTGGAATTGTCAATTGGCAAACCACAATTTGTTAATTTCATAGCCAGCTATTGTATGTGATCATTCCTAGAAAGTGTTGAAGGGCTTTCTTGCTTAGATATGTTTATGAAGGTGCTGTTTGTTTGATACAAAAATACGACGCCAGTCTCCAATAGTCCTCGTGTAGTTGTAGTGTGACGATAATTCAAACTACACTTCACTAAACATGAACTTGAAATTTACAATGATTAGTCTTGATATGTTTATGAAGGTGCTATTTGTTATTATGATCTTTTGCTTTTATAGCATCGATTATATAATCTGGTTCCCGTATCAGTAATTTCCTTGCCCGTGTCAAAGTCCAGACAAAAATGTCCGACGAATAACACCACTTGAAGAGGGAGTGCACGTTAAAATATGCTCCAAAGTCTCAACGCTGCGTACGATGTCACCCTTAACAACGGTTGCGTTGGGTCCCTACTTAACCACCTTCCTAAGTTACCCCGTCATAATAACATCCCCCAGCAAAGTCTTATCTTATAACGCAATAAATTCTCCCCCATCTCGGGCATGTCCGGAAATCACCATGAGAAGGGGTAGGGGAAAAAGTTTTGTAGGGGGGAAACCATCTTACTTGGTTGCCAGAAAAATGTTGGCGTATTTTGGTTGAATGTCGTAGGCGTGATGGCGTGATCCTTATTTTTAATTTCGGAGCTCAAGATATTGAATACAGGTGTCTTTTAATTCGAATATCTGCTATTGTATTTCAACAGATAAATTGTCTCCTTAAAATTGAATTGTTTTGGCAGTCGAATAAAATAATATATATTAGATTAAAAAGAAATATATTAATCGTATTGTACTAGTAATTAATATTATTTATTCAGTATTTATACACAAACTATAGATGGCAGCACTAACTGGATTTAAATATCTAAATATTTTTTTTTGTTTTAATTATAACTAATTAATATCTTTAAAATTATACTTATTAATTATTTTGTTTGCAAAATAACTTTCTTCTGTATTTTTTGGTAAGTTTTCGTGAGTACAAGTCGTATACTTTATTGAAGATCTGGGGCCAAAGTTTCCCCATTGGAATTATATAGGACCTGTTACGCTACGAGACCCTTAAAGTAGGGAATAATATGTTCATTGACAAAAATATTTAAATTATTTCAAAAATTTCAAATAGCAGGTTCTTTCACTAAGCTCTTCAATTCTTAAATAAAACTTTAGTGGGTTTTTTTTCCTTAAGCAATTGATGATTTGGTTAAAATAATATGAAATTGTGTACTTACTGCATAATAAATATCTTTCATTGCATCTGGTTCCATATAAACAGCCTTTGAAAATGTGTCCCCAATCTATTAAAAATGAAAACTTTATAATTCTGTAATGGGTAAAACAAATATAAAGGAAATACCGTACGATTTCATTAAAATGAGAACATAGTACATAAAAGCATAAGTTAACCTTTAGCTTATGAGAGCTGCTTCTTTCCAGAGCAATGTACGCTCGATTCTTTGATTCAAATCTGTTTTGAAGAAAATGCCCAGCAACTTGAAAACCATCATAGCGTGGATCAGTAGTTTCTATCTGAAATTTTTTTTATATTATCATTAGATAATATAAAAATAGAATTAGAATTTAAAGCATATTAGAACACTAGCTGTTATACCCGACGTTGCACGGGTAGAGGTGGAAAAATAATGTAACAGTCAATTTAACTATTTTTTTTCTTTCATTTTAGTTACATAAGATATGAAGATTACCCAGTAATTTTCCATTTAATTACCCAACTTGGATATAGTAATGATTAATATTAATTTCAAAAATACCTTTGATAAGAAGCTCAAATTAAAAAGAATACATATTTAAGTAAAAAATAATCAGTAAGAATTAAAAATGGAAAAACAGCTAAATCTCAAAAGGGTCTCATACATTTATTTTAACGCAATTCAAGGGAGTTCTATAATAAATTAAGTAACTTTTTTTTTTACACTTTGTAGATATAAATACAATATAAGCAGTACAAATTTCTACCATAATTCAATACAAATGCTGACAAATTAAGAATTCAATGCAAATGTATACAGTACTAAATCAATTAAAATGGCAGAAAAAAATGCGTTCAGGACAAAGATTGGTATAATCTGTTCTTCCAAAGTAGTTAAAATTTAAATCTCACTTTAAACTGATCACCTTTGGTCTGCGTGCAGAAAATAAAATATTCTTAATGAAAGCTAATTACATGATCCAATTGTTTAGATGTTATAAAGCTACTCCAGCAAACAGCAAACGATTTGCATTTTTTATATTTATTTGTATTTTTTTTAACTGTGATAATATTAAATATTTTTCTAACTGCTAAAAAGCTAGCAAACGATTTTTGTTTTAGATGTTTATTTCTAATTTTTTAGCTGTAACTAAACTAAATATACTTAAAAATCGTTTTTAAAAAATGTATAAAATAAAACTAAATAAACAATCCGTGAAAACGTGCTGTTGGAGGAGCAATAAACCTCTAAGGTCTTCAATGCATTGAATGGGAAACATAAAAATGTTCGAAAACGATAGAAGGAATGGTCCGATTCGAAATTTTTTTAGCCTATGTTCGTTCCGGAGACGAGATGAATTTTTGTGCCAAATTTCGTGTCGATCTGTTGTGTGGTTCTTTAGATCTCGTGTCTTATACAAAGAAACAGACAAACGGAAGTTGCCTTTTATGTATATAGATTGCATTAGTAATAATTTTAGTGAACTTATTCTCAATTATTGATGTGGGTAATTGTTAATAAAATTTTAAATTAAACTTTTAATTTTAAAATAATTGTTATATCTATTTTATAAAAACTAGAACATAAGCACTTTTAATGTATGTAAATATTTTTCACAACAAGTTTCTAACAACTTTTAGGTATGCAAAAGTTATTCGAACTCTGGAGCCATTGAAATACATACTGTTATTGAAAGCACTGTGTGTTGCATCTCTGGATGTAGCTTAAATGACACCTTTCCATCAGCATCACTAACAGCCGTTGGGCGAGCAATGTGCAAGGCATTACCATTGGCAGTTGCTGTAATCTTAGTTGCAATTCCACTTGCAGGTTTTCCATCAATGTAGTTAATATCAGCCTAGTGATAAAAAAAATGCAAGTTACTATTTGTATTATCGTTTTAAATGAAAATGAGACATCATTCTAATTAACTTTTATATATAAAAATTAATAATATAAATATAACTATAAAACTAATTAATTTAAATATAAAAAGCAAACATTTATAACTAATTTCTAAAAATGAAAACAGAGTTCCGAAGACATGACCCATTTTTAATTTAACATTTTTATAACAAACTATTTTTACGCTCAATATTTGTGTTGCCATAATTATTGCAATAAATTAACTTAATCAATAAATATTATATTAATTACAAATTTAATGCTAATCAATATGTAACGCTTGTATTAAAACGCTTGTATTTTATTTTTAACAATGATTATATTTAACTAGCAAATTTATACCCGTTCTTCGCACGGAATAAAAAAATATCAAATAGATTCCAAATATGTGTACCATATAACCTGTTATAGGATCATAAACTTATTATTGTTTCCGCTCGTTATAAATTATAAAATCCCGTTTCATTGCCTTAAAATTCCAAAATGAAAAATACGCTATAAAATGCACTCATAAATGTCATCACAATTCCCTCATAAATATATAAAACCTTTTAGCTCATTTGGCGCGTTTTGGGAGATAATTTGGCGAGAAAATAGATATAGCTACCCACACCCATTATACAGCTCTAACACATTGACCTTCGAACAACCGATCAGCTTATAAATTATTTATAAAAGAAATTGCCTATTTGGCGAATTTTAGTTAATAATTTGTCGAGTTTGGCAACGTATTTGGCAAAAAAATAAAGACATAAAACACTAATAGCTCTAGTGCGATGGTCTTTATTAACCATCATAGTTCAGTAATAGCTTAACTATACATTTATTGCTTAAATATGCATACATGCAGTCAACAGAAAAATCAATGAAAAAAAAACATCAAATAAACCCATAATGAAATCCGGGAATGAAGACTGGTGGAATTACGTCACTTGAAACATGTCAATTATTTTTCAAATAATGAATTTAGTTTCTGAAAGTAATGGCAAAAGAATAAAATGAACATTTTGAATTTTAAATGTTTTTGTTAAAAGTTTTATTTAATTTTTTCAGCCATTGGCATCAGGAAAGAGAAAAAATGATCGGATTTGAGCGAAAGTGGTGTATTTTTTTCAGAAAATTCGAATTTTCTCTAAAAATGGAACAAATATGAAAAAACTAAGCCTCAGGTGCACACGTTAGTATTAAAGGGAATCTATCTTTAAAATTTCGAATTCCTGTGGGCAGTATAAGTAGGTCTTTTACGATCCGATAACAGACACACACACACACAGACAGACAGACTCTTTCTTTTATTATTATAGATTTCTAAAAATGAAAACAGAGTTCTGAAGACATGTCCCATTTTTAATTTAACATTTTTAAAACAAACTATTTTTACACTCAATATTTGTGTTGCCATAATTATTGCAATAAATTAACTTAATCAATAAATATTATATTAATTACAAATTTAATGCTAATCAATATGTAACGCTTGTATTAAAATAGGGTACTTGACTGTATCACTAAAATACCTTCCCAAAATATAAATTAATATTAAATTAATTATAGTTTGAACCCAAAAATAACAAAAGTATATATTTTTTTGAAAAATAAGTCTTTAAATAATACATAAAAATCATTTTAAAATGGTTTTTTTTCATCGGTACGTCACCTGATCACAAACACAGCTATTTGGCTGGCGTCACTAGTATATAAAAACAAACCGGTGTGATGTTTTTTTGCTTGCAATTAAACTGGATTTAATCTAATTTACTCTTAAAATAAGAATTATATAGATAATGGAAGGAACAAAATGGTGTTTCAAAGTTTGTTTATAGTTATTAGTGACGTCATAGATACCACGTGACAGCCACAAAGCATTTCTTTAGATAGCTAAGATAATGAATGAAAAAAAACTGTAAAACTTCCTAGGCAAATTAAATATGAATTCTGGTTGTATATTAAAATAAATGAAATTCGGATTCTGACATTCCTTGCTGGATAAATACAGATAATTTTTATAAGTTTTCTAATCCTTACCTCAAATATAGACACAAGACCAGGCTTGAAATCTTGAAGACATCTTTTAAATGATATTTGAAATGGAGACTTTGAGAATCGGCCCTTTGCATCCTTTACCACCTCTTTGTTGCCAGATGCATCATCCACTACAGATGCTTCCACGACCAGATGCGAGCCCTCTATTCCTGGAAACCAGCCTATATCCTTGTGATGCTGGAAGCTCTTAGTGCTGACTTTCGCTTTGTATTCGCCTCTAACTAACTACAAACAATAAGTTTTGGTAAATAAAAAATTTGTAAATACAGATAGTTCACTTTTAAGCAGGGATTGGAATATTGTGTTACTTGTAACAGTTACTTTTTCAGGTAATTCCGAGTAATGTCATTGGATGCTGTTGTTGTTGTTGTTTCTAATGCCACTCGGTAACCGAGCCCAGAGTAGAGAACTACCCGATTTTAAGGCGAAGTGGGGCGGCTTCCGTTTTTATTGAGCGCCCCAAGAGAGGAAGTCTGACTTTTGCTCGCAGCATGACACATCCGTTTTACAGGAAGGTCCCTTTCACACATCCATTCTCACTCACATATCGGAATTTTGATCCAGATCAAAGGCCGATAACCCCTGATCCGGTACCCCCAGAGGTATTAATTTGGTATGGGAACATGGTGGACTTTGTGACCACGACATATTTAACGTGCCCTAGTCACCATTAGCAACACGGCGGTCTTTAGTCGAATACAAGCGCCGACCCAGCAACCATCAGAATTGCGAGCACCGCCGAGGACAGAACCCACAACCCTTCTGATGCGAGCACGACGCTTCCCACGACTGAGCTACCGTGGTTCTCATTGGATGCTTCAGAAAGTGAGTGTAACTGTAACTTAAGTTACTTTAATCGATAATGAATTAAAGAAAAATTGTGTTACTTTTCTGTTACTTCTCGCGCTGCTCTTCATGGATATTTTTGGTTGTTTGGCTTAAATTTAATTATTTAAAATTTAACTTTTAACAACGTTAAATGTTCGCTCTTAACTTATTTTCTGATTGTCCCAATTTCTTCACTCTTGATTCTCTGATTGAAATTTCTGAAAGTAACTGTAATTAGTTACTTTTTGTATTAAGTAACTGTAAAAGAAATTTTTTTAATTAAGTTACTTTAACTATACCAGAGTTACTTTTTAAAACTAATTTTCCAATCCCTGCTTTTAAGTATAGGTATAGAAGATTGGATTTTATGATATAAGAGCATCAAAAATCAGACTGCACTAGACTCTGCTTTTTTTACTTAGGTGTGCTTAGTTGAAAATCCATTTTTACCGCAAAAAAAATTACATAATTGCTCTTCGAACGTTGAACAAGTTTAGTAAACAATAAAGACTATTGATTAAATATGTAAAAGAAAATTAACGAAAATGGTTAATATTGGCAATTAAAAGTTTAAATTAGAACTAGCTAAACGCTGTGTTTGGCGATTTTCTTTCAAAAGTGTATAAACTGTATGACTCCTGTTGAGCACAACTGTTGTGTGGAAGCGGTCAAAGTGACAGATTCTGTTACAAAACTACCTGTTGAGAAAAGATTTACCACAAAATACCCTTTTTTTTCTTTGTCCCTCTTATGAAGTAGCATGAACAGAATAATATATTTTTTGTTTTATTTTCTTATATAGCCAAATATATGTTATAATTCATTCTTCTATCTATTTTTTGATAAATTGTAAGCCCTCAGGCATTATCCCTGTCAATCGTTAGATGAACTTCTTTAAGAAATTTACTTACTTCAAAGGGACCGTATACAGCAAAGAATGTCACATTAGGTAATTCTCCTTTTACTCCTACTCGAAAAGTAACCATTCCTTGGACGTTTTTTCCATACACATATCTTAAAATATACACTATTATTACTAAAGAATAATTGTACAATATTTATAAGTGGGTACGTCAAGCTAAATATAACCTCAAACCAAATCTGAATCTAACAATTTTTTTTAAAGATCCAAAGATTAAAAACACATAAAGACAGTCTAGGAAATAATATATATGTATTTCAAACAAAAATGTGCTAAGTCAATAAATTCCATGTTTGTGTATTTATTTATTTGACTCAAATGAAGCTGCCTAAAGTATAGAATGTAACAACTATCCTGTATATTAATTATTAAAAAAGGTTTTTTTAAAAAGAAATCCACATTTTTGCACTGACAAAAGTTTCAACCAAAATTTCAACCATTGCTGTTATGAAACATAGCTCATATCAAGAGAAACTTTAGAATTATCAAAAATAATAATAATTCTAAACTATCTTTCTTATTTTTTGATTATTTGGATGTACATATTAAAAACTATAAATTTTATTTGTATATATTTTATGACTAAAATTCTTTTTTTAATGGCTTAAGGCTTATGAGGAATATACAGCTATAGCATTAGTTTAGAAAATTATAGTTTTTTTATGTTTACTTCTACATGTATCATAGAAACATAGTTGCCTTTTTTTCACATTGAACCAACGTTATGTTGAATACTTCTGCAAAACTATGTTAGATAAATTATGGTTATAAAACACATTTAACTATAGTAACAAGCTTAATTTCATATATATAATTATATGTTTGTTTGCTTAAAATACAAGTGTTTATAGAAAAAAATTTATATGGTACTGGATATCTTATGCATAATATGAAAAAAATAAAAGTGCAAATCATGTAATATAACATAAATGCAATGCAAACGTACTTAGCTTTTACAGATATATCAATGGACTCATGAGACTGCAAGATAACATCAGGTGTTTTTAGTTCCACAGTAAAAGTAGGTAATTCTAAGACAAAAGGACAATTTATAATTTTTAATTTATTAAACAGAGCTAAAGTTAACACATTACAAAAATATGCATCAAAAAGGGCGATTTTAAAACAAGCTAAATATAAATATAACTAAAATGTAACACTACCATATTCCTGTACTTCAAAATGCACAGTAGAGTTCTGCTGCATCTGAAAACATCAAACTTACATTATAATTAAAAACTTTCAACAAAACGAGGCCATTTAAGATATTTTTCAACATAGAATAAAAACTGAAGAAGACTATGTCCTCCAGAGTGTTGCAAAGTTCTATGTTTAAAAAAACTAATTTTTAAATTTGAATTTCTTTATGTATACCCTACCATAGTGTGACAATAGGTTGAAAAGAAATTTTTCCCAAAACAATTTTAATTCGATTCAGATTAACAGACAGCTGATTTAAGTTGAACAGATTATTTAATGTAGATTGTTTAAAATGTTCAAGAGTCCTGTATACTGACAAAGAGTTGTTCAATTAGAAAGGGATCTTCAAAAATGCATCCAATTTTTAATGAATTTTTAAAGCTCTTGAGCTGCCTGTTAGTTATTATGCACAACATTTCAAATGACTTTCAGCAAATCTATAATTTCAGATGTTTCACATTATTAGCTGGTATGTGTGACGAATTTCATTTTTAACAGTCTAATGTTCATATATAAAATTAGCTTGTGGATATAGAATGGGTTACAAAGACAAATAACTTTTAAAACTTTTTATATTATACATAATCGATCTGAGTATCATTAAAAATTTAAATATGAAACGTCTTAAAATTATAAAAGTTTTCATTTTCTTGTAAGAGAAGTAATTTTTTTTAATATTTAATAATTTAATTATTAAAATCTTGGAATATAATATTTACAAACACATTCAAATTTAATTTTCTAAAAAAAAGTGTTGATACCAAAATTTTTATGGAACAATAATAACTCTTTCAATGCTAATGAAAAAAAGTAAATTACATTTAAATAATACTTAATTTAATGAAATACTCTTAAATAAATTATAATTTATGTTATTATTTTAGTGGTAAGCTTTACCTCATATCCATAGTTAACTGTAGCTGACCATTCTCCAAGAATGGGATAGTTCGGAAATTTGTATAAATGAGTAACAAAAGGTTTGCGAAACTTCATACTATCTTGATTAAATATTTTTTCATAAGCAATAATATTTTTAGGATTCTAAAAAATAAATGATATATTTGTGAATTCAAGATCAAGACCTATTTAAAATGCAAATATATAAATAAACTATGTAATACAGATGTTATTTTAGATAAAATAATATGTTATTTATAGTTGATATCACAATTAAAATTACACAAGGAAAAATATTGAAAAATACCAAACAAAAAATAATTTTATTTTTTAATCTCTAAAAAAAGCTATCAATAAAGAAAACAATTGATGAAGGAAATCACAATAAAATCATTGAAGGTTTTGTTCAATTATTTTTTAGATATTATAAATTGAAAAAAAACTATACGTAGTATACAGATTCCAAAAATAATATATTTTCAGGGGTATATAAAATGTTAAAAAAATATTAACTCAATCAAAATATATGCCCCTTAGGAAATTTCAATCGAACAATCAATATTATTAACCAATGCAGCCTTACCCATGGAACTTTTTTTAACAAAAAAAACTATGAATATTATATAATATCTCACCAAAATGTTTTACCTTAATTTGAAGCTTAAATGGCTTATCTGATGGTAATCCCTCTTCATCAAGGGGTATGATTCTAATGTTTGCTACAAATAGAAAAATAAATATATTTAAAAATTAAATAATTTTGTTGTGGTTGTTTTGATAAAAAATATTTAAAATGTAACTTTGAATATAAAATACCCCAATGAATATACCCCAATAAACACCCCAAGCAAGCTTGGTACTAATTGATAGACTCACTCGTTTAAAAAGCTAAGCATGCTTGATCACAAATAAAAGTACACATATTTAATTTAATCAATAAACAGCACATTTTGAATGTTAGTTTCTTCTAAATGTAAATGATAATAAAATAAAATATAAATTAAATTTTAACTAACAATAGTAATAAGAACTTCATAGTTTTTAAATATGATGCCAGAGTCAATTTATTTATTTTTACTTTATTGCAATTACAAATTACTATTTTTCATTTTAATTTATAAATAATGTTATTTTCGTTAATTGTCTATTAAATTAATCACTGTGATAATTCTTATAATTTTTAACTTCAATTTTACTATGAATTTTGTTTCGAAGAAAACAAACAATTAAAACAAATTGTGAGCTTTTGTCCAAGTGCATTATTATTTTTCTTTATTTAAAATAAATGTGAGAATGCTTACCCATTTGTTTAGGAGTATAAATTGGTTTGTCGGTTTGAATGAAGACATATCCAGCTTGGTTGCTTACAGGAATTCGTACTTCTTTATGAAACTTGTCACTATGGACAATTAGTGTCACAAATTTCTCAGGATTAGGGCCAGTTAAAAAGTTAGGAGGAAAATCAGAAGGATTTAGATGAACTTTAAACAATTCTGGTTGACCTAAAACAAAAATAAGAATAAGCATTTAAATTTAATTTTAAACCAAAATAAACATTTAAATGGAGTTACTTATTACTTAATCAGACAGAACGATCGTTCCGCCCACCAAACTCAAAATGACGCCAAAAGCTGAACTGCAGATAAGTATATATACTCTGCACATTTCACTATGTTAAAAGCGAAATCGATTTTATTTTCTATCAGGCAAACTAAACTTTATAGAACAATAAAAAAAATACTGTAGAGAGGTTTCGTAGATTACTTAACATAAAAAAAATTTAGTTATTCTAGAAAAAAAAACTGCAGAGAAAAAAATTATGGAAATTTACGAAAATTAAATCTTTCGAGCAGTTTTACACTCATTTTGACCCAACTTTTGCTCAGACTACTAGCCATTACTAGACCATGAATCT
This sequence comes from Oedothorax gibbosus, assembly GCA_019343175.1. Lineage (NCBI taxonomy): Eukaryota > Metazoa > Arthropoda > Arachnida > Araneae > Linyphiidae > Oedothorax > Oedothorax gibbosus. The sequence goes on from JAFNEN010000529.1 coordinate 353,715, forward strand.
GGAAGCGGCTTTTACTAAACGATTCAGAATGCCCCAATATAGTTAGGGATATCAGTATTTTTTTTTAATTATTTTATTAGATGCATTCTGCGGTAGGAAGGATTAACAAGCACAAGCAAGTAGTAGGAAGGTTATATTTGTAAATTACACAAAACAAAATTAATATTTACTTTAATAAATTCAATGATTTTTTGAGCAATTGAATAATTTAACCCATTAAGCACTTCTGTTGTGTTGACGCAACGCTTGAAAAACATCCTTCGAAAATATATTAAAACGTTTCTCATCACCTATTTAATGCTTAGCATGGGATATAAGATAACTGACGTTAATTTCCAAACAAATTTTTTTGTTCTGGATCAATTTACTTTTGCGTAGGCTGTTCTTCAAATATAACATAGTAACCAGAGCATGTGATGCTCATTGAAAATATATTCCTTTCCAAACAAGGAAGTCGAATATGATAAAATAGACATAACAAATTTTAAATGAACAGTTAAAGTATTCAACATCTGCAAAAACATTATAAATTGTTTAATTTATCATGGTTACCGAGCGTGTGAAACACAGGCGTTGCGTTCACGCGCCAGCGTAAAAAAGGTATCCTTTGTTTCCACCTTTTCACTAAAGGGTATATTTGAGATCTGTTTTCTGAATGGTGCACGCTTGTTTTCAGACATCGCCCCTTTTATTTGCCATGTCTTGAAACAGATAGATAATCCTCAATGAAGCTCTTGATCATTTTTATGCCTTGATTCAGATGTCTCCAATAGTGAAATTTGATTCAGCAGTACAACACTAAAATGGGGAACACTAAAATGGGGGGGAGTAGATTTATGTGATAACTTGGTTGCAACATATAGTATAAAAATAGGCGGTAAGAAGTGGGGTGGCCGATTTTTATAAATTATATTGATGTCAGTTTGCTCAATGTTTGGAAGATTTGGAGATTGGTTTATCCAGAAGAAAAAAAGTCTCTTCTGACCTTTCACAGAATATAACTATGGCAGCTTAATGAAAACTCCTTTAGATGGAAGAGATATTATCAAAACATCTACATGAATACCAAGCAAATTAAGTTAGGTTAGGATAGTTTGAATATCATCGCACTAGATCTACACGAGGGCTATTGGCGATGGGCGTCATAATTTAGAGCCACAGTCAAGTGACGAGCCGACACCTGACCAAGCAAATAAGGACTTCAATTGGCAGGACAAACACAAAAAGGACATTTTCTTGTGCAATCTCCAGACGATAAAAGGCGTCATTGCAAACATTGCCATATCCAAACAATTTATCTCCGCAATGGATGTGAAGTGGCTTTACACCATCACTGAAGTCAGGCGTTTCATACCAAATAAAATCAAATAAATTATGTGAAGTTCCAAGTATTTTCAAATGTTCCAAAATTTCCAAATGTTGCAAAATATTTATATATTTAATGAAAATCATTAATTTTTCTTTTGTGTTATCGATAACTAAAGTCTTAGATCATTCATATAAAGGGATCAAAAGCTTACGGGAACCAATACTTTTAACCCTCTTTTCTGCTGGCGATGCGTCAATGCAACAGTCATTTTCTCAAAATGTAAATATAATTTTCCAACTTTTTCATTAAAAATGTGTTATTTCAGCTTAGAACAACAAATACTAAAGGTGGTGAAAATATTTTTTAAGTATTTTGAGTTTTGGCGCTTAATGGGTTAAACTGTAAATAACAATTTGTGAAAATCTTCTATTTAACTTAAACACAATATACATCATAAAAATGCGAATAAATAAGAATTTGTCATACCTGCTGTCAGTTGAAATGTTGTTTGAGTTATGTTCTTTATTTTCCCAGGATAATCTTGTATGTATGCAGAAACCACTGTGTTATCTTCTGAAGCAATTCCAATGGTTTCCTCCGAATTCAATCTCAATGTATTGGGAGCAATCACATGAAACACTCTGAAATAAACACAATTTAGCCACAAAATGACTTAACAGTTTTTTTAGTTATGTATTGAATATCCTAAATTGGTTAAGAGACAAGGATTCAAAGAGAAAAAATCTTTATGAAATTGGCGTGAAACATAAAATACTAAATCATACACTCTTGTATATGCTATAACTAGCTTTATAAACCCGGTGTTGCAAGGATGTACCCTTAATAATGGTGATTTGTTTTTAGTACAGCTATGATGCAATGGAGAAGTGTTCATTGGCGACTTTTAATTTTACAATTTAATTAATCAGTATTTAATCGAATTTAATTTAACTGTAATGTCTGCAATGTGTGGCTTATAATTTAATTTAGTTGTTCCTATCGAGTTGCATGAAATATGAAGTGGAGTGTTGACCAGATTTGGGGATTTTCGCTGCTTGGCAAAGTAATAAAGCTTCAAATCGCTACCGGCTTATCATAGCTGTTCCGCCATACAACACGATAGATATAACAACCTTACCTTAAATTTTGAAGCTCATAGATGTACCAATTTTTATTTTATGACAATTAATCCCCTCTCTTGGTCAGCACCCCATTAGGATATTATAATCTCTTCCCATTCAATTAAAAAAAAGTGAATGTCTGATTATATCCAGGACCTTCCAGGAGTTTGAGGGCTTCCCTTAGGCAAATGTGAAAAATAAAGGTTTTTAATCAATAAAATAAACAATGATATTCAAAAAAACAATCCTACAAATTAAACTCGCGTGCTTACGAAATTATACTTAATTGGTTGGTCGCACATAAGTGACAGAAATTATGCTTAATTTTCGCTTTCGCTGAACGCGCTAATATTTCTTTCAAATTAAAGGTTAATTTTAATTTGACGGTACTTCTGTCGCCAAGGGATTTGGCGCTTTTGTAGGGAGCGATAAACGATTATTTTTGGTGATGCAGCATTTTCTGGTGAAATGCGTTGTGGCGTCTTTGTTGTGGCTAGGTGGCGCTGGTTATACTTAAGCGCGGACGTTAGGCGCGTGGGATTTATTTGTTCTAAATTAGTTTTTGACCAATCGCCGGCGCTGGTAATACTTGCGTGGTATTTAGGTTGCGCGGATGTTGTGCGCACGGAATTATTTTTATTCTAATAAATTTCTTTTTGTTCTATCGTCATTACGTTTGGCTTTTGAACATCCGATTATTATGGATGGTGCGTATTAAAATTCTGAATTTTTTATCGGTTTGAAAATGGCTGGACAGCTAGCTATCATTCAGTTTAGAAAGAATAAAACTAAATTTTTTTACTTTAAATTTTTTGTTTTGCTTCGTAAAACAAAACTGCCCGGGGCCCCAAACCAATATTTAGGCTTTCAATGGGCCCTACAATACTGCCCCATGTTGGATACTGATGTTTTTTAGAGAAAACAAAATTGCCCGGGGCCCCAAACGAGTATTTAGGCTTTCAACGGGCCCTACAATACTGCCCCATGTTTGATACTGATGTTTTTTTAGAGAAAACAAAATTGCCCGGGGCCCCAAACGAGTATTTAGGCTTTCAATGGGCCCTACAATACTGCCCCATGTTGAATACTGATGTTTTTTAGAGAAAACAAAATTGCCCGGGGCCCCAAACGAATATTTAGGCTTTCAATGGGCCCTACAATACTGCCCCATGTTGGATACTGATGTTTTTTAGAGAAAAAATAATTGCCCGTACCCCCAAACGCGTGCGTACTGGATTGCCACTCATTCGTGTAGCTCTAGTGCGACGATAATTCAAACGAAACTAAACTGGATTGCCACTACTAGCCCATTGTGTAGTGTAAAGTTTGTTTTGTGTTGCCCAAAGCAAACCAAAACCCTGAGTCTGGTTTTTTTTCAAAAGTAACTAGGGTTACTGCATCGGCGGAAAGGAATCTGGCAATGCGGAAACACGCGAGTTTCGCCAAGTTGTTGTTGTTTCTGGAGCCGCGCCAAGCAGTACCGTGAAATTAAAATTTACCAAACAAAAAGTATAAAATAGAAGTTTATAACAATTAACAATGCTATTCCTATGGGAAAATCGGCTCATGTTTTGCCCTCCTACACCCGTTTGGGTTCGAATTTCGAAAAATCGCTTCTTAAATGACGCCTTCAATGCAAAAGGAATAAGCACCTAAAATTTGGAATCTGTAGCACCAGTAGTTTGGGCTGGGCGTTGATAAGTGAGTGAGTCAGGACTTTGCCTTATATATAGACAAAGAAAGGTTGAAACTGGCAAAACACAAAAAATATTGCTATTATAATACTTTTAAGTGTGCTGTACTCCCCAAACTCACCTAGTGAAAATACAACATACAACAATCTTTATTTTGATGTTTTAGACTGAATTGTAGAATTTTTCTACAGAACTTAAAAAGTCCGGAATTTTCACGTTTACCGGCACAAAACAAAAACAACAATAACTTACTGGTTTGTAAGAACCATTTACAACGTTACAAAATAATAGTTTTTTAATGGGAATATTTCTTCCGACGTCACGCTCTCTAAACTGCAATTTCATTGGTTGTTTGGTTTTCTTTGACAAAGTGTCGTAACCGCTCATTGGTTTAAAAAAGGTTACGATATCGGGATCCATTTGTTTTTTGTGGCAAAGTGTTGAAACAAGTCCATTCAAAACGTGTCGCATTGACTAAGGTCAATTATTAGTAATCTGTATTAATAATTTGTAATCCTAAAGACCTATTTAAAGTTTTATTTTTTTTACAAAATGTACTTGTGATTTAAGTCAATAAAAAATCACTTTAAATTAATGATTGTAATCCGATGGTGAGCACAACACCCGAGACCCGAGCAATAAACAATGTTTTAAACCATGAAATGCGTTGTAACCACATGGTATAAATTTAACTTAATATTATGTTTAATCTCAATCTAAAACGTGAAAACAATGAATATGTTACACCCATAGAGGTTAGACCTGTATCCAGGGCCGGATTTCGGCCTAGGCCTACAAGGCCAGGGCCTAGGGGCCCAGTCAGGAAGGGGGGCCCTTAAAAAGATTAAATCGCCAAAAATCACCTAAAAAAATTGTAAATCACTTTAACTTCGAAAACCTATCGCCCGACGGCCTCAAAATGCTCAAAAATTGCCAAATTTGCGAAAAGTCGTCCGTTTTCCCTTGAGAGAGGGGAGGGGAAACACCAACGGTCTCGCCGGCAAAGTTCACCGTGTAATTTTATAAATTTTATAGAATAACTATAGTAACATACTGTATTATTCTTTATTAAAATCCATTAAAAATTATATGTTCTGTATACTAGTGTATTTAATTGGCCAAATTTAGAAAATAGCTTCGACATGGGGTGGGGGTCCAAATGTCAAGTGCCTAGGGGCCCTGGGTCTTTAAATACGGCATGCCTGTATCCTATACAGACACAAAAGAATCGGCATATAGCCATCACCACATATTGAAATTATTGTGGTTCTTCATCCTTCCAACTTCCTCCATTTTCAACTAGATTTATCTCTTTATTTTTAAATTATTTTAATCAAATAGGAACTCAAACGCAGTTGCTCGCGTTATCAACAACTAGATATGCTTGAAAATTTTAGAAAATTGATTTTATAATGACAAAGCAGTTTTTAAATACTTTGGCTGGTGGATACTGAGCCGATAGATTAAAACATCGTTGCACTAGAGCTACACGGGTGCTATTGGCGACTAGCGACGTTTTATTTATAGAACCACAATCAAAGTGGCAAGCTGATATACATGAGTAGGCACCTAACGCATTTTTTAGTGGTGGCTATACTAAGATTAGACCTAAATATAGCTAGATGCGCCCTAACCTCTATATCTACATATAGAATTATTAGAACAGCTTTAGAATTATTTTTGTTCCACACATATATTTTAAGAAATTCGACATTTTCACATATTTTAAAAGAACACAGCATCCAAAAAGACGACGATCTTTGTTTTAAATTCTTTAATGAGAAAGTAATTTGGTAACATTCCTGAATATGAAGCAAAAACTACAAAACTATACACTTTCAATCACAAGCCATCAGGTTACCCTTTTTTACATAAAAATATAATTATTTCATTTATTTTCAAAATACTACTGATGTATGATCAGTATTTCAAACTGTGTTCAAGTATTTCAGAGCAAAAATGGTTTAAGTTTCAGAATTTGGATTAGTTCTATTTTACTACATAGAAATCTTGATTTGTAAAACATAATTTTTTAGTAGAAAATATACTTACTGGGCATATGAAGTAGACAAAATGGAAATCCATATTATTCCAATGCATTTCAACAGAAGCATTTCGACTTCAGTTAGTGGAAAAGTCTAGACTGACAACAAATTATTCATCAGGGAAATAGCGATTTCCTTACATTGAACACTAGTTCCGCTAATTTACCATTGGTTGGGTTAACTGAAAGATCGGAGAGATTTGGGCTGCGTATTTTCCTAACCTTCAACCTCTATCGATTGATCGTTGATAACATGTATCTTGAATAAAAGATGGGATTTCCCGATGTTTTTTATCAACCGACTTGCAAATGTTTAAAAAATACTGTCAAGTGCGATGCCACTTCATTTGCAGACAACACATGGTTTATTGTGAAATAATCTTTAAATAATAATAATAAAGTCAGCTTTGACACATAAAGGGTATAGGGATTCCCATATTTATACTTATGACGTTCAAGGATGGTGGAAGAATTCATTAAAATTTTTTATGACGCATAGTTGCCGATTGAACAACTATAGAAGACTGACCCTCTTTGTTCCATGTGCTTCACTTATATCGAAATAGACAGTTCCACATAACTTTTCCTCCGCCGGTATCATAATAATGACATTCGAACAATAGCTATGTATTTTTTCCCCAACTTCGCACCACATTTACTATTTGAATAAAACCTCATTAGTGAATTAGCAATACGTTACTAAAATATGTTAATCACAGAGAATAAAAGTGTAACTTGCAAGATATTTAATTTGAATAGAAAAAAAAAGCCTTTTAAGACTAACATATGCAATTTTTTTTCTAAATATCGCAATCCCGGTGATGGTATATCCGCTGCATTCTTAGAACAACACATGGCATGGCACATGGGTTAGAGTTTGGTTAAATTATCGTCGCACTAGAGCTATTGGCAATAGGCGTCATAATTTAGAATCAGTCAAGAGACCCGACACCAGAGTGGGCACAGAACGCAACTTCAAGGGCGATATCGTCGTACGCAGTATTGGGACTTTGAAGCATATTTAACGTACACTCCCTCTACACGTCGGACTTAGCTGCACAGTCCTTTAATAGGTCGGCAATTATTTCGGAAAATGCACGAATCCGAAACTGGGACCATTTGCATGCAAGTCAAGCGCTTTATCGATCGGGCTCCCCAGCCTTCATGAACTATTGGAAATATGACTCACAATTTAAAACTCACAAATTATTTCCAATGTCCGGATAGTAGAAGAAATTAAATTTATAACATGCATCTATTTACTAATCAATTTTAAATATTTTTTTTATCATATTCATAAGTATTTTTAATTAAAAAAAGTTCAACATTGTTCTTACAGTTTGAAAGTATGTATTTCAATTACATAACTTCCACTCAAACTATAAACATTAAAAAAAAGTGCGTACCCGAATTTAACTCGTTAGATTTTAACCCTTTTTTTTGCAACAACAAACGCACGCGAAATTCTAATGTTTGCCTTTCGAAAATCCAACAAATTGAGACATTTGTCCCGGAAATCTGGAGAGTTGTTCAGGGTGGTTACAAAATCCTTGAAAAAAAGTTCCCTGATATTTCCATGATACCTGCACAAAAAATTCCCTGATTTTACAATTACCTAACACATATACAGGGTGGCGCAAATAAAAGTGGTTCCGTCATGGAGATAGGAATAAGGCGTAGAATTGTTGCCAAGTCAAAAAAACAATGCAAAGCAGGTTAGCTAAGTGATCGCTTCAATATTAAGCCCAAACAAACGCTTGGCGAATTGTTTGCCGGCAACTATGCTATGCTATGGTTCGACAAAAGCTAGTTTTTTTCTCTAATGGGCTGCAATATTGGCGGTCAAGCCTTTTGCAGACTCGGCGCATATTCCCCAGAACTGAGAGCCATTTCTTTGTGGCACCATATAGGCGACTCTCGCTACCAATTTTGACGCCCAGATTACAATGAATCTGAGCTCTCTGTGGATGTTAAAGTATACCGAGACAAAAGCTAGTTGGAAAGCAATATAAATTGAAGGTTTGTTCAGCCGTGCAAAAAAAAAAAATCCAACTAGTGATTATTTCGGCCGTTATTTATCCTAGAGAATCGGACCTTTTTGTTTTTGTTAATACTAAACAGTCTAATTGATTGAAAGACAAAAAATCTGCATGAGGGGCCGTCCTCATAAAGCAATACACACTAGGTAAGGTAAGGTAATCGTTTCCGACTGCCTATTTCTAGCCTCCTTCAGGAGCTTTAACACAGCCAATAACGCCTCGTATTTTAGAACCCTGGTCAAGTGACGAGATCGACACCTGATCGGGCACCCAACGGAACTTCGAGCGACATCGTACGCTAACACCGTCGGGACTTTGGACTCCACAGATTTTACGAGCACGTCTGTCCCTGTGTACTCGGGCCCATCCGTGATGAGGATTTTTCTACTATTTCCAGCACGGATCCGATTTATAGGATGACTGGCAGTAGGTGGGATACGAACCCCCGCACTCCTGAGAAGGTTGAATCCCTATAGGCTGATGCCCTAACCACTCGGCCACGGACGGGCCAAATACACACACTAAGATCTTAACTCTCCATGAGTAGATCTAATGTATGCTAATCCAATCCAACCATTGCGCATGAAACATTCTCAACACACACGCTAAACATATAATATCATGATATTTTGTTAAACCACATGTTTCTAATCAGTTAGTAGTAGCTACAGTAGAACTCCAATTATCCGAATGTCAAAAAATTCCACCCGGCCTACCTGTTACGGTTCGTCTCTGTTGGATGTCATGCTTAGTAATTTTTTTTGTACCGACCATAAGTTACTAGGCATGACATCCAACAGAGATGAACAGTGACAAATAGGCAGAGTAAAAAATTTTATAAGTCGCATATAAACTTTTGTGAAATTAAGTTTCTAATATAAGTTAAATAGAAAAAACTATTACAAAACGCTAAAACTCAAACTGCCAGACATCTTACAAAATTGGATTTGTTTGGGTTGACTTGACTAAAATATACCTTTTTCTCCGATCATTCCAATTACCCGAATTTCCGATTATACGAATGTGGTCGGTTCCAATTGTTTCGGATAATTGGAGTTTTACTGTACTGCATTCCTTTCCTTCATTCTCCCCTCCCCCCTCCATATCAATGAAAACTAAACTTCAATAAACAACTACTTTAAATGATAAATTTTAGTGATTAAGATAAACAATTTAATTAAAATTTGAAGATGAACTCAGATTAGATTTCACTAAGATGTCTTCAAATATCGGTTACCGGCCAGTGCAATCCCCCAGTAGAAGAGGATCGCCTTGACCTGACCAAAAACATGCAATCATAAATATGCTTCCTGGTTTACTTATTTTGCTGCCGAGTAATTTTCACGACATCCACCGAAGAGGTAGCATTGTCTCATAATGATTGAGGGTGTTTTTTTTTTGCCTTTGCGTGATAGGAAGAGAGCCATGTTACTTTTGTAGCTCCGGTTCAGGCCAAGCGGACAAACCTGAATTTTCCTTTTAATCAATAGAGTACTTGACTGCATCGCCAAAATACCTTCCAATATTATTTAAATTATATTTGAAAGTCAAAAATAACAAATGCATATAATTTTTTTTGCGAAATAAATCTTTAAAAAAATCAGTTTAAAAAGCATTTTTTTCACGTAATAACAAACACCACGGTTTGGCTGACGTCACTAGTAACTATAAACAAACCAGAGTGATGTTTTTGTTTTCTGATTAAACTTGATTTAATCTAATTTACTCTTGAAATAATAAATATTGAGATAATGTAAGGCTTTTTACAGAAGCGGATATTTCAAATTTGCCTAAAATCGATTCTAATGTGGTGTTTCAAAGTTTGTTTATAGTCACTAGTGACATCACAGATTCCACGTGACAGCCAGGAAGCGTTTTCGGGAGTGATTTTTCGTCCTAATTTTAAAATTCATTTTTCTGCCTTTTTATGGGGTATTTGAAAAAAAGAATACGGGTCTAATATTTTTGGCATAAGAATATTTTAAGCCAATAAAAAAATTTTTAGTCAAGTACCCTATTGTCCATTAGTAGTGATCACAATAACAATCTAAACCTGCTATTATAATCCAAAATTTAAAAATTCCGATATTTTGCGAAATTTGAAACTTCCCTGATTTTTCCAGTATTAAAAAGTTTCCTGATTTCCAGGTTTTCCCGGTTCTGTTACCACCCTGTGTTAGGTCTATTCACATATTTTAGAAATGAATTGAACAATTAACCATGACATCATAGGACAGAAATTGAGAGCGGGGCAACATTAAATCTTTACAAAGAGCAGTCATTGCAAGATATTATGTAAGAGCAATAGCACAAAATCTCTAATCAGAATATCTTAAAAACTGAAGAAAATTTTACTGACACTTAAACTTTGGTGTTAATAATTAAAAAAAAAAAGTGTTTATGCAATAGCTTAGATATCTTAAAATAATTAAATGTTTACACAGAGCTAATGCTAAAACTTTAAAAACCATGATGTCGAGATAAAATAATTTAAAGTGTAACCTATAAGTGTACTACAAATACTGTGACCTTAATAATACTTTGTTTTCAGATTAGGTGACTTTATTCATACAATGTTAATAACCTAGAACTTGAGCTAATTATTTGTTTTGAAAAACTATTTCCTAATAATTAAACTACATACAAAGTAAAGATAAATTATTAACTTAGAAGTGTTTTATTTTGCTTCAATTTATAAATACAGTACTAAGGATTATTAAAAATCACAAGATCGTAATCTTCATACAAGAGTTTAAATGCATAATAATTTTCATACCTCTGTAAATAATCATTGCGGATATAGAATAATCCCCAAGGATTAATTGTGAAAAATTAGAATGCACAATTATATCTGTTTAACATGCTAATCATCAGAACAAATCTATAAACTACAGAAATACAAGGCAAAATGACAAATGTTAAACTTCAATTTCACACAACACAAAATATGAATGTTTTAACCTTGACTTTTTAAAATTTATTAATCGCACTTAAGCAAATATATGACTGAAGAAGTTTAATTACAATAACACTTAAAAATCAAATATAAGAAAATTTTACAAGGTTGTGTAATGTTACCATTAACAAAACAAAAGTACCCAATTATGTTCTTAGGACTGATATTTTTTATTGAAATTACTTCTAGAGGAAATAATAAATATTTTTGTATAACAATGTTATCTATCTCAAAAATCTACATACCTTAAACCTACTACATTAAAAATAAACAATGCTAGAAAAAATAACCTCATAAAATATTTGAAATTTAATAAAATATATTGAATTATAAAATGTCAGTGGTAAGAGCATTGTCAGGTAATGAAGTTGAAACAACTTAATATTTTCTTAAAGCAAATAAAACAGGAAAACTTGCAATTTAATAATTTATCCTATTGATGAAACAGTTTAAATCTTTGTTTCAGGCCCCAATTAGATTGAACACCGATATTAAAGCTTACTAAAAAAAATTACACTTCCTGTTATGTTCTAACTTATTTATTGTTCCAATTGAAGAATTTCTTTTATTCATTAAGTTATAAAATATTTATGATACATCTTAGTAGAAAAAAAATTGCAACCAGCACAATAAAAAATCAGTAAAATGAAGGTTAGGAAACTCTTTGGTATTTTGAAAACTTAATTTTCGAAGTTAAGGAAATTTTATTGTTAAGGTTATACAGCAATATGTATAAAATGTAACTTCTATCACAAACATATAAAATCGAAATCGTACCGGAAAGTAAACACCACATAAAACGAAAGCTAACTTTTTTATTAAAAAAGAACTGTTAAAATATATTTTATTTTCAAAGTAACACAATATAAAATTCCATAGACCAAGACGACTAAAAGTGCACAAACAAAAAGGCATGCTGATTGGTCCCAATGCGTATTTAAACCTACACCATTCAAACCACACTTAAAAGTTCAATTCAGTATAGAGTTGCTCAATTCAAAAACAAGTTTCTTTCAAGAAAAATCAAGTCCTTTTTAGGGCTCCTTAAAAAATATAGATGTATTGGGAACACGATTTTAATTTAATTTTAATAGTCCAAAATAAATTTTAATAAAACTAATTAGGTATAAGCTGCTTAATTAAAAAACACCAAGTGACTGTATTTAGGGCTTCACAAGCATAAATTAGGCTTCAAGTACAAAATTGTATATCCCAGTCTTTCAAAACAATTTTACAAGTTCAGAGCTCTACTAATTCCAGTGTTAGTTCTTTTTAAGACATGGGTTTTGATATTTAAATGGGAACAAAACATAATCAATAAGAAAGTATGTGCTGGTTTTAACACGCACATTAAACTGTTACTGAATAAATTGCACAATAATTTTATTTCAAAAGTCTTTCAATCAAGTGCTCAATATAATGATATAGTAGAAACAAAAGATATACAAACATCAGACAGGCAGAATACAAAGCTTATGGAGTTTTAGCTAATTCGTTGCATAACCAGTCTAGCCCTTCGTACAGACCATCTCCTTGCGTGGCACAAGTAGCTTGGATGTACCACTAAAAAAGAAAATTGGGAACTAAATTTCAAACTAAAATATGAAATAATATTGCTATGTATAAAATAACCTAGTGTATAGTAACAAAAACCTTTGGCCTGAAATATAGTATTAACCTTGTACAGTCGAACCCCATTAACACGAACTCGAAGGGAACATCGAAACATTTTTTGTTAACCGCCAGGAATATTTTTTACATTGAATCAGTGAATAGGTTTTTTATTTTTAAAAAAAAATAACATCTAAAAATTATTCTAATTTTACAATGTAATACAATAGAAACAGTAAATCAATTAATAAAGTTCATTTGGTAAGTATAAAATACATACGATAGAAAATTAAATTTTTTTTTTAAGGAACACCAATTTTATTAATACTGACGAATCGTGGGAGATCTCATGATTTTCTAAGAAGTAAGTAGAAGACAATTTATTTTTATATAGTTCACTTTCCGCTTTTTTTTTTAAATCATTTCGATCCTTCATTGTGTTTCATTCATTTCTTCAAATTACTAAGAAAAAGTCAAATTCTGAATTATTTGTTCATGTTAAGCGGGATTTCGCCGAATATTTGTTTTTCGCCGTTATTTTTTTAGCATTGTCACAAAGCTTTATAGGCAAGAGAATTGCTTACAGTTCATCTTAAGCGAAATTTCGTGTTAAGCGATTTTGCGTTAACGAGGTACAACTGTAACTTTAAGTAGCTGCTGTGGGAAAGACAGTGTTAGCATCCACAGCACCAACAAGGGAAATAAACATTTTTTTTGTATTGAACTTAGTGGCTTGGCTGAACTGTGCAATACATATAGGAGGTTGTGGCAAAAAGGAAGAGTTAAAGGAGAGAAAAGAAGCGGTATGTGACTGGACAGAATAAACGATAAGTGATCTTTGAAAGGAAAGTCGGGTGTTGGCCACTATGTACCTTTAAGTAACCTGTTTTTCCTGCTACCATAACTGTCTGTTGCTAACGAAGAAATGTTGGTTTTAACATGTTTTAAAAATTGTCACATTTCAGTAACTTGTTTTCTGTTACTATAACTGTTTGTTGCTAATGAAGAAATTTTGGTTTTAACGTATTTTAAGAAATTTAATAAATGTTTTACTATGCTCTTATTTAGTGATCATATTCTTGCTGGGAAACTGGGTTACAACATTAGATTAACCCTCCAGGGTTAGACCAGCCTTTTTTGTATTGTGTGCATCAGTCACAATAACCATAAATTTAAATTATTTAATTAATAAATTTTTATTTACAGTGTATTTTTTTTTATTTGGAAGTGTTTTTAAGATCATCTCTTCAAAAAAAAACCTAAATATGATTTTTTAAACAAATAAGTTATTTGAAATAAATTTTTTTAAAATTATGTAGGATAAACAACCATGCATATTTCCAGGCTGTTCGGAAAGTTAAAGCAAAAAATATATTTCTAACAATGATATATGTATCTAAACCCAGTTGAAACTTTGTGGAAGTTTGCTTCTGCAATTTTAATATTTCCACATGCATAAAATATAGTCTGCATAGAAGCATTTACTAAATATACATCAAGAAGTTAATAGAATTATCGACACTATTCATTCTTTAACTGTTACAAGTTAAATTTTATTTATGTCATAATAATTTATAAAAACTTTAGTGGACATTATCTTTTTATAGCAGGTAACAGTTACAAACAGAACTCCCATACGAATAGAATTCCCAAGTTACAAGAAGACAACTTTTGAAGTTTAACCTCTTTAAAAGAGCTTTAAAAAACTGTCAATGTCAGTTTATATTTAGCATTTATCTTATCAGCGATTTGAACTAAATGTTTTACTTAACTCAGTTGGACATAATTGTTCTATAAAAAACCTTACAGTCACACAAAAATTGCTCAGATCTTGCATTAACCAGAAAACTTTTTACTAAGTATAGACACTATACTAGACAAAGACAGTCTTTTATTCTCATTATATAAAATTAAGCCATTTCATTGGATCAAAACTCAAGGAGTTTTTATAAGGGGTATAAAAAGTAAAAACAAATTTAGTTTTAAAGACTATTACCCTAACATTCATATGGAGAATTTTTTAAAAAAAGAATCATGTGCTTTTAAAAATGCCATAATTCATTGTGACTTTATTGTTGCAAACAAAAAATAACCTACCCTTCGGTTTCTTAGTGAATTCAACCCTAATCTTTCGGTAAGTTCACCAGCACTCATTGCATTGGGTAAATCCTGCTTATTAGCGAAGATGAGAAGAACAGCTTCAGACAGCTCATCTTCTTTTAACTACAAATGTAAAAGTAAGGTTGTTTGACATTCTATACAAATAAACTTCTTAAACAAAATTTCATAACTATAACAATAACACAACTATTATTGGAAAGGAAGTATTGATGGATGTGGTAAACAATTTAGTATTTAATTAAAAAGAGTTTTATATCCCAGGATCAACACAGATGATTGTAAACATTTTAAAAGCAACTTTAAAAAATTGAAACTAATCTTGTGACCAAAGGAATGTAATGACCTGACCACTACGGAAATTATTAGCTTTCTAATGATTAACAAAATAATGAGTTTTAAATAAATTAAATGCATTATTAATTTGTATGGGGAAAGAATGACAGAATTTTTTTTAAGTGTTTTAATATAAATTAGATTTCAGGCATTGCTACTTTCTGATAATTGGAAGTGAACTTCCAGGGATAAAGATTTTTTCTTTAGTAATTTTTAGGAGTTAAACTAACTAAATTTGAATGCAACTTAACAAGTAAAAAATATCAATCCTGGTCCAGAAAAACATTTCAAATGAATAATTACCATTTTTGAAAGTTCATCTTGAGCTTCTGCAATTCTATCTTTATCATTACTATCCACAACAAAAATCAAGCCCTAAAAAGAAATTACTTTGCATAACTTTTTATACACAAACACTTCGTTAATATATTCAATACAGCTGGAGTTATTTAGCTTTGAAAATTACTTTCCTCCATAGGATTAACACAGAGAAAAAACCTTCACTTAGGAAATCAATTTTCATTCTCATTCCTCCTGAAATAGATCTTTATTTCTTTTGCCACGATAAAACATTTCAAGTGTATTTTATTTGGGTAAGGTGACCCAGGGTAATTATTGGATACGGAAAATCAGGGTAATTATTGAATAGGGCCCAATAACCATAATGCATCATAATTTATTGCACGCCTAACAAACCACAATTTGTTAATTGCATATTTAGCTATGCTCTGATTAATTATTGGGATAATATTAGTACTTTTTCCTCAAAAATTATCTGAATAACCCAAAGCTCTTGAAAAACAATGGTTTAAACTTTTGTTCAATCGATGCCAAAATTGTGTATAGTTTTTTCTTTTACATGATCTTGAATTTTGTAATCCTCAGTCTTAGTAGATATGTTTATGAAGGTGGTTTGTGCTGAAAAACACCATTGTAGGATGAATAGTAACATTGTGACATGCATGTTTAGTTACGGGGTAATTATTGGACAAGGCGGGAAAGTTGTTGAAAACGCTATGGTGTTAGACAGCATTGCAATGCTTAAATTTACTTGGTATAGTTTGTGTTATTAAAAAAACACCATCTATGCAATGTTTGAACTTAGAAAAAGGTGAAATTTAAATGTTTGGTAATTTTTACTAGATTTCACTGTTATACATTTTTTACAGTGGCCATGTGGGGTTAAATAATTATCAAATACACAGTACTATAGTACACACCATATCACACCATTTACTCCTTGTAGGCAGTCTAAATACTGTGCAGAACAGATTGAAAACTACTGTTCAATAATTACCCCACTTGGCAGTGTAATTTTGGACACATGTTTATTTTTTTCAACTTCTTCAGAGGAAATAGTACATTTCAACAATGGTACCCAACAGATACATATCAAATAGTCATTATGAAAAAATTTCATAAATGTAGAGCTATGGTAAAAGTTTGATTTTTGTCCAATAATTACCCCGTGTCACCCTATATAATTTGTAATGTCAGCTCTGGCCAACATTAAGATTTTCTTCTACAATGTATCCTGCAATGTCCCCCTACTTGATTAAAAACATCACTGGAAATTCCAATAAAAAATTAGTAACATTTTTTATATATAATTAGGTACCTGAGTATTCTGGAAGTAATGCCTCCACAGTGGCCTAATCTTATCTTGGCCACCAACATCCCATACAGTGAAGCAAATGTTTTTGTATTCAACCGTTTCCACATTAAAACCTATAAGAAAAAGAAACAAGTGAGCATTCAATTGTTTTGTTGGGAATAAAAACTCTTTCCTAGCTAGTCTTCGTAAAGGTAAATATACAATAACTATTTTTTTTACATTTTAGTTTATCAAAAAAAACCACATATCGGTTAAAAAGTCATATATACAGTAGAACCTTGATTATCGGTCCTTTTATGCTGAAAGCTGTTAACCGACCGCCCCTAAGCCAAATAAAAATATTTCTAAAATAAGGTAATTTTCCCGTGTTAAAAAAAAAACAGGCTCAGAAATCTAGGGCGATTATAAAGTAAGCAATCTTCAGCATTACTGAAATCCACAAACTTCTGATTCAAAAATCGGGAATCTCCGGAAATTCTGAAATCTAAATTCTCCAGTGATTCTTAAATCGAGAGATTCCGGCATTTAAGAAATCGGGAAACTGCGGTTATTTTAAGATAGATATGAAAAAAGGTTGATGTTAAAATTTATATCAACTTAAATGAGTAAATATCTAATGTGAATATGATTTTCCAGACCAATTCAGAATGTTGTTTCCCTTTAATAAAAAAATAGCTTATTTTTTACTTTCTCCATCAAAACCTTAACAAAAATAAGTTAAAGTAATATGGACATTTTCAATATTTTATAACTACAAAAATATCATATTAGTTATAATTTCTTAAGGCGATTCTACTATCCCGAAACTCTGGCGATCGTTAGTTATATCCCAAAAATCGGCAGATTGGTTTGGTTATTCTAAACTCTGTGGCGATTGTACCATCACAAAACTTCGCCGACCCAACTATCCTGAAAATGGGTTGGCTTGGTTATTCCGAAATCCGGCATTCATACCATCACAAAACTCTGTCGATCCTACACTCTTGAATCTCCGTCGATCCTACACTCTCGAATCTCCGTCAATCCTACACTCTCGAATCTCCGTCAATCCTACACTCTCGAATCTCCGTCGATCCTACATTCTCAAAAACTATCCCAAAACTGCAGCGATCCTGCCATCCCAAAAAAACTCTCGCAATTTTAAAATAGAATTTTGGCGATTCTTCGATTGTAAATTGTGGCCTACTGATGATATTTTGAGGGAAAATTTCCAAATAAATGATATTAACGATCGTGCACATAATATTTTTTTAAATAAAAGTCTCATTCTTGAAAATGAAAATAGTTGACAAAAAAAGCTGAAAACAGTTGTTGCTTTTGGCATTATTTGGCTAAAAAAGTCACCATAGTCAGGGAGGATCGAAAACAGTAGCAAATAGTCTCCTTTTAATCGCTACTGGCAACCCTGAAAATCCAAATAATGTTTTAGAACCTTCAGTTTGCCAGAAAGTTTCAATTTTAACCCGGCAGCACTCGTGCTTCTAAGAAGAACATCGTCACTCGGAAGGGGGTACTTTAGACCCCAGCACTGAATTTTGTTCAAATATCACTTTTACTTTCAAATCTTGCACAATTTTTACTTAAAAGCTATTTTCTAACAAATATTTAAGGTATTTATGGCAAAGTTTCATTATTGGAATTATAATTCTGAACCACATAATTTATCACTTCATCGATCGTATCCACAGGATCACCAGTAATGTCTTCATTTTCCGACAATTCAGTAGACTGTCATATCATCACCAGCTTCTTCTGATTTGTTTATAGATTCATCATCCGAAGAAACTTCTGCCAACAATTTTCGCATATGTTTCGTCTCTTCATTGTAGGACTAGTAGCATGACAATTTGAACTAGAATGAAGAAACGCGGGCTCTCGCGTGGGGTCTTTCACACCCCCAAAACCACAATTCTGCTAAAACCGCTTTTGGAATGTGAAAAATTATCATTCCTTTCCTTAGTGGGTGACCTTGAAGGCAGCTACTCTGGAATTGACCCATTTTAAAAAGTGAGAAGTTGGGTAATTCGTAACATGAATGTGCGTGGGGTCTGATAGACCCCCCCTTGCGAGTGCTGCCGGGTTAAAGATAACTAAAATTCATTATATACAACTTGCAAAATCAGCAAGGATTTTGTACGTTAGCGAATTTCAGGTCCTTTGGACTTTTGGTGGTCTTATATCGTCCTTTGGAAGCTATATAAGTTTTACTATTTAATAAAAATTCTCTATTATCCGGAATTTTCTGTTTCTACATTAATTGTATCAAGCAACAAAATCCCTTTTGAAATATCTCTGACCTCTCTGAGTTAGCGAATTTCAGGTCCTTTGGACTTTTGGTGGTCTTATATCGTCCTTTGGAAGCTATATAAGTTTTACTATTTAATAAAAATTCTCTATTATCCGGAATTTTCTGTTTCTACAGTAATTGTATCAAGCAACAAAATCCCTTTTGAAATATCTCTGACCCGTTTTATATACTTTGCATATTTCTACAAAAGAATTGCAACACATCTAAAAAATTTTTTAATGAATTTGAGACTAATTAAAAAAGTTATTTTAATAACTTACTTTAAATGAGTTGCATCTTCTTAATTTTCAAACAACAAATTTTTTCTAAACAAATTTGAATAAAATTGATGAAGCATACTTAAAACTTACCTATAGTTGGAATTGTAGTTACTATTTCGCCTAGCTTCAGCTTGTAAAGGATAGTTGTTTTTCCGGCCGCATCAAGCCCAACTAAAAAATATATGACAAATAATTTAAATGTTCTAAAACTAAAAAGGTTACATAAATAAGAATCTAAGATCCTCCTTTTTATTATTATATTCTCACTATCTATCATATGCCACCATGCATTGTTCTAGTTAGTATTTTATTACTATGAGTAAATCTAATGGACCACAAAGGGTGCTTTTCAGTTTAACACACATTACTGACTAAAAATTAACAAGTAAAGGATAAAGAGGCCATTATGGCAACTTGAATAAGCCGATTTCATAATAGCCTATCATGTCTCGTACATTATTGCCACCTGTTCCCCTGTAACTTCCAATCCAGAATTGGATTTGACTTCATGTTTACAAAATCTGGAAATTACTGTGCATTGAATTCCCAATTGGTTGAGATTATTGGTAAGTTGTCTCATTTAAAAATGCTCGGATTGTGTACTTGGGGGCTTCTGAAGTTTTTTTTAAGGTAAAAAGCTCGGTGGCGGTCCGTGATCTCAAAAATGTTGGTGCAGCCAGGACATAGCAACCCCTCCCCCCAATTTTTCTTAGCTAAGCATAAACTGAAAAGCATATAATTAAAAAAGTATATAACTATTTTTAAAAAACTTAATTATTTTTTGACAACTTTATTAGGCTTTAAATATATTTCATCATATATATCATAGAGGGACTAAATTTTTTTTAAAAAAAGAACAAATAAAATATTGAAAGTAAAAAAAAAAAAGCATTCTGTTAACAGTTTAACACAGCTCTGTTAACAGTTTAAAAATTAGAATTATAATCATTTTCCGATGAAGAGTTCAAATTCTTAATAACCACAAACACACACATGACCTAACACGTGTTTTGGCAGCAGCCAATCATATCTACGAATTCCACAACTACAACCGAAAGACACAATTCCTTCACAGGCTACTCTGCCATTCGATTTGTACTACGTGAATTAAGCAATGCATTCCCCGTCGTAATGGCAACCAGGTTCGCGTAGCAGCCCTACTGTCGATACTCTTCACTGGCTACAGAAGCCAGCAACTCATTTGATACCCAAGTCGTATCCTGCACCAATCCCACTATTTGAACGGGATTTTTATCCCTGGCGTGAAAGCGTTACATTAAAAATGGCACTTCTTGAGCAAAATACGGTAATGAATAAAACTTATATATTTATAATCATATTTCAGATTTTGCTTTTTCCGAATATTTAGGCACAGCCCGCCGGCCCGGCTATACTTGCTGTATGCCACGAGCCGCCACTGTTAAAGTTACGAGTTCCCACATTTCGAATCACCATATTCTTGGTCAGTGATGGGTTTATTTTAAGTGCACAAATAAAGCGACGAGTTACTCTATTTTCAAAATTTAGATGTTAAAGATAATTACAACATCATTGAAATGATTATGTATGCGAATAGTGCTACTTCCGATTCTAACCTTGGTTTTGGCCACGGAAGCTGGACAGTGATCCAGGACTGCAGTGTGTTAAAAGGAAAAGTAACCAACAAAGTTAGTAGATAAGTTAATATGGAGTAAAAAAAAGTTGAACTTCAAATCTTTGACAAAAAATTTTTATAGATGGGATCACATAATATATAAAATTAAACTAACTCAGAAAACAGGGTCAGGAACTATACTCAGGCAGGAGCAATTTTCATTACATCTTATAAAAGATAACTTAAAAATTTAATTCATACCTAAAAGGGGTAACAATATAGGTTATATTTTTTTGCTTAAAATAAATTTTATTTAATATATATAGAACCTTTTTTAAAATTTCTGTTAATCGTAAATGTAACAATAAAATTTTAGTAAACATTGCGACTGACGATTAGGTAGTTTCCTTCGAAACGGTCATGTGGGCGGAAAAGATACCACTAGGAAATTTTTACACAAGGAAACAACAAAACACTTATAAAAGTGCTGGACACTTTAGAAACATTTTTTGGTAAAATTTAAATGCAGAAATAATTGAAAAATAGTTAAAGAATAAATATTTCGAGGTACTTACCCATGAGAATACGAACTTGCTTTTTGCCGAATAGGCGGTTGAATATTCCGGAAATTGTAAGCCCCATGTTTATGAGCTAAAGTTAACCAACACACAATGAGTCAAATGAGTAACAAATAAAGGTTATAAATGTCTTGAACTAACAACCGGTATGACACATTACACTGCCACGTCTTTTTAGAAATAAAACTTGGCGTATGTCATAGCAGATCTTAGCAAGTATTGCGCAATTTAAAAATGCAGCCCTTTTATAAATTGTACCGAAGTGATTTAGTTATTGAGTGAAAAATATTCCTGTACAAAACAAATTCGTCAACAGAATTCACGATTAGGAATCAACACCAATACCGAACGCATAAGAACTTTTTAACATTACGTAAAAAACGTAAAAACAATCATCATTAATTGAGTGTTGCCATACATGTTGCGATAATATAATTTGTTTCAATTGGTTGAAACCGTGCACTAGTGCTGCACCACAATCAGTAATGGGCTTGTTTCACGTGGGATCTGGCAACAGCTCTGCGGTCTGATTTTCATTTTTCTCGAATTACTTTTGTTGATATTCGAAATTGAGTTTTCTAAGAATAAGTTATTTTAGTTGTTATTTTTTTTAAATTACAACTTATTGCTGTGCTGTTGGTTGTTTTAATCATTTATCAAAGAATACTTGCATTGAAAGAAGTTGGAATGTAAAAAAAATAACAACTAAAATATTCTTAGAAAACTCAATTTGGAATACCAAGGCAAATGTAATTCGAGAAAAATGAAAACAAGACAGCAGAGCTGTTGCCAGATCCCTCGTGAAACAAGCCCATAAAGAGTATTTCGCAGGGAAATTTCGAATTTTGCTCAAAATAGTAGTGTACTATGAAATAACACCCTTTTGTAAATAGCACACATTTTAAACTATGGTGGTTGTTTCTAAGACTCAATCATATGTAGAGTGTACGTCAATCATTCCCTGTGTGGGAGACTATAATAATAATATTATGCAACGTGTAGGAAAAGCCCAGTTTATTTGAAAAGCTTGTTACCTTTTCTTAGAGATTGCACAGTTCTATATGTATAGTTTATTATACAGTAATAATCCCAAAGTTTAGTGCAAAAACTCCCTCTTGCTCGAATCACGATGCTCGAACGGCCACGGCTCGAATGCTTTGCTTATCCAAACAAACCAAACTTCCAGAGGAAATGACAATGGTAATGTTTCAGATGATGTATGTAACAATGTAACGCTCTTGTTTTTAATTTTCCATGTTTTGCGATTTCATTGATTATTTCGGTTGCACTCTCAAAATCACCGTCATAGATGAAAATAACCTTTTCTTTCTATGCAAGCTTTCTGTAACAAATGATTTGAACAATCAATCTCATAGCAAAAAGTTAGTATTTTAAAAATGTAATAAGTAAAATATTCTAAGAAAACTCCTTTTCTAATATCAAAACAAAAGTAATTCCAGACAAAAAAAAATGAAAACAAGACCTCTGGAGCTGTTGCCATTTGGGACTTGAAACAACCCCATAAAAAGAACAAGGAATGGATTTTAAACTACATAAGACTAAATTTGCAACACATTTTTCAATTGAAACAAAATGACAGTATTTACGAAAATAGTGTCAAATCATGTGAAAATGTATTGTATTGACAAGATTTTGAAGTATCTTGATAATAATTGGTTGTGTGAGTACTGTTAGGGCGTCTCAGGGTTGCCAAGCACCGTGTAGTGGCTCAATCATGACCTCTCCCCCCCCCCCCCACACACACACACATTGTAGTTACTCATCTTTTTTTTTTTCAAACTTAGAGGAAATGTTGGTTGTTTCAGTATTCATGCCTCTTATTAGTAATTTTAGTTGGTTCTAGAAAGACAATATTTAATCTCGAAAATAATATGCACCATTCAACCATACGCTATTTACGAAATAGTGTAAAATCATGTGAAAATGCATTGTATGACAAGATTGAAGTATCTTGATAATAATTGGTTGTGTGAGTACTGTTAGGGCCGTCTCATGGTTGCCAAGCACCGTGGAGAGGCTCAACCAAGACCAAGTAATTTTTTTATTCCCCAAATCATCCAAAAACTTTTTGATAATTCACGTAAGACAAACATTTGTATTTTAAGTTTAAAATTTTCAACTTTCATTGATAAAGAGCTAGACTATATATCAGTCAAAGTCATTAATATTTTTTTGCATTCAAAATTTGTAAAAATTTGAAGTTTAAGGATAAATTTTGTGGCAAGAAAATAATTTTTTAAATATAAAAATTATGTATGATTAGTTATAAATTTAATGTGTCCCTATATCATATAAAGACAAAAATCTTAAATTGAAAACGCAAAATTACACTTATCTACCGGTCAAGCTCGAATAATGAACGTCAAAATAATGTCAAATACGTTAAAGTAAAATTAATGTATGCACGCATATCTGATACATATTTCATAGAATCGCATTGTTCACGGGTTATTTGGCACCTCATAAATGCACAAGTCTAACCTTATTCTCAGTTTTCAGATGTTGTTAAAATGATATGCTAAAATATTTTATGAATTTCGTTTTATTAGGCTTATCGCCCTTGTGATGCGATGGTACTGGTCTCAGTGACTGGTCCTGGCTTTCCGCCTTTCCGAGACCATTCAGTAGTCGTACTCTGGCTCTGAATCTACTCTACTGTATATTAAAACGATAATTTCACAACATGGGTGGTAGTATTCAACAAGCAATTCCAAATTTTACATTAGAGAAACTGTCAAGAAAATACAAAAACCAGGAACAACCAAAACACTTTTTAATTTTTTTTCTTTGAAAGCTAAAACGGATATAAGATGGAATCATTTTTTACCCTTTATCACTTTGTCAAATGTGACTTTATTATCGGTAATAAGTAATTTTAATCTTTTTTTTTACTATTATTTATTTATAATTTTTTCCCCAAAAAAGTACGAGTTTAAATCGGTTTAGATTCGTGCTTGGCAATTATGCATATAAACCAGCTATATATTTCAGAAATAAATAACATTTTATAATTTCTTTTATTTAAAGATTTTTACTAAGAGATGAACTTCAAATAAGAATGAGTTAGCTAATGAAACCGTATATAAAATTTTGAACAAAAATGCATGTTTTTTTTTGTGTGTGTGTCGGTACAAGTCTAGCTGCTTTTGTCCGGTGTTCACCCGTTCCACTAATTTTGTACGTTAGGAGGAAATTTGTGTTGATTTATTTAAAAAAATCCAACAATCATACTACATTAGATATTAAGAAAAATTAATGAATCGAAAAAACAAGATTTAAACGAAATAAAACAACAATCGACAGAAACCATTACAAAAAAAATCCAAAATTTATTGAGCCATCAAATAGAAAACAAAGACAAATCCGTTAATCAAAACACCAACAATTTAAGCATGCAGCACTAGATAAAGCAATAAAAACATTGAGTAATTAACCCATCTTTAAGTTATTCGATAAAAATACAGAGAATTTAATCGCAGTTCTGTGGTCCTCTGGCGGGCGCTGAAGTCTGCTCTCCGGTTTCTGGGTGGGCGCACCAGCAGAATCCGGTGGATCCATGGCACTGGTGTTTCTGGTATTTGCCGTCATCTTCGCAACGGGGCTTGAATTTACCTGGCATAGCTAGAAAGGGAAAGGCAATTGAATAATAGTTACTGGGGAAAAAATTATAAATTTTGAAAAAGTATTTATGTGTATTGATTTGTTTTTTAAGAGATGTATTCATGATATCTCAATTAATTTGAATTTGACCCACACAAAAATCAACTTTTCCATCTATGTACATTACAATAAGTGGCATGCAAATATGCAAAGAATATTATAAATTATTTTTACCCCCAAAGCCCAAAGTAATTTATTGTATCAGAATAAGGCCATAAAATTTTTAGGTTCTGGAATCTTTCACATTGCCACCCTTTAAACAAAGTATGCATCAGTTGTTCTATTTTTTTAAAATTGTTGCTCAAAGTGTGCACCGCCGGCAAAGACGCCCCCATAAGACGCCCCAAAGACGCCCCTTGATCCACATTGCAAAGTGAGCACCATTGGATAGAAGAAAATGTTTGACGTAGCCGAGACCATGTGTAATTTTTCAAATTTGGACGAATTAGCTGCCGGGTGGTTTGTTGTGGGCTATAAGACAACGTATGACGTAGCTGTGACGTCACCATAGGTGTGGTTGTTCCAGTTGTCCATTTGGTTGCCGTTTTGGTGCCATATGTTTTTTTACTCCGAATTTTTGTGTAACCTTACTCCGTTTTTTGAAGTGTAAGATTACTCAAATTTGGTTTAAGTTTACACCTTTTTGTGCTGTAACGTTACTCCATAAAACAGGAGTTACTGCCACCGTTTTTATGGAGAAACGTTACACCAAACATGTTATACTAATAATGTACTCACGGTTGGCCTCAGCATCGATCTTCTTAGCCAGACACTCGCAGTGCTTGACCTTCTTGGAGGGCTGAGTCAGGGGGTTTCCGGCCTTGTCCCAGCAGGCACAGAACTCGGAGTTCTGGAAGCACTGCAGGGGCTTGTAGTCCCCGTTGTCATCGCATTCCGGTATCAGCCGCATGGGAAGAGGGGCATTGCTGCGGCTCTCGCGATCGCGGTGCTGCTGGCACTCGGTTAGCTCTGAAACCAAATGGTAACTCATTAACAACGACTTGTTGAACACCAGTAGCATATTTATTTTAGCTTCCACACTACGTTTATAACGTAAAAAGTGGAAGGTATTATAAATCGTTCAGTCCGTCTGTCTGTCACCCACTTTCTCGTAAACTAACAAATGCTACAGGCAAGTGTAATACGTCAAAAAATTCAGCGCATCGAAATTCAAAGTCATTAAAAATCTCAGAAAAAAATTCGAATTCGAAATACTTCAATTATTAAAAAAACCCAGCAAAATTTAATGCTCATTTAAAAAGCATAAAAAAGCCATTTTTATTAGAATTAAAACACTATTGCCATTCGTAACAATCACTCGAGAAACTTTATTTCTTTTTAATAATAAATTAAAATAATTTTTTTGCGACATAAATCAATTTGAAATGACGTCAAATATACTTCACAAAGAGATTCTTTGATTGTGTGTTGATATGAAATGTTTTCCTTCTATTTAAAAGCAAAGGCTAGGAATATTAAATATTTATTCGTTGAAACATAAATCAGTTTACCAAACGATAAGAAATAATCATTGAATTTTCGAAAGAAAATAAATCAAATTAGCCTAAAATTAGCGTGTTGATGTTTATTTAGAAATAAATGGTTATTTGGAGCGTTTTTTCCAGTTGAACACAAATATTGTGTGGAAACGGGTTAAATGACACATTCTGTTACAAACCAATTTTTTTTTAAAGTCACAACATACTGAATAAGGTGGATCAGTCTTCTAAAGCTGCCTAATCGACTACCAACCTCCACACACACATTGACACATACCGTTTTTTCAACTACTCATATTTACCAGTCGCAAATCATTGAGAAAATATCGTGGAGTCCCTCAATCTTAAATAATGATTTTATTCGTGCCGGTAAGGCAAAAATTTGAAAATAAATAATACACAAAGAAAATTAAACTAAATATCTAACGTTTACTGCATCACTATGTCTACAACCAAACTAAAAAAAAACTATTTAAAAAATTTAATTTTGATTCTAGTTTAAAAATAAACATTATTTTTTTTAAAAAATTAAACTTTTCAAGGTAACTTTTTCACAGAAAAATATTAGTTTTTTTATGTGAAACTCGGATATTTAAAACAGTCAAGAAAATCCTTTTTCACTATGAATATACCCATCAAAAGTGGGAGAACTAAAAATAAATGTCATAATATTTTTAGAGAGAATGAAAAATTAAGCGTTATTTACCTGTGTCTGCTACGCACACACTCACCAATACCTAAGTAAATAAAAATTAAGTTAATATTTTCATATATATAACTTTATAGTAGACAGTAATTTCAAATTTTTCAAGAAAGTTTTAAATAGGAATATAAATAGAACACAGTTTTTAAACATTGTACACACTTCATTGATTGTAATAGGAAATGTTATTGAAAATTATTATTCAATTATTCATTGCTGTTAAATAGAATATTTAAGTTTCAATTTCACATTTAAGCTAACATTTCCAAAATAATGTTCTTAAAATTTATATTTTAACTTCATTTGCTATTCGTGAATCTAAAAATTAATTATAAAATTTTATTGGATTAATAATTTAACGAGGATGCGGTAAAATGTAGTTTTAATATTTATAAACAAAAAATAAAAACTAATATAATAAAGTATCAAAAAAGAAGGTATATTTCACTGAAAAATTACAAAATACCATTTGAGAGAATGAACAAAATATTACTTAAATTATATTACCCATTGTTATTTGAATGACATTTTTTTAATTGAAATTTTATTTGCGTCAAGATTCCATATAGTGTACTTACACCAACTACAAGTAAAGTAAAGGCTTTGATCATGGTAACGCTTGTTTTGAAATCCACAATTCTAAAAAAAAGTAAAACAATTTTATCACTATTTTTTTATAATTGCGTGAAAAAAATCCGATTTTTACACTATAATTTTAATATCAGACGCGTGCGAAAAGTTATACTTTTTAGAAACAGTGATACAAAATTACTTTTTTTCACCCAAAAGCAGTGAAAAAAAGTACTTTTTTTCACTCTTTTCATAAGATGCCAACATTTCAAGTAAAATTTCTATTTCATAATCTTCATAAAATCCAGAAATTTATTGATCTGCTTTATTTATAATATTATGCGCGTGAATTTTATTATTTTTTTTATTTTTGAATCAGTATCCATGTTCAAATGTTTGACTTTAAACAAAAAATTAGTTTTCCTTTTGTAGTTCCAGAGATTTATCGATGCCGATCTTCTTTACGTAAAAAAATTAGCACGTGAATTATTTTTGAACCAATGAGATTTGATTTTTTTCACGTAATTATAAAAAATAGTGTATGAAACACGTGTGAAAAGTAAACTTTTTAAAACACGTGTCATTATTTCACTCGCTCGTTCCTCGCTCGTGAAATAAAATCCACTAGTTTTAAAAAGTGTTACTTTTCACACTTGTTGCATAATAGTGATTTCTGGATTTTATGAATATTATGAAATAGAAATTTTACTTGAAATGTTGGCATCTTATGAAAAGAGTGAAAAAAAGTACTTTTTTTCACTGCTTTTGGGTGAAAAAAAGTAATTTTTTATCAATGTTTCTAAAAATTATAACTTTTCGCACGCGTCTGATATAAAAATTATAGTGTAAAAATCGGATTTTTTTCACGCAATTATAAAAATAACTATTGTACTTCTCATCTCTCACATACTAGTATATTAAACATAAATTAATCAAATAATACAATGGATTTGTCAATTAATAAATATCTTGTACAATGACCGTGATTGTTTTAGATTTCAAGGGTAAATACTGCAAAGGATCTAAAGGTAATGGCAAAATAGTCGAATTATTAATTATTCTTCTTCAAGGAAAATTTTAATATTAATTTAAAATGTCAAAACTTATCTTAATAGTTTTCAAAGAATTAAATGTCTACGAGGGCTGCTTGAATGTGTTTTCGAAACTGCAGATTGAGAACAACCATAACTTCACCCAGAAAGAATACCTGCGACTGGATAAGGTAAGGACAAACGAGTCTGTGCGAAATTCAACTCCGGCAGCCAAAAAGCAACGAAAGGTCTTGAGAGCCATCCGTCATCCAAAAAAAAAAAAAATTTCGAAGAGCCAAAAAAATAATTTCAAAGGTGTTCGTATACCTTAAAATGTCAAAACTTATCTTAATAGTTTTCAAAGAATTAAATGTCTATTATTCATGAAGTAAATGCACCAGTTTCAAATTTTATCATTTCTCAACATCAAGCTATTTATTTTTTTTGTTTGACATTCTGTTATGGTCATTTATAAAATTGAAACAACTACTAAAAAGTGATGAATATAGGTATTTTTAATTTTTTTAAAAATCGTTTGTTGTGTGCAGTTAAGTTATCGCACTTCTACATCAAAAAAAGTTTATAAACTGAAGAGAAAAAGAATGTGTTCACTGTAAAAAAATCGGTTAATTTTACAGTAAAATACTATATATTTACCGAAAAATACTGTTATTTTCTTTTAAAAGTTTTTTCTGTAAAAATATGCTGATAAAAGTAAAAACAGTTTTCTGTTCTTAATCGGATAAATATTATTAGACACCAACGGAAAAAACATTTGAAATATTTATGAGGATTCCTTGTGGGCCGAAGCAGCTCAGTTGGGAGAGGGAAGGACTGGGGATCTAAATGCGGGTGGTTCGAGCCCGATTTCGTGGTTGTTATTCTTCGGTAGTACCGAGGATGCGAGTGCTATAGTAATACTGCGATCAGTACCAACGCATGTCCCTGGGGTGATCGGGGTTCGATTTCTTCGCAAAGGTAGGTATATTTCGTTTTATCTTTATAATTTGCATGTTGAAAAACAGCTTTTGCGTTGAAATTGCAAATTGTTAGCACAAAATAAACAGATTATCTCTGAAAATCAGACGGTGATTTTCTGACACACCAGCTGAAAGTTTTTTAAGTGTGTAAAATCACAGATTTTTTTACAGTGGTCAAACTCAAATCCGGCTCACAAGTTGCTCATTTAACCGAATAGCGATATCGAACCTAAGAGATTTTCGCGACCACTGATTGAAAACAAAAAATGACGGGGTAATGTAAGAATGTTTTTCAATGAACCAATCGGTGATTTTAAATTACCTGATAAAATGTTTGCAAGTGTCATCAAGTCATCATGCATAATAAAGTTCTGAAGCTGCTTTATATGTATTATGAACGAACGACGAAAAAAATTCCAGCAAATCTTTTTGAAGAGCGTTTTTCCGACAGCCACCAATGAGCGAAAGAGTCCTGCAGAGAACCATTGCCGGCAATTTTGTGAAACTTTGGACTGTACACACAGTATAATACCATATAGACAACCTCTTAACCTGCTTAAATAGGAACGAGCTCAAGCCAGTTATGGAAAAATCAACAGGAATCAAATTACAGGAAAAACATACGGTTTTTGTACATTTGATTGCACATTTATACATTGATGATATTGGCCTTCTAAATAAATAGACAATTAAAGTAATGCGCCATTTATTTGATGTATTCAAGCATTACAAGTTACATACCATTAAAAAACGTAGCTTTTTTTTTGTTGAAGCCTAGAAAATCGGAAATTTGCCACATGGTTTTGCCATTTTTTTTTGTATCAGCATTATATCGAAAGGGGGTCGATAACGAACATCCGTTTTAAAGGGGAATGCGAGCGCGATCGATCACTGCATGTCTCCAACTCAGTGCCATCAGTGCTAATCATGACGACGAAAAAACTTATTTTTCTCTGCCACCCTATCTCCGGCTGATACTGAATATTTACAATTTTTTTTTTTAAAATAATAATGCCAGATAACTTACAGGTCTCTAATTCCCACTTTGAAATTGGCTCGAATTTTGGCAAACATTATTTATTGAAAATTAAAAAAAATCGACAATTTCAAAAAGTGGGAAGGTGCGGGACTGTAAGTCAAGCTTTCCTTTATCACATAAAAACCTTTAAAAAATCAATACGCCATGAAATTGTAGCAAGCTAGAAAATAAATTTTTGCCCATGGTTACCATGATGCACTTATGCTATTGGAAAGGGCCGATCAGCGCGCCCAGTTTCTTTAAGCTAATTTTTACATTTTAAGGATAAAAAAAATCGTCTTGGTTAAACCGGCGATCCGATTAAACGGAGTCCGGTTAAGAGGGTAGCCATCTTGTTGCTTTATGTTTGGTTCATATTTTCAAAAACTCAGATATTAATAGTGCGACTTACCTCTTGAAGAATCTCTTGTCCAAGTGGTCTTGAACTTCGAAGTGAAACCAGTTTTGTACTTTTACTTCATTAAAAAAAACTCACTTTTGAAGGTCCACTGATGACTTTCGCCCAGGCAAAACAAACTAAAATCTTTACCAAGGGCGTACATGCGACGCATACATCCTTCCTATTTAGATTCTAGAAATAGCGATTCCGTGAAAGGAGCCATTAAAAGGAAATAAGATAAGACGTATTTATTATGCGTCAGTTGTTATTGCTATTTTAATACAATGGGTTGGACAAAACTATTGACACGATTTGCAACATTTAATTTTTCTTCTTATAAACTTTCTTATAAATTACTGCGAAATATGTAAAATGCTTTCGACGACTTGTAACAAGTATTACGGCACGCATTTTCGCGCAAAAATAAAGTCTCTAATAATTCTATGGTAAGTAGAAGGGATCCGAAGATAAAACTTTTGGAGCAACTCAAAGTTAATAATTCATAAAAAGATTATTATTTTTTAGGAAATGTTCACCTAAACAAAAGCTAGTATTGTGCAAAAAAAAAAATATCATTTATATACAATATTTCAAAAGATATCAGCACTTAAAGAAAATAACAGTCCATTCTTAGGGTTAATATTGTTCAGAAAATCTTTATTTATCGATTGAAGTAAACATAACTTTTAGATCATTTGACAAGCTGTATGAAATATGTTTTGTACAAATTGTAGAGCAAAAAAAAATGGATTTTAAACGATATTATGACAAAGAGTGTTAATTGTAATTTCCCATTTTCTATACAATGGAGACTATACTTTTGGGAGAAAAGTGTACCTTAACACATGCTACGAGTCAACATTTCGTCGTAGTTTATCAGAAATGCGAAAAAACGTTGTATCAATAATTTTGTCCCACCCCTGTAGATAAATATACTCTTTCTATTTGATATGAAAACCGCGTAAAAATACGCGAGGGATACACTTAATTGTTAGATAGATTTTTTTGGGGGTGGGGGGGGGGGGGGGTGTTTTGTTCAGAAATAGTAATGCAATTGGGTCACTCTTATTGACATATTTTTTTTAAAAATTTCGGTGCTTTTAATTGATTAGACCTTTGCAGACTCGGCAAATTCCTCGAAGACGGAGATTTTGACGCTGAAATTCCAAATAAAATTAGCTCTCTATAAATGATACATCATTTATATAGACATAAAATCGCTGTCAAATTTATTCCTCTTAAAAAACGCCATTTTGATTACCTTGCAACTATATCAAATTCATATGCCTCATGCGGGAACGATTTGTGTGATCATAAATAAATTTTTATAACGTATTATATTGTTTTGGGGTCTCACTATAAGGATGGCCTTGATTGTGGCATATGTCGTGGATTTAAACGTGCAAACCCATATCGAAAAAAATAAAATAGTTTTACAAGGGGACTTTGTGTGTGTGGTCCCTAGCTTTCTTATGAAACTCACAGTACTGCTTAATAATGCATCGAGATTTGTTTCATTTTTGTACAGCTACAGCAAATGTATAGCTTTCAATATTACGAAAAGTTAAAATTTGACAAAAACTAGAGCTCAATATTTCTCTGACAGTGAAGGCTCAAAAAGCTTAGATGTTAAGCAATATTTTATCAGCCGCGTAAAACAAATACTAAGAGTAGGATATATTTGATTTTAGATCAAACATCGTTATCTCCGGGGCCTATATTAAAGAGTTAATTGAAATAGTACGTTCTATTTTTTTAATATTTGACGTTTAAACGGCATATTAAGACTGAATTTTTTCTTAATTAATTTTTTTTAAAAATTATTTGCAATTAATTCTATCTGATCGGGGGGATCTTTTTGGGGTCTTAAAAATAAAGATGTTCTTCCCAGTTAACTCAGTTGGTATAGCATTAAACATAATGCTATCAGCCAAGGTCGAGCATCCGTTGCCCTCGTATAGATTTCCGATTGCCCATAATGCTTTCCTATAAACGGAAAATGCAGTCGAAATCTAGCAAAAATACTCCAAGTACACACTGAAACACGTAAGCTCTCGTTAAATCTGTGGACATGAAGTCACAGTCCTGGTGTCGCGTGCGTTCTCGCTCTAAGGATTCGTTGGGTGCCATCTAAGGTGTCGTTCTTTGCTTTCAAATTCGAAGTCCTGGCGACAATAAACCCTTTATTGTAGCTCTATTGTGACGTTATTTATATTACGGCACACTAGAATATTGTATTGTATCGCGTTTATAATCTATTTATAAAATCAAACCAAACTTGTTCAAAAGCTGTGGGTATTGTCAGGGGTATAGGTTTTAGAGGGATGGCCAACAGTTCCTTAGACCTAATTCATCAATTTTGAAATCTCAACTTCTGTGAAAGTACTGCTTTGCACGTTAGTCTATATATTCTATAGGTTCGAACGTTTCCGGAAGTCTATATTTGTAGCTACTGAGGAGCTTTAAC
The DNA here is from genome assembly GCA_019343175.1 of Oedothorax gibbosus. Classification (NCBI taxonomy): domain Eukaryota; kingdom Metazoa; phylum Arthropoda; class Arachnida; order Araneae; family Linyphiidae; genus Oedothorax; species Oedothorax gibbosus. Next base: position 387,647 of record JAFNEN010000529.1, read on the forward strand.
ACATCCAAATTCACCTCGTGATTTAGAACTCTGGTCAAGTGACGAGGTCGAAACCTGAGTGGGCACCCAAGGGAACTTCGAGCAACATCGCACGCTAACGCCGTCGGGACTTTGGACTCCAGATTTATAACGAGCACGCCTGTCCTCTGTCCTATAGTGTACTCGGGCCTATTCGTGATTAATTGTGAATTTTCCTACTATTTCCAGTACATATGCGATCATAGAATATGCGATTCATAGGACTAATTTGCTTTCCCCTCCATCTATCTCCAAAAAATACATAAAATTTGAAAAATAATTATATTAATTAATTACATTAACTAGTTATATTGATCATATGAATCAGTTGATGAGGGTTTGAGGGCCACCCCCCCCCCCCCCTGCCAGGATCTATACCATAGCCATTTTTATGGTTAAAAACAACCAAAAATATAAAATTAAAAAAACTTTTTACATTAATCAATTACATCAACTAATTATATTGACTTTTCATTATTTTATTAAAATTTCAGTTTTAAATTCCCTCCTCAAAGGACTGAGAATATGATTATTATTTTTTTAATTCAAAGCATATAAATATCTAAAAGTTAAAAATAGTTACATTAACCAATCGTATAAATAATTAACTAATTATACTGGTTAGTTAACTATAGAGTATGACGGTTAAACGCTCACTCACCACATAGGACCGATAATAGGGTCATTTTCTGCGTTTAAAAACACTCAAATATATACGAAGGTATTTTTAGCCTACTTTTCTTTTTTTAATTCGAAAGAATTAAAAAAATGAAAAAGTAGGTATTGACATGCGGTCGATGTCCGTCTGTCTGTCTGTCCGTCCGTCTGTCCGTATCCCTCTTCCAAAATCGGTTCTATCCCTCGGATCTTAAAAATTCTTTTTTTGTTAGAAAGCTATGACCTCAGATACCCAACTTTCATACTTTTTGTCCGTCTGTCTGTACGTCCGGACGGACATAAATCTACTATCTTTCGTCGAATTTCCCATTGAATTAGCATTGAAATTCAATTTTGAGTCATTTAAATCACTGTTGCCAAATCAACAATGGCATGAGAAACTTTATTTATTTAAACATATTTGAAGCAAAATAATATTTTCATAAATCAGTTTGGAATGACGTCAATAAAATGTAGCACAATTTGATTCTTTGATTATTCATTAATTATCTACCAAGAAAGCGGCAAGGCATACTTTTGCATGCAATTATGTTTAGTTTTAATTTACATTTCTTATTTTTTAATGCAGTTCGGAGTAGTTTCATTACTTTTGTTATTAATAAATATTTAATTATTCTTCGAACTACAAATAAATCACGAGCAGATGATAAATAATATTTAATTAATTTGCGAAAGAATATTAAGGAAAATAGTTGATTTTGGCTTTTAGAAGTTTACATTATAGCTGGGTGCTGTGTTTCGATTTTTTTTTCTTCTAATGTGTATAAATCTAGTGTAGAAACGGCTGTTGATGATATTTACTTTAGGAACCTAGTTTTTTTTTCCCGATTAGAACTTCAGTAAGTATTTAAGTAACAGGAAAGTAGGCTATTTTAGTTCTTTATGAACTTCTTGTTTTCTTTCAACCAACGATGGGGTGTAACAAAAAGACGGGTCAAAATACAAAAAAAATATTCTTTTACCAAAAGTAATGTACAATACTGCTTATTTCTCCACATAATTACCTTCACGATTAAAGCATTTGTCATATCTGTAAACAAGCTTTAAAATAACCTCTTCATAAAATGTGGCCGCCAATGATTTGAAGGTAGTTGTGACGGTTTCTTTGAGCTACACGTCAATTTGGAAGCGCTACAATCCAAGCCATTATGCTAATCGATAATTCACTTATGGTAAATGTTCGAGTGTCCCTAAACAAGTTGACCAATGCCGTCTGTAGCGACAGTCTTCCGTCCTTGGTCTCTTTTTTCATAAACATCAGTTCGGCCACCTTTAAATTTTCAACAACATTCACGAACAATGCCATCACTCATAAAGGTGTCTCTATACAAACTATTCATTCTTCGATGAATTTCTGTTGTACTGTTCCCTTCTGCCTGCGAGAAACGAATAACAGCTCTCAATTCTCACTTGGTGGCTACATTTTATGAAGAAGGCATTTCAAAGCTTGTTTACAGATATAGTCCGTCTCAAAAGTTTAGACAAAAGACATTTTGAGTCACAAAATGTCACTTAAAAGGTTTATTAAAAAATTTTTTGGTAGTAAGCATCAGGCAAATATAAATAATTAAAAACATCATGAATCACAAAGAAAACAACCAATAATAAATTTTATTTGAATTAATTGCAAAAAGTACCAAAAAAATGTGTCGCATAAATATAGAGAAAATCAATTTAATGCACGGATAATGACCTAATTTTGATTTGCGATTTGCGCAATACATATCCCAATTAGATGTAAATAATGACTATAAGGCAAGTTTTTAAATTTAAAGAAAAAAAAATTGGTCTGTTGTGCACTGTAACATAATGAAGAGTTTGCCCCCTCTTCAAAAAAGCCAGAAAAGTCCTAAATTTTAACCCAAATCCACCCCCATACCATTCGATAATTCTCCTTAAATTTGCTTTGCTAGAGTTTGGGAACACCGTTTTTTTTTTAAACCGATGAAAAAGAATAAGTTTAACCGATGAGAAAAAAAACTGTTTAATGTTACTCAAAAACCGGTTTGAAAAACCGATTTTTAAAAACTTGTTAACTAAAAAAAACAAAAACGATGCATTAAGAACTTTTGAATTTTTGGGAAACCTTGTTTTTTAAAACCTTGTTTAACCTTTTTAACCTTGTTTTTTAAAAAAAATCAAATTCGAATTTATAATGAAATATTTTATAATAATAAATATTAAAAATAAATTAAACTATTTTAATGGTTGAAAAATCTAATTAAATGGTTGAAAGAAACTAATTAAATGGTTGAAATTCAACGGTAAAACGTGTTTTTTTATTCATCATACAAACAGAAATACAATTATAGCAAAAAAATGCGAAATTAGGTCATTAAACGTGCATTAAATTGATTTTCTCTATATTTATGAGACATTTTTTGGGTACTTTTTACAATTAATTCAAATAAAATTTATTATTGGTTGTTTTCTTTGTGATTCGTGATATTTTTAATTATTTATACTTGCCTAATCCTTACTACCAAAATCTTTTTCAAATAAACCTTTTCAGTGAAATTTTGTGACACAAAATGTCTTTTGTGACTCAAATGTCTTTCTAAATTTTTGAGACGGACTATATGACAAATGCTTTAATCGTCAAGGTGATTATGTGGAGAAATAAGCAGTATTGTACATTACTTTTGGTAAAAAAATATTTTTTGTATTTTGACCCGTCTTTTTGTTACAGCCCATCGGAGGTTGAAAAAAAAAACAGCCCTCGTAAATGTCTAAAATTTAATAACGTTAATTGATTATGTCGATAATATTAACAGATTATTTTGGGTTTCAGGGTCACAGTTGCCCTATTACCGATAGTATGATAATTTTTTTATAGTAAAAAAACATACACAGGTATAGGATTAAATAAGTAATTGCATAAATTAATTATATTAACTTTTTATATTTCTGATATTACAAATATGTAACTAAAATTAAATTCATGGCATAAGTTTGAATCAAATTTTAATAGATTTTTTTAAAATATATTCAATCCCTCCCCTCAACAGAAACAAATTATAATCTAATTTAACAAGAACAGAAATTATGCCAGTTTAATTAATTTCAATGATTTCATGTATTTTTTTTACAAATGAATAAAAACCAATGAAAAAAATCTTAATTAGGCTCAATTAGGATAATAACATAAATTTTTTAAAAACCAGATATGTACGAAAAAGGGCTTTAAAAATATCTATCGAAATTAATACATAGCTAGGAATACATTGGGTAAACTCAGTTAGAGGTCACGCTCGCGGTGATCTAACACTCTAATAATTTTACTAAATCTCTATATCTATGTGTGTGTGTGTGGTTGTATCTATATTGTTCAATAATCTATAACAGTATAAATGAGATAAAAACCGCTCCCAGTTGGCCAAAAGCCCTAATGTAGCCTTGCCTCGTGCGACTATGTGCTTCAGTACGTCACTATTTCTTGTTATATTTAGCAACAATCAATGTAAAGTTTTAGTTTTTGAACTGAACCGAAGTAAAAACTTTGTTTTGTTTTCTTGTTGTTTCCGCTGGATGTTTCGGCTTTTGGCATCTTCTGCAAATAAAAGTATTTAATAAATTCCAAAAAGGTTTGACTTAATTGCATATACTTTTTATTTTACACAAGAAACATCTTATATTTTCCTCTGCTGTTCAAAAATATCTCTGCAATAGAATCACGGTTTTTGGTTGGCAGAGTTTAAATATCATACTTAGTTTCTTTTTATATCCTGCCTACAAAATGTGTTTTATGCTCATTTGTATGTTTATACAGTTGAACAATGGATTGGCCGGACCGCTGGAATCATGTGGAGAAGATTCTCGACAGAAACGGACCCTTTGCAATGGAAGATTTCGCTCCAAATCAACAGGTTTTGCTTTCACTAATTTTCTAGCGCCTGAAAGTGAACCTTAAAGTCACAAACTAACTTGATTAGGATTGTTTTAATGTGACACAGCTATAGATTAGTCTCTTTACTGTTCTTATAATTCCAGATATTTATGAAATAAAGTTAATTTTTTTTCTTTTCTAGGGATTTAATTTCATAAGAAATGACTGCAATGTACTGGTTATTGGAGCTGGAGGTCTTGGATGTGAATTACTAAAAAATTTGGTAAGTTTAACAAAATAAAATGACACTATTTAAAAAATTTGTTAATAATTTTGTTAAAAGTTAAATATATAAAATGGTATTGGTTCCCAAATTAGGTGACTATGCAGACTTTTTTTGGTTTGCTAATGCACAGTACATTAAAATGTAAATGTTTAATAAAAATGTTTTCGGCTCTGTATATATAGTTATATTCTAATATGCAATCATTCTGGTTTTCATTGGCACATGCAGGGTGATCGAAAAAGATTGATACCGGTCATGTCACTTGTATTACGTGGCTATGCAGTGACCCTTTTAGGTTTACTAATGTGCAATCCATTCTGTGCGATGTCTTTGGTCACATTCCAGATTATTGCGATGTAAATAAAAGCATTATATAGAATTGATTGTGCATTGGCAAACCTTAAAAGGGTCGCCACATAGCCAAGTAGCTTATGAGATTACTACTTAGCCAAGTATTTACATGATCACGCAACTTGGTTAACAAGTTATGTGATATTTTCAATCAATCTTTTTAGATCACCCTGTGTATAACAAATAAAATCCTAATGATTCTATATTAGAATATTATTTATACTGCATACCAAGTGACTAGCATCACTCTTTTTAGATCGCTCTGTATATACCAATCAAAATAATAAGGATTCTATATTAGAATATTATATGCTGAGATGTAAAAGGCTGTATTTATATTTTATAATGTATGATTATATTTTTATTGTTTAAATTGTTTTTAGGCACTCATGGGCTTTAAAAATATTGAAGTAATTGATATGGATATTATCGAGGTTTCAAATTTGAACAGGCAATTTTTGTTTAGGTATGAAATAATTTTGTTTGTTGTAATTTGTGTATTTATGCTTTTTTATTTTAATTAATATTTACCTATAATCTTTATTAAAATTTTATTTTTACATAATAAAATAATTTTTGTAACTTTTCCTGCAATTTAAGCATAAATATTGCTGTTACTGTGTAAAATGTTATTGGTTACATATTTGATATATATTTCATAACTTATATTCCAAAATTTTGCACTAAGTATTAAAAGTTGTGTTTGTTTAAAAAGGAACTAAATGCCAATAACCTCATTAAAATATGCCCGTCCAATTTTCAGCTTACAATGCAAATGACCATAGTGACCAAAAATACACAGTTCATATTTTCCCAACAAATGGAATTCACACAATGTTTTAAGTTTGCTGAACAAATTCTAGTGTAAGAAATTGATCTAAAATTCAGTTTTGATAAGTAATCACTTAGTTTCTATTGGACAAAGTTATCCTAATTTTTCATTTGTTTAAATTGTAGTTTGCAAAATTTAGGTGTACAAAACAATAAACCTTTTTTGAAAATGCTTTTTTTACATTAATTTTTAGTTTTACTTAAAAGTAATCAACGGTTTGTTTTGTAGGGCTTCTGATGTGGGCAAACCAAAGGCTGAAGTAGCTGCTGCAGCTATTAATAAGAGAATTGATGGTTGTAATGTAGTAGGGTATCCTTTTTTACAATTTTTTTTAATGGTTTCTAATTTGGGATACGTATACAGTAAAGTTAACTTCTATTTGTCTAATTAGGCCACAATAAAAATTACTTTAGTTAGTGTTAAGTTGAAGTATTTACAAAGTAAATCTTTTGGGTAAATTTAATATACTGTTTTATTTTAGTAATAAATTTAAAAGTAAAAAATTACTTAAAAGTTTAGACTATGCTGTTAGAAATATATTTTGCACCCTATACCATTTAAAATAAACTACTCATAAATGGTAATTTTTCATATGTTAACAAATTTGAGGCGACTATTTGTCCACTTTTTTGATGAATTCTGACATCTATTTATGCTACTATTTTAAAAACTAAAGGAACTATTATTTTCCTAAAAATGCTGGTATTAATGAAATATATTTTGCATAGTGTACTCGTTAGTTTATGAATTGAAGTGTGCAACTATTTTAGTTTTTATAGCTTCTCATCACATAAATTTTCCTCAACTTATTAAAAGTCATTACAAGAAAATTCAAGACTTTGATGAAAGTTTTTATAGAAGTAAGAATTCTGTTTATTGAAAAATAGTATTTTTTTTGTTACATGCAACTTATTATTTCCTAATGTGTGGTATATCTTTAATGAAATAGTTCTTATCTTAGTTAGTTTAATTATTTCAAATACATTTGCAGAATTCCACATTGTTGTTTGTGGATTGGATTCCATCATAGCTCGTAGATGGATGAATGGAATGTTGGTAAGAATATTTTCTTTAATTTATGGATTATTATCTGGATCATCTAATGATACAAAATGCCTAATCTATTACTCTTATACTTAAGTTAATTTATAAAATATAAACTAAACTCCTTGGCGCTATAGCCTGTTTGTGGGCCAAGACCTGCCGTGCCCATTTCAGCTTACATGACCAATTGCCCTGGGGAGTAATGCATATGTCCTGGTTAAATGGTCAACATCACACGGAATCCCCAGTGTTTAGCTCCCAAGCATGCTAGTCCTTATTTTATCGACCCACTTAAGGGATGAGTCAACCTCACCTAATCAGGGACTCGATCCCCAGACTTGTGGCATGGCAATGCAAATCCCTACCAGTAAGCCACTGGGCCTCAAATTTATAAAATATATTGACATATAAATTCTTATAGTTATATATTCTTCAGTTATTTGCTTAATTTTTATAAATAAAAAAAACAATCTTAAAATTCTCTAAAAAGCAATGCAATTATTTCTATCTATGAAGTCATCATTCTGTTTTACATTTATTTGTGATTATTTTAAATTATGTATTTTCAGGAGAGTATAAATTCTGAAGAACTAGAACAAGAGGGATCCCTGATTCCTCTCATAGATGGTGGGACTGAAGGGTTTAAAGGAAATGTACGGACTATGATTCCGGCCATGACAGCTTGCATAGACTGCACTCTAGATTTATACCCTCCTCAGGTTGGCTTTTTTTTTTAAATATCACTAAAATTAACTCCATGCTGTGATAGCCTATAGTGGGCCAATGTCTGATTTATTGGTTTTAGATTTATTACGAAATCAAGAAAATGGGATACAAAAGTTCTGGTTAATTGGCCAATGGTTTGGACCCATATATATAGTTAATCATGAGCCCATATATGAAGAGCTTAGTGGAAAAACGTGCTAAGTGACAAAAAAAGTGAAAATGAGAAAATGATCTTTAAAGTTTATCGTTTGCACTTAGATACGTTAAGAGCGGCTCTAAAAAAAGGTGAAAAATATAATCTTGATATCTATAAAGTAGAGAATAGCCTGTTCATTGACACAAAAATCTAAATTTATTCGGAAATGTCACTAAGCTCTTCATATATCCCACATTATGTCCTTATGACTGCAAAACAAGCTTGCATTGCAAACACTACTCCCTCGGTTTTTCCAGGAAACGATCAAGTGTCATTGTTCCAAACTACCTGTTTGAGTTTGATGTGAGAGTAACCTCAACTAATCTCCAAACCCAGTAGCGAAGGGGGTGGGGGGACGAAAAGAGCATCCCTCATGCTGTTTCCTGGAAAACCACACAAAGTGTTGGGGAAGCCAAGCTTGTGTAGTAATCGTAAGGACTATATTGTGTTACTTGAGATAGGCAACTACAGTTCCATATTGTTTAGTTTTGGCAAGATATGAAAAGATCTACAGTACATATTCTTACTATTAAAATATTAAATAATGAGACAATATTCCCACTATTAAAATACTATTATAATGAGACAATATTCAGACTATTAAAATACTATTATAAAACCACTATTAAAATACTATTTTAAAATCATACACCTTTGTCAATCTCAGTTAATTGTATCCTTGACACGCGCAGATAAAACCGCTTATTCAGCCGAGTTCCCACGGAAAAGGTGAACATGTGATCAGTTTCCACTAAAACAATTCGATGCGTTTTACTGCGCACTTCTGAATATGCCTTGAACCTGAAAGCATGCGTAAAGTTGGGCTCTTTGCCCCTGATAATAAAGGTGAACTGTATCTCCTGTTTTTGATTGATTTTTTGGCTGTCACAATTATGACATATATATTTAAAAAAGGATAACATCTGTTATATTTTTAAATTGTTCAAAATTTGCTTCTTAGGTCTGCTTGTAATAATATTTATAAATCTAAAAAACATTATATAGCTAGGAGTTTAATTTAGATACCTAAATAACTTTACAGGTGACTTTTCCTCTTTGTACAATTGCCCAAACTCCTCGATTACCAGAACACTGTATTGAATATGTCAAAGTGCTTTTGTGGCCGAAAGAAAGAAGTAAGATTTAAATTTTATATTTCTATATTTAAAAACATCAATATCATATTTTTGTGTTTAAATACATGATAATGTATTAGTTTTTAATTAAAAGTTATTCACTATAGAACTACAGCAAAACCTGATAACATAAAAATAACAAAGCATCATGATATTTTCCTATTTTAGCCATGGTTTATGGTGGCTTAATTTGGCATTTCATGAACTAAGTAGTTATTGTATTTAGTTTTAGTCTACTCCATTTTCGCCTAATTTCTTTGGACTCATGTTAATGTGTTTAACAGAACTTTTTTTAATGACGATACAATGCCACTAAGTTCTTCCTTTTTAAGTGAAGAGCTTAATGGAAGTTCATTCTATGTGACACAAAAGGGAAAATGAGCGTTTAAGGTTTTGGTTTGCACTTAGAGTTAAAAAAACTACTTGCAAATGGTAATTATTGTGAATGAAAATAGACAAAACATTTAAATCTGACAAATTCATTCACATTTTTTTCAAACAGTGGATGAGGCTATTGATGGAGATGACCCAGACCATGTTCGGTGGATTTATGAGAGATCATTGGAAAGGGCTGCAGAGTATAAAATACCTGGAGTCACTTACCGGCTAACACAAGGTGACCTGACAATTTTGACATGTATACATTAAATTGCTAAATCAAGAATTTCGGAGCTTGATTTTCCAAAAAAAAAATTTGAAGTTTTAAACTTTGTGTTGCTTAAGAACTTAAGATTTCCTTCAGTGGTAGATTTTGGAAAAACTATTTTAAATATATTTTTACTTTAAAATAGTTCCTTTTTTAAAAATAAAACTGCAATGGTAACTATTACATTTTAATACACTGTTGTTAAATATATTTCACAAAGGGATTCTTTGATTGTATATTGATATGAAATGTTTACATAAGAGAAATATTACATATTTATTCTTTGAATATAAATTAATGTAGCAAATGATAAGAAATATTTATTGAATTTTCGAAATAAAATAAATGAAACTACCCAAATTAAGCGTGTAAATGTTTAATATAGAATTAATACTGTGTTTGGCGCCTTTTTTTTCATCTGTTGAACACAAATGTTATGTGGAAGCGGGCTAAGTGACTGTTACAAACTACTTGTTTTATTTCCAAACTCTGTTTATTATAGGAAAGGCAATAACTTTTATATTTCTTAGAAATAATTTGAGTTTTTATTTTTGTTGCATCGTAGGTGTAATTAAACATATTATTCCTGCTGTTGCTTCTACTAATGCAGTTATTGCTGCTGCTTGTACAACAGAAGTTTTTAAACTAGCCACTAGGTAAACTTGCATGATTTTATTTTTCTAGTAAATTTTTCTTCTTTTAGATTAAATTATTAATTTCTTTTTCATTTTTTTCAGTTGCTATAATCCTTTAAATAACTATATGGTATTTAATGACATTGATGGTATTTACACATACACATTTGAGGCAGAAAGAAAGGTATGTATCACGTCTTTTGTTTTGTTAAAATTTAACCTTCAGTGATTTAAACATAGGAAATTTTTATGCTTGTAATTTTAAATTAAAAAATATTTTTTGTTAACAGAGTGAATGGAATTAGTAAAAAGTTTGTAGTTTTATTTTAAAGCTGATAAAAAATTAATATTTTTTGTCTTTTTATAGGAAAATTGTCTAGCATGTAGTCATAAATCCTTACCTTTGACATTTTCCGAGCACGATAGGCTGCAGGTTGTTCTGGATTTTCTTAAAGAAAGTGCAGAATAGTAAGTATTTTAAATCAATCTTTTTAACTCCATGTTGAAAACCAAATTGTTAAGTCGTCTTTAAAATCTATGGGGCTGGGGAGCCCAGTCGGTTAGGCATTCGCCTAGCATGCGAAAGGTCCCAGGTTCGGGTCCGGGCATCGCCAAATTAACTGCCGACCTATAAACGGCCTGTGCAGCCAAAAATGTCCGACGAATAATACCCCGTGTAGAGGGAGTGCACGTTAAATATACTTCAAAGTCCTAACGCTGCGTACGATGTCGCCCTTAACGGTTGCGTTGGGTGCCTACTCAGGTGTCGGCTCGTCACTTGATTGTGGTTCTAAAATACGACGCCCGTCGCCAATAGCCCTCGTGTAGCTCTAGTGCGACGATAATTCAAACTAAACTAAACTAAACTTTAAAATCTATAAATTACTTTAAAAATTGCAACTTTTAAAAATAAAATGCTCTCATTGATTTTTTAAAGCCAAATGAAGTCTCCCGGAGTAACAACGACAGTCAATGGTAAACAGAAGACGCTTTACATGCCTTCGGTTCCTTCCATTGAGGCCGCAACAAGACCAAACCTAAAGAAGACTCTTAAAGGTATAAGAATTATTTATTCAAATTTTAAAATTTTCACCAAATATGAAATACTCATATCATATTTTTTTCTTTACAGAAAATTCTTAAATTGAATCGGTTGATTGAATAAGAATTTTTTTAAATCTATTATTTCTGAAGATTTTCTTAAAATTAAGGATATACTCTTTATGCCAATTCACTACTTGGTTACTTTAGATTAGTTATTTTGACTTTAAGAAGAAATTAATCAATCACAACAAGTATTTCAAAACTAAATTTCTTTGACTTTATCTAGAGCTAGGTATAGTGGATGGCCAAGTCATTGTTGTTGCAGATGACACAACACCCTCTGCTCTGATGTTTTTGCTGAATCTTACTTCAAATATGGAGAGCTAATGTTTCTGTGATATTGTGTATGTTGATTTAATTTGTTCTTGCCCAAATAAAAACTTTTTTTAAATAAAAAAAAATAATTTTACTGAATTCATTCCATTGTAATGACAACTTTTCAAAATATTTATAAGTAGCTTGACTCTAAATAAAATAGTTTAAAATATTTTAATGAATTTGAACATTACTTCTAAATGCAATGCTTCTTTAACATTTCAACTAAAAACTTGGCGTTTGCATTTTAAATTACAGAAATTAATTGTTTGATTTATATATTTTCATAGGTTGATCATGATGCTTCCAAAAAGTGTTTTTATACATTTTATTGTGGTATAATTATAACATGTTATGGAAATACAAGAAAGAAAAAATCACATATTTATTATCAATCTTATTAAAATACATTTGAGCTATCTGCTTACCAAGTTACATAGTAATAGATAATAGCCCTTCATTCGTTGAATCAACCATTCTTTACTGTCACTTTTTCTGCTAGCTGTTGTTACAGTAAACAACGCCTTTAGTTGTGGTAAAGTTGATTGGGGTCACCTTTCTACAAAAAAAAGTATTTTATATGCAAAGAGGTACAATAACAGAATTCAAGTCTGTCAAATAATAAATAACAGTAACTGTTCAAAGAAATAACAGAATTCAATTCTGTTATTTTTTTTCTGAAATGCAACATAAAGGTCTTTCATACATAAAACCAAGGTGTTTAGACGGAACAGCTTCAGTGAGCTGGTCAACAGCAGTATCTATGAAACTTACTTGGACAATTTTTGTTTTGAAACACAAAACGATTTTAAAGGCATTTTACTATTTTTTAATGTGCATTTCAGGGTAAAAATGCACCCATTCACTTTTTAGATAGTGACTGTATATACTACCTATCTGTTAATTGGCAAACATGAGGCTTTTTATCTTAGAGATAAGCAGGGCCGGATTTAAAAATTTGCCGCCCCTGTCACAATATTCTCCCCCCTTGGGAAAAGCTGAAAAATAGGGCAGTATGTGCTGTTTAAAATAGATACACATATTAGAATCATCTATGTACCTTTGCACACTAAATCGAAAGAGAAATAGGCCATTTTTAAAAAAACTGTTCTACTATTTTTCTTTCAACTTCGAAGTCCGGGAGGACGGGGTGCAATTGCCCTTGCAGCGACCATGTTTGCTACAAAATATATACGTTTACAGTTTGTACATTAATGTAAATTATTTGTTTTTTTTCTTAAAAATATTCGTATCTTTATCATAATTTTTTATGCCGAATGCCGCTCTAATTGGTTGTAAAATTTGCCGCCCCCCTAAAATTTGCCACTCTAGGCTACAGCCTACTTAGCCTATTTAGAAATCCGGCCCTGTGAGATGAGCTTAAAAGTTAAGTAGGTTTGAAATTTAATTTCTAGACTTTCCTCATCTTAGCCACATGTCTTCAATCTCTACCAGGGCTGGTAAACTGTAGTAACCACAACAAAGAATTGGACCATTACTGTTCAAATAATCAGTAATTTCAGTATACTTTCTTATAGGTTAAAGTTATTGAGTGCTTACAACAGCAACTCCAAGTCATTAGTCTACATACTGTAGTTAACCTGCGCATGACAGTTCTGCTCTTAGGTCTTGAGAACCCGTTTGGTAAAATGTTCATCTTTGATCTTCAAACCTTCAGGTTCTTGGTTTGAATACATTTTTCAGCAATTTCATTGTAAAATCCAACTGAGTAGTTAAATGAAATAGAAAAATATATGTGTAGAGGATACTGAATGCACTTTAAATATTCCCATATTCAATACCTTGAGACAGCATACAATATCCTGTTATCTCAATTGTTAAGTTCTAACAAATTTGGATTTTTGATTCTGATATTTTTGATGCTTTTTGTTAACTTTTAAGTGAAAAACGTCAACTAACATATACAGTCCCTGGACAAATTATTAGACACACTGTATTTTTTTTTTTACTAATTTTATATTAGTTTTTATGCAATAATGGTATATTTAAACTACAATATGATTGATTTTTATTTAAAAGAATTGTTGTAGACTACATATTTATATATATATATCTAACATATGGCAACACTGTGTTGACAAAGTGATACATGAACGTATACAAGTAAAAACCTGTACCAGCTCCTAGAAAAGATTATTTATGTGTGGAATCATCATCCTCAAATGCAGGAGTCAGTACAGTCTTGCACTGATAGCATGCCGTGCAGAATTAAAGCTTTGATAGCGGCTAAAGGTGGCTCAACTAAATATTGACTTTTACTAACATTAATTTCACTTTTCTTTAAAACTTAATAAACTTTTATTTTCTAATTTAATGCTGTTTTATTTATGTCAAATAAATCGGTAATTGATAGGATAATATAAAAATAAAAACAAATCAATTAAAAATAATTAAACGGTACAATATTACCCGATAATTAATATTTTACATGAAATCTTGCAGTGCGTCTAATAATTTGTCCAGGAACTGTATAAGTAACTGAAATCGACTGAATTATCTCTTACCTTTGTACATTTTTAGTTATTATGGACTTAATAGGGTATGGTTTTGGTCCAGGAACTGGTCGGAAGATTTTATTTTTATCATTCACAGATTGTTTAACTCCTCTGCTAATGGGGTCATCTTTTGTATATGGATCCCCCATATATTTCGGAAATTTGCTTAGGCAGCCATCTTTCATTCCACCATCCTGTTTAAAAAAAATTGACATGGCAATAAATTATTTCATTATTATTACTGACTGGCTCTGAAATAATCGACTAATACCTATAATCAAAAGCAAAGAATTATTTTCAGCTCTTCTATCGAATCATCTCAGTGCTTAAAGTTTAAAATTAATTGGGCAGTTACAGGAATGTAAAACAAAACATCCGTTTAAAAGAAATGTCAGGTCGCAGGAGGTTATATCTGAAGATACATTTGTAGCACTCAAAACGATGTAGCCTCAAAACGATTAACGGATTGCATTTTGGAGACTCTTTTCAAAGGTGTCATCCCTTAGAATTGAAGTAGTTGAAAACACAAGCAAGGAAGTGCCCAACAACAAATATTACACAATGTTCTTCTAAAGCCGCATTTACATTTAGATCTGACTGCTAGAAAAGTGGATACAGAACTCCGACTTTCAATCACTTCCTTCTTCAAATGTCGTAAAAATAAAGAAAAACTCAAAAAACAGAGAAAAAATATTTGTGGAAATTTTGCATTTTATGATTTTCATTTTTTTTTACAAATTTATACGATTTTTTTATTAAAAAAAATTACATTTTCCGACGCCGGGAATTGAACCCGGGCCTCCCGGGTGAGAGCCGGGTATCCTAACCACTAGACAACGCCGGAGACACTTGGAGGTTAAAGTCTTCTACCAAAATTCCTGACACTACCGACCGAAGTGGATCCTTCTATTTTTAGATACTATAGTATTACTGTTCTATTTTTAGATACTATAGATCTATTTATACTACCTTAGATAAGTTCTAATGAAATTACAATACAACCGACCTTTTTCGCAGGCCCTGTTGGCCGGAAAATCTTTCTAGTATCCCCTTCATCTTTCGCCGTCTCTTCTTCCTCCTCTTCATCTTCTTGCTTGTGCTCTGTGAAGTAAGGATTGGGATCGAAGAAGCCTTTTTGGAAGGCACCCGCGCGGTACGGCTTGAACTCTCGGGTCTTGGGTGCTACCCGAGTTTTCTGAAATTTCCATTCAAGTTGTTGTTTTTAAGTGAATACAACTTCAATAGCAATTTACAGTGAGTCCATAATTACAGTCCCTGTACAAATTATTAGACGCACTGCAAGATTTTATGTAAAATATTAATTACCGGGTGATACTGTACAGTTTTATTATTTTAAACCGATTTGTTTTTTATTTTTATATTATCCAATCAATTACCGATTTATTTGACATAAATAAAACAGCATTAATTTAGAAAAGAATAAGTTTATTAAGTTTTAAAAAAAAGTGAAATTAATGTTAAAAGTCAATATTTAGTTGAGCCACCTTTAGCCGCTATCAAAGCTTTAATTCTGCGCGGCATGCTATCAATGCAAGATTGTACTGTCTCCTGCATTTGAGGAGGATGATTTCAAACAGAAATAATCTTATAATAAATAAATAAATAATATAAATTAATCTTAATCATAATTAATCATAATTATCTTTAAATAAATACAAATATGTAGTCTACAACAATTCTTTTAAATAAAAATCAATAATATTGAAGTTTAAATATACCATTATTGCATAAAAACTCTTATTAAGAAACATAAAATTACTTAAAAAAATACAGTGCGTCTAATAATTTGTCCAGGGACAGATGTTTGTTTTGATGATATGAGAGATAGTCCCGTAAATAATTTAGTATAGTAAGTAGTTTAGTTGCAAGAATTTTAAAAAAAATGGAAATTCAGGCAGAAAAAGGACAGGAGTAAAAAGGAAACTTTGACAGTAAAAATTTGCATTTTTTAAAGTTTTAAATTCGTTTTTGCATTCCGTGCCTTACAAAAACCTACTGAAGCGCCGTTTATTCCCTGGTGGAAGATTTGGCAATTGAAATATTTTTTTTTGTACATGATTTCCTCCTCTTGCTGTCAGGGATCGGTGCTGATGATACAAAATTTCTTTATCTAATTTGTCAAATGAAAGTAATTCCGCCCACCAGTTTGTTCTACAAAATGCTATAAATGATGTCCGTTTTATTTTGAACAGACACATTTGTACATGGTACATCACTAAAAAAATAATGTAATTTTTTATTAATTTTTAACTTATTTAGCAAAACATATTTTTTAACTGTTCCGCTATTCTAGCAGCAGCATATCAGCAACAATCTATATGAAGGCAATTGTAATGAAATCTCCGATGCTGTTTTGTTTATAGTGGTAGGAACTTTTTAAAAAAAATCTATCTATGACAGGAAACCAGACACCTTATTTTATCCCCATAATTAAACAAAAAAAAAGGCAACATAATTTTGTGAAATCTTAAATTTTCTAGCAACGAAAACCGTTTTCAACTATAAATTTTTCCTCAGCGTTAAAAAATATTTGTATTTTTTTAAAGCTTATATTTACTGCTGATTTCCAAGTAGTAATGGATAATGTTTTACCGATGTGTTTTTGAGGTCTTCGTACTTCGTACCAAGAGAGTAAGGTAGATCCTTACCAATAGTTACATTTGGGTACCTAAAATGGCAAAAGGTTTTACACAAAAATTTCGTTGAATAAAATTTAAAATTAGAAAAAAATTTCATCGCACTAAATCAGGGAGTAAGGTTCTAGATTTTGGCTACTTATTTCTAGCGTAAATGTTATCATATCAATAATGCAACTTGAATCTTAATAATTTCAAGCGCAGCCATCTAATTGAAAATATTTAAACCCGCGGTCACAAAAAGAGTGTCTGGTGATGGCTTAACCTATAGGGAAATAAATTAGCACGAAACTATTGTTTGTCGCGACTCTTACTTTAAAACTATGGATATTAATGCAAATAAATAAAAACTTTCCAATTATTTTACAACTTAATGTCCTGCTATTGAACTTCAAATATAGCCTCATAAATGGTTTACCCATATCCAGTGCCCTTTTTAGGTGGATTGACCAAAAAATTCTTTTTAGGTGTTGGATCCTTTTTTCTTTCTTCTGTTTGGCCGCTGAAATGTTGAATTGGTTTGCCATCGTCTGTACCAAATGTACCATAACTGTTTCCCAAACCACAACTGAAAAAAGATACGTGTTCTTATTGTACATATAACTGAAAGTTAAAGGCATTATCAACGTTTAAAATTCACTAAATTTTTTTATGGCGCCACCGAAACATTATATTTTTTGTTATCTTTTTTTTCAGTTTCAATTCGTTGGTGCAGCCAACATTGTCATATCATATATATCATTTTACCATCATCATATATCAGGGTTGGAGAGCCATATATAGCTAAAAAATGTCCAACGAATAATACCCCGGTCTGAAGGGAGTGCACGTTATAAATATCCTCCTTAGTCCCGACGCTGCGTACGATATGTCGCCCTTAAAAGTTGCGTTCGGTGCTTACTCAGGTGTTGGCTCGTCACTTGACTGTGGTTCTAAATTACGAAACCCTTCGACAATAGCCCTCGTGTAACTCTAGTGCGACTATAATTCAAAAAACCTAATCATATATGCAAACTACTAAACAAAGACGTTAAAAAACTCAAATTGCGGTGGTGCTGCCATCTATTACCGATTAGTAACACTTAAAACTAACACCACATAAAAGTTTAAATCAAATCTTTCGATTTTCCGAGGGAGCCTTGGATTACCACACTTCGGTTAAGTTAAGTGAACGTGTACTGTACAAACCTTGGACCTTGTAACTTACGATTTTTCTAACGGTGAGGTGTACTTGAAATCTTTGGTTAAATTCTTCTTGGCCTCTTGCAGTCTGTGGAGTCTTCTCGTCCTGACTGGGTCAGCATACGCCTCTCCCTCGAAAGCCCTGGCGAACGATTTGTCGAAGTACCCGTCCTGTGTACCGTTTACGATTCTGGAGCAATGTGTCCTCATCTGTTTGCCTTTTTTCGAGGATGTGTTGAAATCTATATAGGGAAAAATTATAATTAACCATTTATCTAGTTACGTGCATTTGCGAAAGAAAGGTCCCACCTGTTGTTATTTAGCCGCTATTTATTTGATATTTATTGGTCGTCATTTGACCAATATCGATCGTAGTTGATTGGCCCAAACTAACTTAGCATAAGTGGTATTCTTCAATTTTCGTTTAAAAATGATTAAAGGAATAACAAAATTTAAATTTATAAAGTCAAAATCCGAATTTGAAACAGCTATATGATATAACGGCCGGTCTAAATTTGGCGATTGACGTTGCGTTGCTAAGAAACAAAAATTCCAAAATGTGGTAAACATTCCACTTCATATTTCGGACAATTCGAAAGGTATAGCAGCCATATGTTCAATTTTTAAGCTCGCCAAAAGTTTCCAACGCACAGACCGGTCATTATATCATACCTGTACCGCGAAAAGGCCCTCACCCGTCGTTATTCAGCCGCTATTTCCTATAATTAATGATACTCAGATGACCGAATATCGATCATAATTGATTGTCTAAACTAACTTTGCATAAGTGGTCGCTTCAGTTTTCGTATTAAAATAAATAACCAAGTTTAAATTTACAATGTCAACACCCGAATATTTTGGATCCCTGTATTCTTTACGAATGCAGTCAATGAAATGTACATTTCGAACCTCCTTCCTCTTGCTCTCCGCCCATGCATTGTTAGTATTCGTGAAAATTTCTTGTTTGAGTTATTTATCGCCTCTTAAATTTTATTCCATAGTTTTAAATTACTTCATATGCGACTTTATAGGTATAGAGATACTTATTGGATTTTTAGAATAGCATGTGTCTATATCACAGAGAGCTATCTCATTTAAAGTATAAAAGTTTACAATTTTGACGCTATTAGCTATGCGTTAAAGAGGAATCGGAAATTTGAAAATTCTCCGATAATTAGAAGTTCCAAGTTATGACTTCCTAAGACTAATGCAATATATCCCTAGTAGCTCGATATATCGTAAGTTGTTCTTCCTATAGCATTATAACATTACCGATTACGATGACGAGAAATGATCGTACTATATCTAGGTATATCTTACCTATTTTTACCGGAACATGCTCTTCTAAATAACTCATTTCTTTGAAAAGTCCGATTCGTTCAAAATCAGGTTCTTCTTTTTTTGCAGTTTCCCCCATTGTTATATTGGGATAATTTATTAGATAATTTAAAATACGAAAGATGTTTTTGACAAAATGCTTAAGATGACCAATAATGTTAACTGTTTTTGTGGACTTCTAAAATAAAATACACACTTTTTTATCTTCACAAATTTTAACTGAAATTATAGTGACTGAAATTTAATAATCTACGTGCTAAAATTATTTTTTTATAATGGGCTTGTTTCAACAGAAAACTAAACAACCAATGAAATCGCAGTTCGGAGCGCGTGACGTTATAAAAAACCAATGAGCTTGTTTCAACACTTAGTCAAAGAAAACAAAACAACCAATAAAATCGCAGTATTACGAGCGTGACGTCATAAGAAATATTCCCATTGCGTGAAAAAAAAATCCGACTTTTACACTATAATTTCAATATCAGACGCGTGCAAAAAGTTAGACTTTTTGAAACAATGAAAAAAAAGTACTTTTTTATTATATCGTGCAAAAAAACTAACTTTTTCAAATCAATAATCGTGGCAAAAGTGATGCTTTTAACGAAATCGTGTTTCAAAGTTACATTTTATAATTGCGTGAAAAAAATCCGATTTTTACACTATAATTTTAATATTAGACGCGTGCGAAAAGTTATACTTTTTAGAAACAGTGATAAAAAATTACTTTTTTTCACCCAAAAGCAGTGAAAAAAAGTACTTTTTTTTTCACTCTTTTCAAAAGATGCCAACATTTCAAGTAAAATTTCGATTTCATAATATTCATAAAATCCAGAAATTTATTGATCTACTTTATTTATAAATATTATGCGCGTGAATGTTATTATTATTTTTTTATTTTTGAATCAGTATCTATGTTCAAATGTTTGACTTTAAACAAAAAAAATTTTGCCTTTTGTATTTCCAGAGATTTATCGATGCCGATCTTCTTTACGTAAAAAAATTAGCACGTGAATTATTTTTGAACCAATGAGATTTGATTTTTTTCACATAATTATAAAAAATAGTGTATGAAACACGTGTGAAAAGTAAACTTTTTAAAACACGTGTCATTATTTCACTCGCTCGTGAAATAAAATCCACTAGTTTTAAAAAGTGTTACTTTTCACACTTGTTGCATAAATAACTATTTACGCACTAGTGCGACAAAGTAAATAAGAGCATCTGATTGGTGTAAAATTCTTTATTTGAGCGTGATATTTTATTCGGCGGCTTTGTAATTGGTGTAAAATTCTTTATTTAAAATCTTTATTATTATCGGGGATACGGTAAGGTTAGGTTAAATTTTTGTCGCATTACATGGGGTTATTAGCGACAGGTGTCAAAATTTAGAACCACAGTCAAGTGACTAGCCGACACAACTGTTTTGTCGTACGTGGCGCGGCGTCGGGACTTCGTAGCACATTTAACGTGCATTACCTCTACACTTCGGACTTTTTGGCTAGTCAGACCATTTATAGGTCGGCAGTTATTTTGGCAATGCTTGGACCAGCACCTGACGAGACCTTTCTCATGCAAGCCAAGCGGCAAGCGCTAAACCGTCTGTCCCCGTGTTTCGGTGGTATTGGATGAAATGCGTTTTTGACTTCCCACAAACCCTAGTATAGTAAAACATGGAAATTTGAAGCTAGATAATTGAACTTAGAAATGTTTTATGCGTAGTTGGTTTTATTTTGATTATTTCAAGTGCACATACACAAAAAAGCATTTACTGCAGTTTGCCTTCCCTTTGCGCCATGAATAATAGGTGTTACACCTCTAAGTTAACGAATACAACGAGAAAAAAAATGCAATAAGAATTTGCACAGCTTTTTTGGTAGTTAGGAGGAAATTTTCTCAAATCCATTATCAAATTAAGGGGTATTGAAGGAGCGTAAGAACCCTGCTATAGTTTCCATATTTTTTTTACTATTGTCTTAGCACTTTTAGATTGAGGTGGTGAAAGCGAGCGACTGACAAAGTGATTATTACGTTTTGAAGCAATGCTGTATTCTTAAATGTACACTGTATATAAATAAAGAAAAGAAAGAGAGGGTGTTTTTTATACCAATTGAAATCTCAGAGGGAGTCAAGGTTGATTTATCTTCATATGCTAGAGCTACACGAAGGCTATTGGCGATAGGTCTTGGTAATTTAGAAGTCAAGTGAGGAACAGACACCTGAGTAGGCACCCAATGCAACTTTTAGGGAGTCAGGTCTTTGGAACATATTTAACGTGCAACCTAATATATACAAGGTGTTATTCGTTTGACTTTTTTTTGGCTACACAAACTGCTTCTTCGGCAGTTATTTTGGCATAGCCCGGGTCGAATCTTTCATATATGTAAGGCGAGAGCACTACCAACTGGGCTCCTCAAAAGGAGTTGAGTTCAGCTGAAATAACTCCACATTCGAGCTGCACGAGGGCTGTTGCGACAGGCATCCTGATTAGAGCCACAGAAATCTCAGAGAGAGGATAGTGGGTAACGTGCATGAAAATGTTGAAAATAGTTACAATACAAAAATTATATTTTTTGCAATATATATCCCATATAACAAGGTGGGAATAAAGTTATCGTGATTATTAAGGTAATAAAGCAACAATTTTTTATGTCATATAGAATGTTAGTCAAACTAGTAAAGCATTTTAAAGAAAATATAAATTAGCAGGAGCCCAAAACTACTCCTTTATATTTAAAAAAAGTCAACTATTTTCAACAGGTTAGATCTCTGACAATCACAACTCATTGATACTTAATCTCTTAAATCATGAAAATTTACTTACAGACACATTTTTGTAGTTAACTCATAGTTTAAAAATCCTGGTTTAAATGAAAACCTGACACACTAATGCCACCGAGTAATTGATCAAGCAAATGATGCTTCTAACTTCTTAAAATGGTTTATTAAAAAAATATTCACAAGATCAAAGGTAGCACAGGACAGGTTTTTGTTTACATTAATATGTAAGTTTATTTTCAAAAATACATTTCAATTACCATAAATTGGTCAATGAACTAAAAGTACAAAGTTAATCCACTAAACAATTTTGTTTTCTCACACAAACAAAATAAAAATAATGATTAGACAGTTGTCTATGAGTTTAGTCATAACCTCCTAAAATTAGATAATTGTCCATTTTGGAAAAAAAAACCAGGAAAAGATTTAACACATAGTCAATTAAATTACAAATATGCTAAAAGCACAATTTATGTTTCAAAAAGGTACAGTTAAATCATAGGAGTATGCTTTAAAGTGCTAAGTATGAACCAGCAAAGTAATTAAATAATAACCATAAAAAAAGCCTGGCTTAATTTAATGGGGATGTCAGAACACAAAGGTACAAAAAAAAAGTTCGACAGAATTAGTATTTAAAACTCGTAATCAATTTGATTTAAATTTATTGTCAATAATTAAAACCAAAAAGGATATAACAGGCACCATAGCAGTAAAAAAATGATGAATGTAAAATTCATGTTAAAAGATTTAGAATTACCTAAGGAATAATATTCCTAAGGATAAAGACCTTAAATAAAATATTACAATATGAAAATATTTACACACATACATAGAACAACAGTTTTTTATACTTAAAAACCCCTACAAAAATCCAGTCAAACAATTCAGACACTTTTCAAGGTTTTATAGTGAGAAAAATAAAAGGATTTACAAATTACATGCGAGATTAAGAAATACTTAATTATTAATTTATAATAACAGTAAACTCCTATTATATGTAACGACACACACATTTTTAAAAAAAGTTTTACCATGAATATTAACCTGTTAGAGCTTTAAAAGTTAAATCAATGATAATTTAACTCAAAGTATATCTAACAATTAGGCAGTTTAAGAACATTCATACCCACAATTATCAGCAAATACAACATTTCTTTTTGAGTAACAAACAAACATAAAGTAGAATTGTGATGCATTTTAAATACAATTTTATGAATTTGTCTTCTTCTAAAAATACAAGTACCATTACTAAAGAAATGAAGTTGAATTATATTTAAAACACATAAAAGTATATATATTATATACAAGATCACAATAACGGACAATTAAGAAATTTACAAGCTCAATGACTTTAAAAACCAAGTTTAAAAACAATGCTATCTGTCGAGCTTCAAGGCCGTTAAACTTCCAACAATATCAGGAGAAACATTAAGCAGGTCCTTCACACCGGCCAACACTGATAAATCACCAGATTCGGTGTTGACTGAAACTAATTCATGTTTTGTAGACAAATGTTTTACATAGTCCAGGTTGTAGTTCAGCGATCCAATGACAAGTCTTGCTGCACCAGATTTTAAAATTTGAATTTTTCCTATTCGACCTTCGGGCAATGCAGCAATAGATGTATTAGTTTGCTTCTGAAATAAATACCAAAATATGTGATTTCAAGATTGACACATTTATAATTACAAAAAATAAGAACTTAAGACTGTTGTGTTGTTTCTAATGCTACTCGGTAACCGAGCCCGGAGTAGAGAACCACCCAATTTCAAGGCGAAGTGGGGAGGCTTCAGATTTTATTGAGCGCCACAAGGGAGGAAGTTCGACTTTTGCTCGTCAGCATGACACATCCGTTTTACAGGAAGGTCCCTTCACACATCCATTCTCACTCACATATCGGAATTTTGATCCAGATCAAAGGCCGATTACCCCCTGATCTGGTACCCCCAGAGGTATTAATTTGGTATGGAAACATGGAGGACTTTGTGACCACGACATATTTGAAGTGCCCCAGCCACCATTAGCAACATGGCGGTATTTTGCCAATTACAAGCACCGACCCAGCAACCATCACAATTGCGAGCACTGCCGAGGACAGAACCCACAACCTTCCGATGCGAGCATGACGCTTCACACCACTGAGCTCTCTCTTATGGCTCTGAAACTTAACTACTATCAGACTTAAGACTACTTCCCAAAAATATAAGGATTATATAATAAAATAGAAAAAAAATACAAAATTAAGGACATAGCATTTATTTTTCCTTTTTTTAAATATAAGATTGAAAGACTATATATTAAGTCAATTTAAGAATTTTTTTAATAATGTCTAGTAATGCAAGAAAAAAAATAATCCTTCAAGTTTAGTAATTTATAAATATACATAATTATAAAAAATGTAATACTATAAATTTTGATAATCCAAATTTCTGTTAAGAACAAAGTAACGTGTAAAAACAATTAAATTTGATTTTAAAGACATGTAAATATTTATTAAAGCGACAAACTATTTCAATATTTTGAATAATTCACATAATATTAAAAAATGATAAAATATCCATGAGCAATATATTTTTTTCAACAAAAAAGCAAGCAAAATTTCATTTTGAAAAAAAAAAAATTGCATACCTCAGTAGAATTAGGTTGACTTTTTGACTGTTGATCTTGTCCAGGTACAGTAAAACAATGGGGTAGTTTTATAAGAAAACACTGTTCATCTGTGAAAACAAAAAATATATTATTAGGTATTTAAAAGTTCAAAACTTTATTATATAGTTATTACAGTCGAACCTCGCTAACGTGAACACACTTAAAATGAAATTTCGTTTAAGATGAACCGAAAGCGTTTCCCCAGCCTATAAAACTTTGAGCTAATGCTAAAAATCTCGCAATGCGAAAACACTTTCCGTGAAATCCTGGTTAACCCAAACAAAAAATTCAGAATTTGACATTTTTTTAAATAGTAATTCGAAGATCAAATTAAACAACAACAAAAAAAAAGCGGAAAACTAACATTATAAGAATAAATTGTCCGCTACTTCTGAGAAAATCACAAGATCAGAAGTCAGTTTAAATTCAATTGCTGTGCTTAATTGGTGTTCCATAAAAATTTTCCTAATTTTTCTAGTATGTACTACTCCAAATAAACTTTATTAATTGAATTACTAATTGTATACATGTTTATTGGTGTATTAGGTACATTATAAAATTAGAATAATTTTTAGGGTTTAAAAAAAAAAAAACGATTCACAAAGTCAATGTACAAAAACTCCTGAAGGTTAACATGAAATGTTTCGGTGCTCCCTTTGAGTTTGTGTTAACGGGGTTTGACTGTATAATTGAAAAAGTTGCAGCTGAGTACAGATTGATTAAGTGGTCGAGTTTAGTTGAATTGTCATCGCACTAAAGCTACACAAGGGTATTGCCGTCGTAATTTATAACCACAGCCAAATGACGAGCAAACACCTGAGTAGGCACCCAACGTAACTTCTAAGGGCAACATCGTACAAAGGACTTTGGAGGATATTTAACGTGCACTCCCTCTACAGGGAGTATTTTTTTTTTTTTTTTTTTTTTTTGCTGCATAAGATTTTTTGTAGGTCATGTTGTCATGCCCAGGCCTAAACCTGGTAAATTTTGTATTCAAGGCAAGTGTCTTACCAATTGGGTTCCCCGGCCCTAATTAAGTAGCCGAAGTGGTGTAGTGGCTAGCATATCTAACCCACATGCTGTTGATACTGGTTCACATACCAGCTGGGTAAGACGCTCATAGAGACAGTTAATTTGGAAGTTAACTGGGTGATTCTTTATTAAAACTGGGGATTATTTAGTATTAGCACTTCAGGTATCGAAACTAAGTAAGGTACCTATCGTGGGATCAGGCAGAATTTAGCATAACACACAGAATTTAGCATACAGGAATTTAAGGCACATATAAACTGTGCTTTAGGTTCAAGCAAATTAATACGTTAAAAGGAATTTAATTCTTACCATTTCTGAAAAGATCAGTGACATCATTTTGTGGAAGATTGAATAAGGCTTCTTTGGTTGGCTTGACAGTCACTACATTGTCAGACTTTTCTTTCTTTATAAATTTAGAAATTTTGGTTACATCAAATCCCAAATCTGAATTTGAAAAAAATATATATACCTAATAGGATAAGGTAAAGCAAATACTTCAAAGACATAACTTAAGTAGCTGAGAATAACATTATATTTTTAGCTTTAATCATAAAGAGTACGAATTTAAACACAATGTAACATACAAAGAGCGATAAAAAAAACTATAAATTTTAAAAATACTAAAACTATACTCTGGTCAATTGCAACACAAGTTTTGAAAGAATTTTCATCCCCTACCCCCAGATGTGGTTTCCAAGGTGAACTAGAACTGTATTTCTAGTTTATGTATTTGCGAGTCCTAATATACGAAGCCAGGAAATGAAAGCTTTACTACGGCATCACAACACGAACAAGACAACAACAAACATTGACAGAACCGGCATAACATAATACGCTTGGTATTATCTTCAATGGAATTTGCTACGAAAAATTGAACCAACCTGTCATGGTACTGCGACCACGGCTCAATGGCCGTGTCGAAGCCGAAACGTTCCGAAGTCATCTTTATAGCAGCAATGAACACGGAACGAACTAGCAGCAGACAAACTTCGCACATCCAACTTCTCGTCGCCACTGAACTGGAATTGTATTTCTAGTTTATGTATTTGTGAGTCTTAATATACGAAGTCAGGAAACGAAAGCTTTATTACGGCCATCACAACATGAACCAGACAACAACAAACATTGCCAGAACCGGCATAACATAATATCAGTTACAAATACAGGACAGGTAACATTGGTTGAATAAAAGAAGAACAAGAGCTACAGCACAAGGAAACGGCCTTAATTACGCTGTTCTAAGCCACCTTATGTGAAGCTCTGCTGTGAAGACAATTGCTTTTCAAACCCAAGTAAGGTGGGAGAAAAAAACAGTGAGGCTCATGAAGTTTTCTCGAAACCAAACAAGGGAGAAAGGGAAGAAAGCATGTTCGATGGTTGTAATTGAAAGGACCATAGTCGAAATATTGGTAATTTAACATCTCCTAACACTGAAACGACAGAAAAGTTAACATTTCAAATTAAATTAATAATATAATTAGTAGATAGATATTTTCAATCAAAGTTAAATCAACTCAAAAGCATGAGAGCTTATAAATGCAAAGCATGTTGTACCTATTTCAGCTTACGAGCTGAGGACATCAGAATATATTAAAAAAATTAAAGGTTACAAAATTTCATCCTTATAATTTTCAGAATAATAGGTACTTTTAGTGACTTTTGTATAAATACACATTATTTAATCGCAGAAGTTCTTATCAATAAAATACTCATTATCATTGTATATACTTGAAGGTACAACAGGGAAGAAACCGATTTATTTATTAGAGTAGTTCCGTTAATTCGGCGCCCAGCACAATATTCTCCCACTTTGGGAAAGTAGCTGGTTAGCTGCAAATAGGGTGTATTGTTTGCTATTTAAAACAGATACACATATGAGAGTACAGGGAAGAACGAATTTATTAGGAGTAGTTCCGTATTGGTATCTGCTTGGCGGACATGGCGACAGGAAAACGGATTTCCTTTCGTGCTTTTTCGCCGTACAAACGTGTGACTCGTGTCCGCTGATCTCTGCGTAAATCAGGGTTGCCGCGAGAGAAAAACAAAGTGAGTAACCGATTTCCTCACACCAGTTTAGGCGATGACTCGTTTCATCGCCAAAGAGGCCTGAGAGGAAAGTTTTCAACGAAATTAAGCGGTTTTCCCTTGTACTCTCTTGTATATGCATTGATAATGAGTTTTTGAGTACTTGTATGTGATTGATAATGTATATATTGATAATGCAACAATGTATATACTAGATATATTATCTTATCAATATATACATTTTAAATTCAAGTTCTTACTTTATACCTAGATAAAAACAACAAAAATGGCTTACCTTTAGCAAAATTTTCATCATTGAAGTTTTGGTCCACCTTTTCCTGTTTAACATTCTTCTCTGCTTCATCTTTCTTAGCCTTTTCTTGAATAGGAAACATCACTGGTCCTACGTATTTCACTTCATCTTCATCGCTCCCGTCATTAATAAACTGTAAATTAAAGTTATTATGGGCTGCTGTAAAAAAAGGGTATTTTCAAAAATGCATATTTAGTGTTTAATTACATATACATCAGTATTAGTTTAAATGTTTCCTAATAGGTGGTCTAGATGTCAATCATCTCTCCAATAGAGGGCACAACCTCTATAATTATATAACTGATCCAGCAGCAAATAAAAATGAAAAAAAAAATTGATTAACAAAAAAAAAAGGATGCGTTTTTGTTTGCTGCACATTAACCAACAATTTTATCAAAAGATTTACATAGAAAATGTAAAGCTGCAAAAGCATTACAAAAATAATAAAAGCTATACTAGGGCTTCTATAACAAAACAAACTCGCCACACGAAGGGCTAGTAATGGCGGTGGGCAATATAATAGTACATACTTGTTTGGGGCACCCAGAATTTTTCTCTAAAAAACACCAGCATCCTATATGGGGCAGTATTGTAGTACCCATTGAAAGCCTAAACACTCGTTTGAGGCACCTGGTAATTTTGTTTGGATACGGAAAATTTTGTTTTGTTTTGGCTTGGGGGACTGTTTAGTTTTGTTTTGAAACAAAAGAAACCCGGACAACTTTGAAAACATGTAGGCAAAATTCGGAACTCAAATACACATTAGTATGGATGGTGCGTTTGAATTACATGTTTTCAAAATTGCCTTGACCATGTTTTGATTTAAAACAAAACTAAACAAAGTCTTCCGATTCCAAACAAAACGTCCATATCCAAAAATAAAATTGCCCAAGGCCTCAAAAGAGTGTTTCGATGGGCTCTACAATACTGCCCCATGTTAGATTACTTATGTTTTTTAGAAAAACCAAGTCCCAAAACGAATGCGTGCTACATTGCCACACCGACACATTGTAGGATTAAAATTTACCCCGATATATTTTAAAATTACACAAATATAAAGAAAGCACTCACATCATCTCTCATATACAAATCAAGGCCTTGGCTCAAGTCAGCCATTTTAGAATCTGCTTTTGCTTTCCTTCCAGATGAACCTTTAGAAGAGAGACCCGATTTGCTATAACTTGGATCTTGCTTTCTGTCTGTAAAACAAGCATACATAAAAAGATTATCAACAATATTTTCACAAAGCAAGGTATATTTGATGACTTATTTTCTATTATTTCAAATTGATAAAATAATTATCAGCACAGAATGTATTCAGCACAAAAAAGAATATAAAGCAATAGCAATTTATTCATTACATAATACCAGGGATTAGAATAACGCGTTACTTGTAACAGTTACTTTTTTTTAGGTAGCGACGAGTAACGCCGTTACATTTTTCAAAAAGTAACTGTAACTGTAACTTAGTTACTTTTAGCGGTAACGAAGTAACGAAAAATTTCGTTACTTTTCCGTTACTTTCCGAAGGCTGTCTGATGCTCATTTTGAAATTCCACTCCTAGAGAAGAAGGGAACATTTCGCATTCCCGAAATACAAGCTCGATTATCTTGGAAAAGTTTAAAAATATGATATAACGTATTTTAAGTTTTATTATTTTTTTTTTAAAAGTTGGATGGGCGGAATTTTTGAAAAACTCAGGAAAAAGTTGGATTTTTTGAGAAAATTGGCAACGAGGAATGCCGACGTTCGGCGGAAGTCTGGCACCCCTGAGGGCTAAACAGATGGAACATTTTGTCAAATTTGCCGATTGCTCAAAAATTATTTCGGTCGATAATTTTTCATAAATCGACCGATGAAAAAAAACTCAAAAATACAAAATTCTGTCACTTCATATGAGTTCAATAAAAAAATAATATGTAATAACCGTGTCCCTCTGCTATTTTAAAATATTTTTAGTTTTTTTGGATTTGTTACTTAGTTCAAATTTAAGTTAAATTTTATATAATTATAATTTTACCTTAGTTCCTAACATAGTATATATTTAAATTTGGGGAGTTGGCAAATAGCAGACCATGTCAATGTCGCAAACCAAACATTGTCCAAAGTAATAAAATACCTAAAGGTTTGATACTGACCGATTTGTTTTGAACTGAGAAAGAGCGTGAAAAAGAGACTTCACTGCGTTAACGCCGCAAACTCGAAAATATTACGAGGCATCGAGGTTTGGTTGACCAATCGGTACTGAACTAAAACTATAAAATAAAGAGACTCGAGACACTTGCGCTTTCGCCGCGAACTGGCATGTATTACGAAGCATTGAAGTTTGGTTGAATAAAGTTCGGTCCTGATATAAAACTGGAATAAACGAGGGAAAAAATTTCGTTTCTTGAATAAAAAAAATAAGTACCTAAAGTAAAAAATAAGCACTTTTTACAAACTCAAAATAAAAATAAGCACCTTTAAGGGCCCTTAAAATCGAAAACTAAAATTAAGCACTTTTAAGAACCACTATGCACCCAGAAAAAAATGTTTATTGGTAGAGATTTACTGTACGGTCCCCCTTGGCGAACTTTCCGAAATCTCGCCAAAATGCTGTCTTTTGGCAACTTTTTTTTGAAAACCACCATTCAAAGAAAATATCGTATAGGAATATTTCTTATGAAAACTCAACCAACGGTTCGATAGGGTTGCCGGAAAACGTCATCGGTGCGAAGTCATAGAATTCGAATCTTTATGAAGTCAGACAGGTTGCCAGAAAAAATTATTTATCGCCAAATCCAAAAAAATCGCGCCAAGGGGGACCGTACAGTAAATCTGATCCTGTTTATTAATTATAATTTCAGTATTTTGTTTGTGCTTACGTTTCGTTCATCATCGTTTTCTTTGAAAATTGGTAAGATGGCTAAATTTGAATTTTTCTTATAACTTGAAATTTCAAAAAGTAACTGTGAATCGTTACTTTTCGTATTAAGTAACTGTAATGCGTTACTTTTCATATTAAGTAACTGTAACAGAGTTACTTTTTTAATTAAGTAACTGTAACAGAGTTACTTTTAAAAAGTAACTTTAGAATCCCTGCATAATACTTATCTATTACTAAATTGTACAGATACTGCTTATGAAGAATTATTATGCCTCAGAATGTCCTTTTTACCATTAAATGACAAAATTCATTATTTAAAACTAGACATTAAGAGTAACTTATAGGTTTGGTAAGATTAAGGTGCAATTTAATAACTGAAGTGCCTCTGGTGGTTGTTATTAAATTGCACCTTAATCTTACCAAAATTATAAGTTACTCTTAATGTCTTGTTTTAAACAATGAATTTTGTGATTTAATGGTAAAAAGGACATTCTGAGGGTATATTGAAAAGATCTTCCTGTAAAAGTTATCACTTGAAAGTAGTTACAATGTGTACAGCTTCAGGCCCATATTGCACACACAGTTATGTTAATTTCTGTTACTGTAAACAGTTCTGTGAATGTTATTTTTTTCTGTAACTTACGTTGATAAATGATCCACAGTGGCAATCTAAAGTCAATCAAAGCTTCTACACACAGCAGATAAAACTATCATTCTTACAGTTATTGGGGCAAAAAGCTTAGTTTTGGTTTTGGTCATGTGTTGTAACACTTTCGTTTTCTTCTCTTCACTTCAGTTGTTAAATACATTATTTTAATACTAAAAAATGCAACTGGGGTGAAGTAATCTCATGTGTAAACTAAACTTAGTTGAAGAATACTCAATATTATAAATATGTCTGTTGTAAGTTCTGCTTTTGATTTTCAATAAAAAGTTTTGAACATTCACTATCTATAATGTTGTAGCAGAAGTGGTTCCCTTTCACACTCTGGTTTTAGGCTTAGATTTGTCACTTTTCTTTAGTTTTTCAAAATGAAAAGTTCATCAAATTGCTTGTTGTAAAAGTATTTATTGAAATTAAACAATAATTCGAATCAATTTGAAAAAGTGGGATTATAGAACCCTGTAAGTTAGATATATTCATAATGTATGTAAAAAAAAAAACTTTGTAAAAATATTCAATACAGCCAGAAAAATGTGGCTAAGGTTATGATTTTTTTCTCCATTCAATCTGTAGTGGCAATGAGCCTACCAAATTTTTTTACTATCAATGTCAATATTTCCCGCACTTTGTAATTGGTAGATGTAATTTGCACATTCAATACAATAGTTTTTTCCATCACAAAGTATACACTCCAATTGATTCACATTGACCCTGTAATCATGCAAAACAAATTATCAACTACTTAAGTACAATAAAAAGTTATTAGAACCATGTGTTAAACGTTCCTAAAGCTGTAGAATACTTCCACATTAATATACAATACAAATACCTTTAGAAGCAGCAGCAGCGATTCCTTGCTCAAACAGGGCCCCTTCAGTTTGAATAAAATCTTTACCCCTTCCCCTCCCCCTTCCACGGTCATTTTTGGAAAAGGTTGGCTTGATTTCTTGTTTGGATGAAGTGGAGGCATCTGATTGGATGGCCTCTTTGTTTGGTCTGTTGAACAGAAAGACATGTAATGATGAAATAAACGATTGAAGTTGAATAACATTCGACTTGCACAAAAAACAAGGGCTTAATAGGTAATTTCTTTTAAAAAAGAATTTATAAGTTCAATAGATTTTGGTTAAATATATCATAGCTTTAAAATTAGAATCAAAAATTAGAATCAGGTTTATTTTGAAAGAAATGATCTTAAAAACATTTCCAGATGAAAAAAATACATTATGAATAAAAATGTGTAAATTATAATTTAAAAAAAAAAATTTAAGATTATTTTAAGAAAGACCGATGCCCAAAATATGGAAAAAGCTGGGTCTTACGATCGGAGGGTTATCTATGGCAGTTAAAACTTAGGAGACAAACTCACTCAGCTGCCCGTTTTTCACGACGAACAGGAATATTAGGTGTAAATGTTCGTTTGGCGGCACCAAGGGTAAGGTCCCGAGGTATTCGTATGGAGGGTAACCTAAGAAAAGAAAACACATTTATTAAATGTAACCAGCAGTAATATATTTCAATGTTTTAAATAAGTGTTTGATTTTAACTTGTACATTGCATTCAAAATTGGAAGAGAAAAATTGTGACTTCTAATTGAATTTTTCTAGCATTTAATTTATCATATTTGGGGGGAAAATAATTTAAGGAGTTCAAATTCATGCTTTATAGGCATTTCCTGGGCATTATGCCTATAGGCCTTTATCCTGGCATTTTCCAAGGATATGTTGATATATGCCAGGATTTGTTTTTAAAGACTATGTTAGATCTTATCTAAGTCGTTATGTTTTATATTTTTATGCATGGTAGTCATGCAGGTGGTATTGGGTTGGCTGTGCCAAAAAAGAGCCCTGATTGATGATTCTAATGAACATATTGCTTTAACATGGTCTCCTGATGGAAAAAGAAGAGAGGCCGACCAAGGCTGACGAAGCATCTTGAAAGAAAAAGACCATCTTGGTTGGCCAAGCTGGGCAGCTGCCAGGGAAGCCGCACTTAATCGAAGGGACTGGGTTGCAACAATTGTGGCCCTATGCGCCTATAAGGCATGCTGAGGCTCAAGGCAAGGCAAGTCATACAGAGTAAGCAAATAAATGAAATAGTAGCTCTCGACAGTTAATCAAAAATGTGCCAAACCTTTTAATGCTTTCAAATTCTTTTTGAAGTTTAAATGGTCCATTTACTATATTGAGAAGGAAAAAATATGCTTCCGTGGATCACTTAAAGCATGTTCATCTAAGTAATTATAACAACATTTAGGCATTGAATTTATTCGATCAAATTCAACAGCAACTTTATTTAAAATAACATGCAACTCTATTGAAGAAAAAAATATACCTGGCATTTCTGTTGACAGGCAAGCCTTTGATGCTTATAGCACCTCTAGGAAACTTGCTGAAATCTGGTTTCTTATCTTCTGTATGATCAGACATCTTGAATAATAAAAAAAAAACGCCTTTTAAATTCCAAGTAGAGTACAGTAATAACATTTAAACAAACATATCTATAAAACAAAATTAGATGTTAGTGAAAATAGTTGCTCGTGACTTAATGAATCATATGAAAAGGCATAACAAGTAATTTTAAGAAAATTTCCTTGAACAAAATATTTCAGAAATTTTACAATATATAAATAAACTTAATAATCTTGAACTTATTATCATTGCATTAATACAGTTATTCAGACATGGATAATATAAGTGATACATAGAAAGGTACTATAAAATCTATGTAGTTTATAACCAGCACTTGGGGAATGCAAGCAAATCATTGAATACTATCAGGAATGCCCCAATGGGTGGGGCATGTTTGAAGATCAGAGTGGCCAACTAAGTTTAACCGAAACTCAATAATTAAGAGCTTAATCAGCTAACTATGATAGTTAAAATTGAAGTGATAAAAGCATGCCAAGTATCTTTGGCCCACAACATTGGGAGAGACAGGCAAAAAAACAACCTATTTTCTGTTATAGCACAAAAAGCCTTTTTGGTGATAAAAGGTAGTTGAAGGGTGTACTTGTGAAACTCATATTCTGCATGGTATAACTAAGATATAGGGCACAACCCCTTTGTTGGCGACTTTTTAATTTAATTGGATGTAGTTGAAAATTAATGGACCAGTCCCTACATCTTAACATAACAGAAAGGTGCACCCTAGAAGGGAAGAGTATAGGCTGTGTTGCTCATTACTCTATACGCATGGAATGACAAAAACAATTTAGTGGTCCATTTATTCGACTTGATAAGCAGGGAAAGGCAATGATGACATACAAGGGTATTGCATGCCAACCCTCTATATATGATACAATGGTAAGTAGTAGACAGGCTGTTAAATATTCCTTAAAAAGAACAATTTATTGGGATGATGCAACTCTTTCCATTTATTTCAAATGTATATACATATGGCAATCCGGATGCGAGTTGTGTCATCTTTTCTGATGCAATAACTGAAGTGTATTTCCTTCTGATGCAGGAACGGATGTTTGTTTCCCGTTTTTGAGTCAGTTGCTATCTGTCTTTAGATGTGTAAGGTTGCATTTATGAAAGGAAGCCTAACTTCCGATATTTAATTTACTTAAGGATGTAATTTATAATAAATTTTATTGTGTTATAAATTATTTATACAGTCTTCTTCATTAAAACCAAAAATAATCCTACAAAAATATATAATAATACGTAACACAGGCTACTATCCATTTCATTCCATTATGGTTCCACTGGGCAGGTCAGAGGTCACTATCTTTCTGCCATTGTGGACTTCATAGGTTAGGATCACATCTTTGTCGGTAGTTATATGTGGGAAAATGCGAGGTTTGCAACTACAGTAGAGCCTTGATTATCTTATCTAAATGGGACCTGAGGTAGGTTGGAATATCGAAAATTCTGTGGATAGAGAATTTTCATGAAATAGTAAAACGTATAGTACAGAAGACCGCCGAAAGTCTGTGGATCTCAAACCTTTTGATTTATTGTAGATAGAACTTGTAGTCTCACTATATTAGACGATTACAATATTAAAAAAAAATAGGATTACTATAATAATAAATTCACTCTTACTCTTTTGAGTTGCCAAAGTTTTATTATCTTAAAAAAACCCATAGTTTCCTGATTTAATAAACGCTGAAAGAATTTTCAGATAATTCAGAATTAGAATCGCCGGAGATTCCCGATTTTTAAATCACAGAAGAATTTCTGAGCCAGAGCTTCTTGCTTTGGAGAATGAACTTATTTTAGAATTTTTTTAATGTTAGTTTAGGACTGAGGGACGATCGATTAACAGAGAGCTCCGGATAAAAGAGGGACGGATAATCAAGGTTCCACTGTACATCCTTTTATTTGTTTGTGTGGTGTTCACTTAATTTACAGCTTGAAGTGTTTTTGTACTGTATGAATTGTTTAGTTTGCAATGAAATTTCAAGGACAGCAGCAAATGTTGAGAAATTATTTTAGTCTAATAAATGGTTTCAGGAATATTTTAAACTTAGCTTACTTAGGTTAACAGGTTGAAGACTCTTTTTCAGTAAAATATTTTGTGAAGAAAAAAATGGTCATGCTCTTACAATGATAAATCATTCATCATCGTTTATTTATATATTTATAAATAATATCTTTCCTGTAAAAGGTAAAAATAATTAAGTACAGATCAGAAAACCAGTGTCCCATTCACAATCAATAAAGTAGAACCTTTTTATAAATCAGCTAAGTTCTAGTTTAAATTACCTGTCTTAGTTGAATTCTCAAGTGCAAAAATAAAAAAAGTCCTTTAAACAAGATTGTTGTAAGTGGATTATTAAAGAGTTAAAAAAAAATTATAAATTATTTCTTAACACTCATAGAGGTCTCAACTCAATAATACCGAAAATCAAAATAAACAAATCATGGAACGTGTTTTGTTAGATATTGCCAGATACAAAATCAAAGGCAACTAGCAAAGTGTTTGGTTTGCTTAGTTGCCATCGCAATAACAGCTGAGTTTAACGCAACGATATCAGAATCTATCCAAGGGATAATATATAGGAACAACGCACTGCAGCTCACTGGATCGGGCAAGTCTTTTAACAACAGAAATATTCTATTATATTGCAGATTGATCTACTGTAGCTTACAAAACCCTTCAAGAATAAAAGTTTATCACTCAACCTTAAATCGTCTAATATTATTCAAACTGAGAAGAAGAGCCGTCGGAATGTTATTATATCCATACATAGGGGGAGTATTGTAGGCGTAGGGACCATGCAATTGGAGGCATAAATACTGGTTTGTGGCCCCGACAATTTTGTATTATCTAAAAACCCCTGTTTTCAATATGGGACAGGATAGAGCTGTATCATATGATACACTACCGAGTGCACAGTGACGCGTTTATGGATGTTGGGGCCATAGGCGGCCTCCGAATTTGGGGCCCCTCGCCCCCCCCCCCCCCCCCAAAAAAAAGAAATTAGAATTAAAAAAAAATCTTAATATTCGTACAAATAAAAAAGCTTGATGAAGGATGAACCAGTTTGTAAATTGGGATTCTCCCCTCCCCTTTTTTGGAGCATGAAATGCTAGTGACGCAATCGGGGCTGAAAAAAAGAACCATGGTCATGTCTAAATATTACAAGAGACAAGAATTTCACTTATACTTTTAATGCCCTTATCTTATATTTACATACTTATTTTCCATTTACAACTTTTTCTTTCTGCATTTTCTTTTTGCAAATTCGTTTATCACCTCGTCGAAATAATTTTTTTTTGTTTCATCTGATTCGATGTTCAGAATTGCTAAGGCGTTAATCATATTTCTCTGCACATTCTTTATTTTTTTTAGTGCAGAGAAAGAACGGTCTCCAGTTGCATTGCTTATCGGAATTGTTAGATAAATACGCAACAGCGTCCGCTGGAGACCAAAGGTGTTCTTTTCTTGCAAGTATTAAAAAATGTTTTATTTCGTCTCAAACACTTTCGTTGCAGTCGTTGTTAGACTTAATATCCTCCCTTTACTTTGTTGTAAGTTTAGTGGTCATGGATTCGACTTCGTCAGCTGAAACATCTTCTTTCTCCTCATCATTTAAAAAAACAATCCGAACAGACTATTGATTTCCTTAAGCCCATTTCACACGGTGCACCTCCTGCAGGGTTCTTCCATAGGAATAACATGGAGAACCGCTATGAAGAATTTTTTCACGGTATTTTTTCGTGCATGCACGAAAAAGTTCTGCGACGAGTTATAGGTAGCCAATCAGCATCAAGTATAGCTCTGATGTCTTGTTGGCGAAATCGAGTTTGCCAAATAGAAAAAAAAATCTACTTTATGCTCGCCAATGTTTATTTTTGTACTCCTGCTCACGCTCTTCTCACTTTAAATATTTGAAATTCAGCTTACAAAATGAGTAAAGTGAAAGTCCCAACATTCACATGGCCTGTTGCCTTGGAAATGGATTTGATCGAAGAAGTCAGAAAATATAAATTTCTCTTCGATCCTAAAGATCCTCTGTATTATACCAAACGAACGTTCGTTAAAAATATCGACATATCTGAAAATTACCGAAAACTTAACCCTGCAGTACCCTCAATACAAAGATAAATTAACGTGTGGTAAGTTAATTTTGCTCTTCAAAGTCAAATATCAATAATTTGTTGACAAATACTTAAATTTATTTTATTATTATACGTTTTTTTTTTTAATCCAGTTAAAAGCCTACTGTGAAATAATGATGTAGTTATTTTTTAAAACATTACTCTGTGTTTAAATAGAAATTGATGGATTGAAAGATAATAATTTTTTATATAGCATTTTAAATAACGTACATGCAATCATTGATAAAATTCTTTAGAACCAATCATATATGGCTTAAGCATTTTAACATTTTAAACCTATCTATCCATCACATTTTGTCTCATCCCCCATATCATGCTTTATTTTCCTTTTTGGATAGTGAATTTTATTCTTTGATTTAGATGTTTGTTTTTAAATGTCATGTCTAAATTTTCAACCTATTAAATACAAAAACCAAGTGTTTGCGCAGTAATGGCCTTTGATATCCTTGCGCCATAAAACCCAAACATCCATCCAGAACCAGACATATTAAAAAAAAGTCAGTTGCATTTTTTTTATTTAAAAGTATTTGTACCTAAGAATTTTTTTATCATATTTATTTTTACAATTAAATTTCAGGTGAAGTAATAAGGAAGTTCTGAAATCTGCAAAATATTACCTGAAGGAGGTCAGGAAAGTAAAATCGTTGCCTTCTGGGAGCAGTGGAGTGGATCTGGTTTTGTTCCACGATGGGAACATTTTTCACATTTAAGATTTTTGGATGATGTTGATGTCCAATTGGAAACAGTGTCCAATTTTAAAGGGAGTGCAGCCATCTCGGAGCAAACTAGTGGACTAGGGAGTTGTTCAACTTCACAAGTAAGGGATTATTTCTAAATCATTTATGCAAAATAGGATGCACAACCTAAAAACTTATTTATGTTTCCAGTTGTTGTTGATGTTATTGTTTAATATATTACACCAAAATCCCAGTTATTCGACATAATCATTCAAAACTCCCACACAAGTATTCAAATACTACACATTATTTCAAAGGCAGACCCAGAGCCGTGGGGGGTGGAGTAATCTCCACGTACCCCCTTCCTCCTATTTTCAGGATTATGTGACTTTTTTCAGGGGGGGGGGGGGGGACAGGGCAATTTTCCCAATGGTTGCTGGCACCTTATCTATTGTCGGGTATGCCCTTTCATTATTTTATAAGAATTCAGTCATCTGTATAGCAAGTTCAACTCTGAATAGATAGTATGTACATACTGCTTTCAAGCTTTTTAATTTAGTATTTATTGACTCAATTATTCTCAGAATTAAACTATTTGCTTTGCTGCTCACCTTTAACCTGTCACTTCATTTTTATTCAACTTCATTTTATTCAACTTAGCAACTTCATTTTTATTAAAATGTTATTTTGAAGTTAAATAATGGAGATTCATAAGGTCCATAAAAAATTCTGACGAAAATTGGAAGACGTCTATTTTTTAAAAAAAATTTTGGAGGGAGGAAGGGCAGTTTTCACTTGCAGTCAAGTTCTGAGCATATACCCCACTTTTTTTTTGCCCCTACTTCTACTAATGAAAGTATTTTATGGTGATTCATAATTTTATTTTTTAGGTTCATGAATCTGCTATGGATTTGTCAATTGAGGATGAGGAGCAGGAATTACAAAAAGAACCCTTTCCTAGTTCTGCCCAAACTTTTGAGCCCAGACCAAAGAAGGCAGAAACGCCCAACAGTATTATGGCCAAAGCGGCAGCTGCTTTGGAGTCAATAATAAATCTCAGGAGACAACAGGAGACAACAGATGAACTTTTCTTCCGTTACTATTGTAACAGGTTTTCAGAATTGAAAAACCCTTTTCTAAAAAGAAAATTGAGGGCGGAACTGGAAGACATAATGTCAAGATATGAAGAGGAACACAAAGAATTGTCTAAATTTGGAACATTTTAGTAAATAAAAATTGAAAAACTTTGAACTGTTTTTCTTATTAAGTTTGAAACTATTTAAAATATTTTGAGCATTAAAACAGAAAACTATTTCGGTTCATTTTTGTTAATTGTAGGAGAAATAAAATTAACTTTAGTATTTTTAACTGGAAAGATATTCAGAAATATAGTCAGATTCAGGAGATAAAAAGTAATTCATAATTTATAATTACTATAACCCTTTCTTGTAAAGTTAATGAAAATGTCAAGTAGGTTCATTTGAGGTTGTTATCAACAACTAAAAATTATAAGTACTATCATTGTGGGTAACTTTGGTCTAAGAGAAGAAAAAAAATTAAACTACAAAAACTATTTAAACACTTTGAAATCGCCATGCATTTTAAGTATTGAACTTTTAGGAATAATTTTTAAGCATGTTTGTGTTAAATTTTATAAATTAAAAAAATGGTATTAGTTTTTAAAATTAGCACGCGACATGCAGGTTTCCAGATGACCAATAATTAAATATAGCATATTTATCCCCATGAATAAAAGTATAGTATAGAGTGTTTTCTTTGGTTGTTTTCAATACTTTTTTAGATGTTCCAGACAAAAGTTGGAAGTAGATTTTTGTCATTAAATGCTCCTGAGAATGTATATGTGGTATTGCCAAAAGTAGAATAATATTTTTTATATAATTTTTAACTGGAAAGATATTCAGAAATATAGTCGGATTCAGAAGGTAAAAAGTAAATCATAATTTATGATTACTATAACCCTTTAGCACATGGCCAAAGTTACCTGCTTCTACA
This sequence comes from Oedothorax gibbosus, assembly GCA_019343175.1. NCBI lineage: Eukaryota > Metazoa > Arthropoda > Arachnida > Araneae > Linyphiidae > Oedothorax > Oedothorax gibbosus. The sequence continues at coordinate 428,723 of JAFNEN010000529.1, forward strand.
GTATAGCATAAGCCAAAGAATACTTAAAAAGAAAAACATATGCTTCAATATAGTACTGGTTATAACTGTTCGTAATTATTATGTAAACAAATAAAAAAAATTGAAAAAATGTGCCAAGATTAGCGATAAGTATCATTCACAACAACCCCTCCAGGAACGTGTGACGTCAGAATCTGGGCAGTCGGACAACCCTATCAGAGCAGTTCCGTGCAGAAGGTTCACCGTGTGAAATGGGCTTAATAGGACTTCAGTCTGTTATCGAGTTCAAAAATCCACTTATCACAAATAACATTAACGGTATTAATTTTGTTTTCTCGTCCATTAACAACAATCTCATTCTCCACGTTTTCGTCGAAAAATACAGTGCGTTTCTACAGTGCGTCGAAAAATACAGTGCGTTCTGTTTACAATGCATTAAATCTCAATCAAAATTGAAAAAATCTCCAGAGTACCGTTACTATACGATCGATTTACAAAAATGGATATCTGTGTTGTCTAAAATCTCCCGTCAAAAACAGATTTTGTAATTTTTATTACAATAAAAGGGGTGTTTTTTTTTGGTTTACAAACAAATCGGGGGCCAACAAACCGTAGACAGACAGTATATAAATATTTGAAAGAATTGGAAATTCCTCGAAATCCGTGACGTCACGCTTGTATAGTTCGGTAAAAGGAGACACGAAAAAGCGACAATTCGGCGGTCGGTCAATTATTATGTTTGTATGCAAACAGTTGTTAGTCTAGGTATTTGTTATTAATTTTGAAATTTGGGGGCCCTCGCAATCTTGGGGCCACAGGCGGCCGCCTCTAACGCCTATTGGTAAACGCGTCACTGCGAGTGCAGAGTGACATTCATGGGTTGTTAGTGTTATAGTTAACATTTTCACGCAAGACAGAAAATGATGGAATCAACAAAATCTTGCATTTAAAGTAAAATTCTATAATTTTTTTACGGAAAAAAATATCCCACAGAATCTATAATAATAAAAGAAAGAGTCTATGTGTCTGTCTGTGGATCGTGAAATACCTACTTATACTGCTCTCAGAAATTCAAAATTTCCAATGAAGATTCCTTTAAAGCTTAGGTATGCACCTGATGCGAAATCCATCTGTTAAGTTAGCAGAGTGAATAGTGGACTTTGCAGAAGACATACAAAAGAAGAACATTTATTCAACGATAGAGACAAAAGATATCCAAACTACAAGTCGATGGAAAAACTTTAGAATGACCAATTTGATCAATTTTTACAAATCATACGATGCCGCTCATAGGGGGACACATATATATAGGGTCTAAAAATATAATAAATTACAATTTAAGCCATGTATTATGATCTTGTGTAATAGTCTTATTTTTAAACTAATGGGCCTGTTTTTGGTGGATTAGGTGTTTTGCTGACTCGGCAATTCCTCGAAAATGATAGTTATGTGTTACGTGTCACCATCTAGGAGGCTCTCGCTGCCAAGTATAAGGGAAATGTGCTTACCTAATGACACCTGTTCTTACTTAATAACGCTTAGAACCAAATATTTAATGTTAACGCTAATTATAATAGCCTCTAAGATTAATGATTTGCCTTTATTTAAACTTCTTTCAAATTCTTGGAAGAGAAGCCTGTAGCAAGTTAAATGTAAAAAAGAAGTTATGGTGAGAGTAAAATTTTCATTTTTTAAAATTAAAAAATAAGCTCTGTATTTTTATAGAACACTTCTAAAAACCATATATGTAAGCTCATGTACAAATTAAAACTTATTTCCATATGTAAGTTTTTTAATAAAAGATCCTTTGTATAAATATTTGTTGAAACTTGCATATAGGGTCACGGCCTGTAGCAAAACAAAGCCTCTTGCATCTGTGCTATTGTCATTAATAACCCAGAAGAGAGAGAGAGAGAGAGAGAGAGAGAGAGAGAGAGAGAGAGAGAGAGATCTTGAAAAGTATTTTTTAATTTTCTAATATCTCCCACTAATAAGGAAAATTTGCATTTTCATCATCTTCATGAATTCGTCATCTACACCTACAGCAAATATTTAACACGGAAATTTTTGTCTCCAGACGCCCCATTTTTGGCGGGACAGTCCTTTTTGCCTCACTGTCCCGCGGGTCAGTTGTCCCGCTTTTCTGTTTCAGTCCTTCAAGTCCCGAAAAACGAGGAAAATATAAATAAAATATAGATTTTGCAACAATTTTGCGAAAACTCTTTTTTAAAAACACTAAAATGATCTTCTATTATTATTAGTCCTTTAATTCTATATTTGACTACTCAGAATAACGGTAACTATCTACTAGTTTTTTTCCTTATTATTAGTCTTGCCCTTACAAATTAGGTCAGTTGTTTGTAGAAGGTGACAGGGAATTCGAAAACTTGTCGGAGAGGGACGGGGGCGAGGGAGGCACTGTCCTGATTTTTGTTTTCGAAAATATGGTCACATATACAAATACAAAAATTGTCGACCAACAACAGGCCAGAGGCCCAGAAAGGTTGGTCCAAAATAAATCTAATACATTACCAGTTTCCAATGACTATCAAGTTTCTTCTTAAAATCTTCTCTTTTCAAATGCACAACATAATCTGGTGAAGCATTCCACTCATTGACAACTCTATTGTAAAAATAATGTTTTCTTACCTCCCTTCTAAAGCACGATTTATTCAATTTCTGATCATGTCCTCTGGTCCGGCTATTTAAGGTAAAACCTAAGCCCTGCATGCCTCCCTGTTTTATGAACTTGAATAACTAGATTAATTAATACATTTATTCAAGTTCATAAAACAGCTCTCCTATTTTCCAGGGAATACATGTTTAAAGATCTTAATCTGTTATCGTTACTCAAATTTCTATTAGACAATTGAACCCAAAAACTTCATTAAATATTTAGAGCCGTTTTCAATCTCTAGCCGAGCAAATTCCTAAAATAGATCTTTGTCTTTCCGCGCTAACGGGCTAATAAATAAAACTTAGTGGTGACTTCCATACTACGGAGTTTCCCGTCCTTGTTCCTTATTTTCCTTTTAATCTAGTAGTCTGAATTGCGATTTCTAATTTTAGAAAGGTTTTTTCAGTCCCCACCATTCGTTTACAGAGTTGGATTTGAAACAGCTACTTTTTTTATTTCAATAGCAAGGGTTAATATTTTGTAATATTTTTTTTAACTACAGGGAATGCTTTGGAAAAAGTGAGTTACATATTTGTTTCGTTTCAGTCTCTTTTATTCAGTTACTAGCTGTATGGTCCCGCCTTGCTGAGAACCCGTTGACTTAAAAGAAAACATTTTTCTTTTTTAGGAGGCATGCCAACTTTTATTCCTAAAATTTTCAAAACAAAATCGAATTCGTGTTGGCGCATGCACAATACAAAAGCAAATGAAAACTTTCAAAGTCAACAAAAAAAAAGACGATAAATTTAAAAAAAAAAAAGAAGATAAAATTTAGAAAAAGAATGATAAAATTAAGAAAAAAAGATAATATTTATTTAGTAACTTTTTTATGTCTCTTACTGGATTTTGACGTTTGTCGACTGATCATTCCTTGTTACGGATCCTCACTCTTAGATGGTGTTAAAATATGGAAATATTTTATATCGCAATGTCACGTCATTGCAAAATGGAGTCAAGTTATTCGCCAAGTGCTTACATATGGGCGTATCAATGGCGTTTTTTGTATTGTTTTCGACCTGATGGAATTTCCATATTATTCTTATCCTCATGAACATACCCGTTAACTTGTTAAAAAATAATTAGTTGAAATGAAAAATTGATGGTTTCTGAAAAATAAGATAATTCAGAGTCCGAAGTCAAGGGCCTCACATTTACATTCGCACAGGGCCTCGCATCTGTTAAAGGCGACCCTGATTTTCCAAAAAGATGCTTTGAACATAACAAAAGGTCCGACTCCGAATCGTCACAGAAATCTAATTTTACTTTGGAAGGAGTTCAAAAATTCCCCAGTTAAAAAACAATGGCTTGAATTGGTCGTTACTAACTAAGCATTTTACAGTAAGGATGTCAGCAACTGGTACTTGTGAGTTTTGTAAACATTGACGCGTGTTTAACTCCTGCTTCCTTATCATTTGATACGGTCGAAACACTGTTGAAAAAAGGATTTGCATTTTTGTGGAGGTAAGTGAAATTTAATTTTCAATAGATGAGGAACACAGAAAAAGTTTTTTTTAAAAAATTTAGTTTTGTTAGTTGTTTTAGAACTTCTTTTCAAATGACCAATGGCTTCCTTTAAAACTGCCTTGCAAATTCGTTGTATCCGAAGGATTCAAAAGCGTATCACTGTCAGGGAGTATGGGGAACGTAATTTAGTTCAGTTAGTAGTTTTCGGTTTAATAGCGTTTGTCATAACGATCTTTGACTATATATTAAAATGTATTTTTTTTCTTCATTCTTGGAGGCATTCTGCGAGAATGAATCTCTTGAACTTTACTCGGCAATCAAATCAGGGCTAAACTTTTGAGTTTCTTCTTTAAGAAAATGACCCGTAAGTTTATAAGCTTTGCTAAGAAATACTATAAATGCTGAGAAGATGCAGTTTTCTCGTTTTATCGCTAGAAAATTATTTTGACTATAATTAAACGGACGATGCCACACAAACTTACGCATTTTTACTGGCGATTTACATCCATGGACTGTTTGAATTGTAAGAAATCTGTAGTAAATGTGATGTGACTAATTAATCAAGCATGTTCTCATAGAAAATCCTATTGTTGAGAAAAAAATTCTAAAAAAATACTAAAAAATAAAATACAAAATAAGTAGTTTATTCAAGAAAATTTTTTTGGAATTAAAAATATTTCCTTAAACACACACAGTGGACAGATGAGGAAAAATAAGTAAAATAATTTACCTTTCTTCGAGGATCTGGTAACTAGTTAGCAATGGTAATTTTTTTTTAATACTGAGCTATTTATCCAGTTATATTAAGTGCATTGGAATTTTTGTAAGTGATTTTTTTGGCGCGTAATCAGAGAAGAGTCATGAAACTCTGTCATTATATATTCATACCTTACAATAAGAAACCTAACTTTTTTACTCTATAAAGAAATATTTTTAAACCCGCCATCGAAAATCTTCAAGATGTCAATACCCCATTTTGCAGTTTTAAAATTCTTTCGAATACAATAGCGGGAAAGGCAAAAAATAAATAAAGGAGAAAGTTTATCGGTCAATTATATTTTTCACCCTTAGAACTTCATCAATCAATTACTTTTCAAGTGTTACTTTTCTACAACAGCAATTATATACGTTTTCATCAATACAAAGTTGTTTTCCCATTCGCCTTTCTTTTAAAATCTGCTGCGTTGTCCTCCCCTCTTCTTGCATAGAAATGATGGGTGGAATTGTGTAAAAATTAAGTTTTTTGTACTTCATTTGTACGTGAAATATTTAAATTTTTCATGTGTAGAATTATGTGAAGTTGAGTTACGTCTCTGGAATCATAAGAAATTCAAGTATTGTACACAATTATGAAAGTTTGGTTTATATGGATATGGGTGAAATTTAGATATTATTTGAATTTTAGGTGTTTCTTTTTTGGAATTTTGCAAAATTTGGGTATTTTATGTGCAAAAACCATGTATTATTTGTTATTACATACATGAAATTACGAGAAATCAGATATGGTATGTGAAAAATTGCATGAAATATAGAAATGATGTGTGCAAAAATTTTCTAACATTTAGAGATGTGTTTTAAAATTGTGGGAACTTTAGAGATATCTGTAAAGTTATATTGAATTTGGTATTACCAGTGCTAAGTGCGGGTAAACTCGGGATAACGCATCTCCCCACTTTTCAAGAAAATGGTTATGCGTCCCTTCACTTTTATAACATTGAAATCCGTGTCCCCACTTCTTTTGTTTACTTAGCTGTTTATAACTTTAAACGTAAGAAAACATGAGCAGTTGTAATCTTGTTCATTCATTTAGCCAAACTATCAGTTACAGCTTGTTCGTGCAACAGCTCTAAAATGCAGCATAAAGATACAACTTCTCTTTATATTAATTGATTTTTTTGTTAATAATGATACTTATTAACTTGTTTAAGAAAATCGAAAAATAAGTAGGGAGGTGCACTTGCAACCGAATTGTGGGCATCTTGTCCACTTTTTTCCTCTCCACTTCTACCACTTGGTATTACCATGGAGAATTACATGTGGTAAAAAAAAAATTGCTATTAAGGGCGAATGAGCCCGGTCGACCGCGGGTCTCCAAACTTTAGTGCCTTAGCGTTAATCCAATAGGAAAAAATATTTTCTAACCACATTTCTCCGGCTGTATTGAATATTTTTACAAACATTATTTTTATGATGAATTTAGATAACTTACAGGTCACTATAATTCAATTTTTTTAAATTGCTTCTAATATTTTGTGTAAAATTATTTATTGAAAAATTAAAAAAAAAATTCCAACCAATTTGGCTTAGAAAATATTTTTTCTCCATTGGATTAATACTGAGGCACTTAGGTAAGCAGTGTGGGAAGACTGCTTTCAATGTTGGAACGCTCCCCAAGGTTCCCCCTCGGCGTAGGCAGTTCGGAAAACCTTTCGGTGTGCCAAAAATGGATTCTCCGGACCACGGGGAACTTTCCACATCCTAACCCTCACTTTCATGAACCAGTGAAACACTTCTTTCCATTCTTTCTTTTTGGAATTTTCCCCGTTTCACCTCTTTTCTCAAGACAAATACGAACGAATTTCAAACGACTCGATTGATGTGAACGGTGCAAACATTTGGAATTCGAAATTTCGAATGTTTGTAGAAAGTGTAAACAATCTCTACAGCAACCGAGGAAGATTTTAGAGGAACGTTCCAATTAGTTATTAGAAGAACGACGGCAACAGGATAATTATCTCCATTCTTTATTGTATATTTGAGTTGTCATAATCACCACAAAGAAAAATTCTACAGTTCCCGCCTTTGTTTCCAGCAACGTCTTTGTGGATCGTTTGGAAATTAGACGGAGACAATTTCGCCGCAAGTTTTCAAGAAATAATAATTTTTCGCATTTTCTGCTGACAATGAGAAGATATTTGTGAATTTTAATTAATAAGAGACTTATTATTTCGAACCATGGCTGAAAAGAAGCTGGTCGTGTGTCTGAGTGGGGGAGGGCCATGGGGGTTCAGGTTGCAAGGAGGGGCCGGCACTGGATTACATCTAGTTGTTTCAAAAGTAAGTGCAATCGATAATTTAAAATATTTTTATGTAGACTTGTAATGTATATGTAATTTCTTTCAACTGTATTGTAATAGCACATGGTATGCAAATATTTAGCTAACCTGCGATTGTATGCAACAATCTGTTTAAAAAGCTTATAAAACAAAATTTCCGCAAGCCTCATATTTTTCAGTATCTCTTTGTACCTGACTAATAAACAGTATGAGGAATTTTCAAAAATGATGATCAAAGTATATTAATGGCATAATCCATTGTTTAAATCAGTCTTTTTTTATCCATGTGTTAAGTTTAATCCATATTTGAGCTTTTTGGATAGATTTTTTAAGGGGTCACAAATGAAAGACACAGTTTGGGTGTTCTTAAAAAGAACTTTATAAAAGTGTAGGCCAACGTGTACGTTTAGGTTTAATACAGGGTTTTGGAGTTGTCCCCAAAACAAAGTGACGAAATATGTTTAAAATTTTATTTGTAAAACTATTTTCCCTTTTTTCTTCATCTATTCCTTTTGCTTTGCCGGAGAGTGCTTTTGCGCAGGGTTTCATGCTTTGAAATGTACCTTGTAATATTATTATAAGAGCGTGGACTTGATATTAAATAAATTAACCCTTTTTTAAATATTACTTAAAAAATTAACATATCCTACTTTTTTTTACTCGAACGAGGAACGCTCGTTAGTAGACGAACAGGAGATGCGTGGTAGTGGGGCTGCCCTCCGTGCCGCATGAGGAAGCAATGGTTTCTTCGGCTCGGTGTTGAGGGTGGCCCCTACTGCCGCATCACTTCAGAGATTTGGGGTTGGTACAAAATGCCTCAAAGGCAGAAGTGCCTTACCCCCCGAAATATCCTCACAAAAAGACAAGTCATAGAGCTCCTTTTAGTCATACTGAGAAATAAAAATTAATTAAGGAATTTCATGACAAATTTTAAAGGAAAATGTCTTAATGCCAAGCTCCCATTTTCAACTGAGTTAAAAAAACAACATATGTTTTTCTATGTGAATAGTCTATGTTATACCATCTTTATATATTTAATACAAATAATACAGTTTAACTAAAAATCTCTCTGAAAATTAAACACTAATTTCTTAAAAAGAAGAATGTGACACAGTGTTTTTTATTAGGATTTTATAGATTGCATATATAATTTATATTATTTGCCTTACGCAAAGAATTAAACCCGGCGTCAGTTGTTTAATTAACTTTTTTCCAAATAACCAAATATCATCACAACTACCGTAGTAAAATCTGTTATGACTGCTTTTTTGACATATTAATAAAACACTGAATTAACTATTAAACTAGAAAATGAACCTCGATCATTGAAATCGCCAATCATCCCATAGAGTAAGTGTATCCATAACAAGTACATTGAAAACAAATTAAACAAGAAGTTCTTAAAGAACTAAAATAGCCTACTTTCCTGTTACTTAACTACTTACTGAAATTCTAATCGGGAAACAACTAGGTTCCTAACAGTAAATATCATCAACAATCGTTTCTACACTAGATTTATACACATTCGAAAAAACACAGCATCTAGCTATAATTTAAACTTCTAAAAGCCAAAATCAACTATTTTCATTAATATTCTTTCACAAATTAACTTAATATTATTTATTGTCTGCTCGATTTATTTGTAGTACGAAGAATAATTAAATATTTATTAATAAAAAAATAATGAAACTACTCCAAACTGCATTAAAAAAATAAGACATGTAAATTAAAACTAAGCAGAATTGTATGCAAAAAATATGCCTTGCCGCTTGCTTGGTAAACAATAAATGAACAATCAAAGATTCACATTGTGCTACATTTTATGACGTCTTTCCAAACTGATTCATGAAAAAATTATTTTGCTTCAAATATTTTTACATAAATAAAGTTTCTCATGACATTGTTGATTTGGCAACAGCGATTTAAATGACTCAAAATTGAATTTCAATGCTAATTCAAAGGGAGATTCACCGACAGATAGTAGATTTATGTCCGTCCTGACGTGCAGACAGGCGGACAAAAAGTATGAAAGTTGGGTCTCTGAGGTCACAGTTTTCTAAGAAAAAAAGAATTTTTAAGATCCGATGGATAGTACCGATTTTGGAAGGGGGTACGGACAGACGGACATCGACCACATGTCACTACCTACATTTTCTTAATTCTTTCGAATTAAAAAAAAGAAAAGTAGTATGAAAATGCATTTTTACTGTGATTTATTTTATTACTAGCAATTCAATACCCGTTTTTCGCACGGGAAAATAATATAAAGCTCACTTTATAGTCAAGTACTAGTATTTAAATTTAAACTATTCATTTTGAGCACGAAATGACATTTAACGCTTTTGGCGCGTTGTTTGATGACTTTAAGCCACTTGACTACGGATGTGGAGTAAATATTATAGTCTAACACGGAAGTTTTAAGAAGCTTTTATCGTAGTTTCTACCGTATTCATAATTTTTCCCATGCCTCTCACCCCAGCCTAGTTATTTGACACATAAATCTAAAATAATATGATTTCAAATCAGAATGTTACTTTTATGAAAAAAAAAATATTTGGCTCGTTTTTATTTTAGTGAGATTGAAAACTTATTTAACAAGAAAATAAAGTTTCCAGAATTTCTACCGACATCATAATTGTACAATGTTTAGATATTCCGGTATAGCTGTAATTGATCATAATTATTAACTATTTTTTTTTACCATTTTTAAAAACTAAAATCTAAGTTATAAAAAAACCCCTTACATTTGGCTAATGTTTTACTGATAATTCAGTACTTTTTTGGACTTCAAATAATAAAATTAAAAAAAACTACTATTTTCACTTTCTTACAAATGCAAAGTGTAAAAAAAAACTTTAAAAGGTTTCTTACAGCAGACATTATCAATAATGAACCCAAAGAAATTCATTTTTATATCTACCTTTTATGTAAAAAAGAAACTTCCCTTCTGTGTTATATCTTTCTTGCAGTTCATTGTCTTCATTTGCCAAATAATACTATCAAAATTTGTAAATAGTTGCATATTTTTTAACTTAAAATTTCATCCATTTTTTAACTATAACAAACCAAAGAAACAAAAATGAAGGAAATTAAAGATTAATTCATTTAATCAGAATAATTATAAACAAGTAGGACATGTTTTAACCAATAGTTTCCAAAGAGAGTTTTTAGAGTTAAGATCTTTGAGAAACGATGTTTTTAATTGTTTTTTTTAGCTTCCACACTACGTTTATAACGTAAAAAGTGGAAGGTATTTATAATCGTCCATTCAGTCTGTCTGTCTATCACTAACTTTCATAGCCCAAACTATATAAATGCTACAGACAAGTGTGATACGTCAAAAAATTCAGCGCATCAAAATTAGAAGAAATTGAAAATCTCAGAATTTTTTTTAATTCGAAGTACTTCAATGGGCTTGTTCACGGAGGATCTGGCAATAGCTATGCGGTTTTGTTTGCATGTCTATTTTGATGTCTTCCAACAGTATTGCCACCAGTTTTATGAGAAAAACTACGAAAAAATACCATTTAATTCTAAAATTACAAAAGTATTCCATAAAAATACTATCAAAGCGTTTCACGTTTTTTAAAGTAACTGAAAAGATTTCAAAATGCAGCTAGTATTTTTACGATATTTTTTTTGTAATTTTAGAATTTATTTTAGAATTATTCTAAAATTACAAAAAAATATCGTAAAAATACTAGCTGCATTTTGGAATCTTTTTAGTGACTTTAAAAAAACGTGAAACGCTTTGCTAGTATTTTTATGGAATGTTTTTGTAATTTTAGAATTAAATGGTATTTTTTCGTAGTTTTTCTCATAAAACTGGTGGCAATACTGTTGGAAGACATCAAAATAGACATGCAAACAAAACCGCATAGCTATTGCCAGATCCTCCGTGAAACAAGCCCATTATTAAAAAAACTGAAAAATTTAATGCTCATTTAAAAAGCATAAGAAACCATTTTAATTTGAATTAAATCACCATTGCCATTCACAACAATCGCTCGAGAAACTTGATTTCTTTTAAATAATAAATTAAAATAAATGTATTTTACGACATAAATCAGTTTGAAATGACGTCAAATATATTTCACAAAGATATTCTTTGATTGTATGCTGACATGAAATGTTTTGCTTTTGCTTAAAAGCGAGGATTATTACATATTTAATCTTTGATTATAAATTAATTTAGTAAACGATAAGAAATAATTATTGCATTTAATATAGAATTCGAACTTCTGTCGCGTAGTTTGAGTCTATTTGATACCAACATAAAGAAAAATAACTTTATGTTTAAAAGGTAGACGAAAAAAAGAAAATTTAATACTTGACAATGTTTTCTTTGGAATATAAATCACGGTAGTTCGCAATATTTGCGACGGGTCGCTCAACTTGAAATTGATGCACTGCAGAAATATTCTCCACCCACCCAATTTCGTTCTGTGCTGAGAGCAGCAGAATGTATGCCAAACAATTAAGTGTTGCCAAGTTATCTAAGGAGGAACATTACTTGTGCTGAAAAAAATATATATATATTTATTTGAAACTCTTCAGTTTCGGTAAAATGTTTTATATTTAACCGTCATATTTTCAGTCGTCTGATTTTCTTTTACATCCTATAAATTGCAAATGCTACATCCAATATGGTACTTGACAGTATCGCTAAAATACCTTCCAATATTAATTAAATTATGGTTTGAACCCAAATATAACAAACGAATATATTTTTTTGCAAAATAAATCTTTAAATAATTCATAAAAATTATTTTAAAATGGCTTATTTTTCATTGGTATGTCACGTGATCACAAACACGTCGATTTGGCTGACGTCACTAGTATATAAACAAACCGGTGTGATGTTTTATGCTTGCAATTAAACTGGATTAAATCTAATTTACTATTAAAATAAGAATTATATAGATAATGGAAGGAGGTTTTACAGAAGCAGATAGTTCAAATTCGCTTAAAGTAGATTCCAAAATGGTGTTTCAAAGTTTGTTTATAGTTACTAGTGACATCATAGATACCACGTGACAGCCACAAAGCGTTTTCGGGAGTGATTTTCGGCGTAATTTTAAAATTCATTTTTTCCCCTTTTTATGGGGTATTTGAAAAAAGAAAAAATACGGGTCTAATATTTTTGGCATAAGAATATTTAAAGCCAACAAATTTTTTTTAGTTATTTTAGCCCTATTGTTATTTGTCAGCATATTTCTAATTCTTAAAATGGCGTTAATATTGAATTTCATTTAGAATTTTAGAAATAAAGTATAATAGTAGGGAAAGGTGGTGTAAGATTATGTCGCAGGGTAAGATGGTGTACTTCAGTTGCTGTCACAGTAACTAATGAAAACCTAGAGGACAAGGCCATAACTATAGAGTAGGCTAAGGTACCCTGTAAATATAAGCTATTTTTCAAAATTATAAACTATAGCTATGACGTGTAAGTGTTTGTCTCAATTCGTGAAGATTTTCGCTGACCCTAAACTTGTAGGTAGGTAGGTTTGAATTATCTTCGCACTAGAGCTACACGAGGGCTATTCTCTAAACTTGTTGTTTTGCTGATTGTAAGCTTTTACATAAAAGAAACAATCAATTTTCGTAACTTTATTTATATTGTTGAATACTAACGATTTTTGAATCTTTCACAAAAAGTGTCAATCAAAACCAAATTATTAGTGGGGTTTGGGTAGGGTATTTTAAGTGGGGTATGACGGGGTAGTGGGGCAAGGTGGGGTCACTTACGTCATGAGTTGTTGTTTCTAATGCCACTCGGTAACCGAGCCCGGAGTAGAGAACTACCCGATTTTTAAGGCGAAGTGGGGCGGCTTCCGTTTTTATTTATTGAGCGCCACAAGGGAGGAAGTCCGACTGTTGCTCGTCAGCATGACACATCCGTTTTACAGGAAGGTCCCTTTCACACATCCATTCTCACTCATCGGAATTTTGATCCAGATCAAAGGCTGATAACCCCCTGATCTGGTACCCCCGATGTATTAATTTGGTATGGGAAAGGAGGACTTTGTGACCACGACATATTTAACGTGCCCCAGCCACCATTAGCAACACGGCGGTCTTTAGCCGAATACAAGGGCCGACCCTGCAACCATCAGAATTGCGAGCACCGCCGAGGACAGAAACCACAACCCTTCCGATGCGAGCACGATGCTTCATTCGACTGAGCTACCGTGGCTCTATGTCATGAGAAATGCAGAAATAGTAACATCGTATTATTTTCACCTTCTACTTAAATACGATTAAATCTATATCAATTTAAATACCAAATTCTTTAAAATAATGCAAGAACATCGTTATATAACGCCAGAAATTCCACAAAAAAGTATTTTACCTGCATCAAAAAATTAAATTTAAACAAAGTTATAAAATTAGGTTATATAATGCGCCATATGATGCAATTTAAACTCATTCAGTTTATTCTAACGTTCAAGGTGCTCGAAATTGAGATCTCCAACGCCCATTTTCTTAATTTTATTCTCACCTTCACCCAACCCACCTGAACTTCTAGACAAATGACATTGAATTAAAGCCAAAATGTGCGTCTTAACTTTGAAATAGATTACAAGAGAAGCAACTACAATTGTTTTGAGTTTGAGTGACGCTGACGGCTGTAATGGGGGTACAAAAGTTTGAGTTACTTTGGGGATTTATAGTAAGAGAGAGACATGAGTTGTGTGTAGAAAGGTTAAGTTTTGTTAACTTTTATTTAAAGTGTTAACTTGTGATAAATATGTGTATCCATTATAGCGGGGAATATTTCTTTAAGATTGAGTTAGCTTGTAGAATTCAATTACTTCTGCCTTAAGGAAACTGTTTGAACGAAAATTTGTTTTATAGTTAAGGGAAATTGAACTTATGTAATATACGGACAACTGTCTTGGTGGTGGAATTTAATGTGTATCAATGGTCAATTTAACGTGTATCGATCAATTAATATATTGGGTAGAAATTGATATATGCGGATTACTTGACTACAGTACTTTATATGCCTTGGGTCTTTGAGTACGCGATGAGGTCGATAATATCTATTTATACGTTGCATGAATAACTTAATTTAGAATTTTATACCTTATTAGGACTTACAATGAAACACAATGATAGACATACAATGAAAACAGTCGGTTTGTAGGAAAAATTAAAAGGGGGATTCATAGGGTTATAACTTAAGATAATTAATATAAAAATAGTTGAATCAAAATTACTATTTACATTTTCTTCAAAAAGGGTGGATATACATAAACATTTTCAAATCAAGTGCAAATTGAGTAATACAATTCAAAATTATTTTAAAAGTGCATTATTAATACTCGTCTAGCAAACGATAACAATTTTGCTTTCAAATTTGCTAAATAAAACAATTGATTTGGCTAAAAAATGGTTACATTATTGTTTTTATGTTATTTCAATAATTCAACGTATGTATCATACTAATTTAACACTGTTTCTTTATGAATTTTGCTTTGAAAACTACAGCTTGTTGTGGGGCAGCGGTTATACTGACAGCTGCCATCATACAGACGTTCTTGTCTACATTTTAAACTTATTACTACACCAAATTTTAACATCTATTTAAGTAACCCCAAACGAATTTTTTTTTTGTCATAACCTAACCCAAGGATGTGGAACGGGCAAAAGCCCCTTCAGAATGTCATGCAGAAACGCTGAGAGGGTGACATTCGATCTAAACATCACTGGTTATGCGTACGGGGGAAGACTGAGAATAGACGAGAGTTATTTTAGTAACCAAGATTCTTATTTCCCCCTGGAGAATTATGTGCAGACAAAACATGGCTGACGAAGTAAAAGAAAAAGTAGAGAAGAACAGAAATACTGTAAAAAATGTATCCATAAAATGTAGCATATGGTTGACAGAGTCAAGCAGGATTGACAGATGAAATTTCCAAAAAATATCCTAGTCGAGGCTCAAATTGCCAAAGTTAGCCAAATGTAATTTTTAAGCCAAATGTAATGTCACTTTCTGCGAAAAAGTACTTATTGTACGTCATTTTCAGCATAGTTTATAAAATATTAGTGAGTTTTGCAGTTAAAAATACAAGTAAACACATCCAAACGAAAAAGACGAATAAAATTATAAAATGCTGAAAAATACTTAAAAATTGAACTAAAAATAACAATTAGCGGGCAGTTCAAAATAAGTCCAATTACCACCCAAAACAGTTTTTGGCTAATAATTAAAATTTGTATCCAAAATTAGCCAAAATGACAAATTTTCGCCAAGTTTGACAAATTTTTGCTATTGGTTTATTTCAAATAAGTAATGACAATAATCAACTTTAATCACTTCAAAAACGGAAATAATTTGCCCTGAGAAAAAAAAAATACTCTACTGACAGCGTTATATTCTTGGGCAGTAGTTATTAAAAGTTTAATTTATTTCAGAAATTCTCGATGAATTCTTCCAAAGTACTTAGTAAAACTGATTCTTTAACTAACTCATATTTTAGCTATGAGTTACATTGCATTCATAGCAATGAATTTTAAATGGAAGGTGTAGTTTATATATATATATATATCTAATATATATATATATATATTATCTTCTATATATATATATATATAATATTGAATATATATTCATAATATATATATGATATATATATTATATATATATACTATATATATATATATAATATATATATATATATATATAATTATATATATATATATAATATATTATAATTATAAATGCTATATATATATATATATTATATTAATATATATATAAATATATATATATAATATATATATTAATTATATATATATATATATTATATATAGTATTATATATATATAGATTTGTTACATATATATAAAATATATATATATATCTCATATATATATTATATATAAAACTCCCATTCTCCAACGTATAACTAAGACATGGGTCCGATCCGTTCTTTGGTCTGAAGTAATAAATTTGGAAAAAATTCCAAACTTATATCTGCAACATTTTAAATGTACTCATAAAGAAAATAATTCTCAAGAAAATAAACCTAGACTCTTTGATGAAAGTACTAAGAATCGACTTCACATTTTCGAAAGAATTGCGTCATAAATGTCATAATTTTTCTCAATGACTCATTTAACGAGATGAGTGAAGAAACGAATTGATTGTAACTTCCTCATTAAGTGAGCCTATTATTCTCAAGTGCATCAGAGGCGAGTTCTTAAGCATCAATAGAACTCCGTTGTTTACATATAATAAAAAGGGGATGTATATACATAGTTCTCTGCTCCATATTATGGAGGGTTTACATTGAATATGCTTTTTAACAATAAGTTACACAAGTGTGTGTTAAACAATCTTGACGAAATACAAGAATATATTCTTCTTGTGATTGTACAATTACTATATCTTAACTTATAAGTATTTTGAATTGAATAACTTATTCTTCTAAAATTGCAAAATGATTTTAAGTTAATTACTTTTCTGTCCTTGTTAACTATGTGGTCAAATCAATTTCAATCGTTGTATCAAATGGTAAAGGAGATTTCAAAAAATATATATATTTGATTTGTACTTTTTTTAATTTAAAAGTTTTTTTTTGTTCTGCATTAAATAAGATAAAAGAAAATTGTTGGTAAAAGTTATTGTTCATGTTATCTGAATAAGAAACTATTCATACAACAAATTCATGTTATTGCTACATTCTCGACTTTATTCTTGATTACTAAATTCATATTCTATTCTATTCTATTCTTTATTACTAATTCATATTCTATTCTTGATTACTAATTCATATTATATTCTTGATTACTAATTCATATTCTATTCTTGATTACTAATTCATATTCTATTCTAGATTACCAATTTATATTATATTTTAGATTGCTCATTCCTATTATATTCTTGATTACTAGTGCATATTCTATTCTTGATTAGTAATTCATATTTTATTCTTGATTAGTAATTCATAAAAATATATAATTTAAAATTTGAAAAAAATGTTGTTTTTTTAAACAGATTTTCATAGAATAAAACAGAAATTGACTTTAAATTTCCAAATTTTTAAAATTCCAATAAATGGATGTTTCGAAAAGTACAGTTAGCTATTCGAACATTTAGAACAATTGAAATTCGGGTAATAAATATCAAACAACTCATAGTATTGGATACTTATGTAGTATGCTTATGTAGCTACTTTTTTAATTGTGAACAAATAATTTGTAATAAATTTTGTAAAAATTCTTTCAATAAATCTTTCAATAAATTTTGTAAAAATCTGTTTTTTTCGAAGTTTTTGTAAACTACGCCTTCTTTTTCTATATAGTACTTTAACTTTTGTAAATATATTTTTTAATACAAATATTTTGTTTAAAATTCGAACAAATTTCAAGGAACGCCATATATCAAAATTGGTTAAAAAAGTTTTCTTTTTTATGTATCTTAATCTGCCAGTCAGTCTTTATTTACGTAGTAGCATATGACCCTGGCATTGCTTTGTGTATTTAATTAATGTCAAGAGTCGATGGCAAAAGTTAATGAATGAATAAGGGAAAGAAAAAGAACCATATAGATAAATGTATATGACATATCAATAAGCATGATAATTGACTGAACTGAATAAATGATCAGTTACCATTATCCAGTTAAAACTGACTGAATAAAGGAGAAGTGGAGGAGAAGATGTACTAAGTATGGAAGAGTGTTTTATTAAGTAGATGACTTATACTACGAATTTACTTACAGTAGAATTATGGATAATGGAGAGTCAGTAAGATTTGATGAGCTGTAACTGTTTTAGCATAAACTTTAAAGTGGTAGTAAGTTTTCAACTCTTGCATTTTTGAATTGAAGAAAATACTTAAATTTTGTGTTTAAAATAAAAAGTTCTAGATTGAATATTTTTTTAAAAAAATAATATTTATGTTTAGAAAAGTACTTAAGCTAGAATATTAATAAAATTTTTATCTGAATCAAACAATAAATTCGATGACAGAAAAACATGCATTATGCAATAATTTATGCACCAAGTACTTAAGTAAAAAATTTGAAAAATTAAACGAAGTGAGGTATCTGTATTTGACGAGCAAGGCATGAAGCGTGTAAAATAATTTCCCCGAAGTTTAATTTACGCATGAGGTTTGGACACATAATTATTTACAATCACGTGTGATTTTTTACACTGCATACAAGATTTTAATGTTGCTGAATAGTTACCCAAAATTTTAAAATTTAATTTATGGCCTGCTTGATATAGATTTTTTTCACATTACATGCAAAATATAAGGTGCAAAGTTTGATGAAACAGGGCGAGAAAGGTATTTTTGGGAACTTGTGCTTAAAAATAACTTGTGCACATTGGTTTTTTTTAACAGCTTGTGACTTTACACACGATAATTTATTTGAATAAGAGGATATTTTGCACAGGATTATAAAAAATTATTAGATGATCGATAGAAATATATTTAGTCTTGGGTGAATGAATTCTATAATTATAGTAGAATGTAAATTTGGTGTTCAGATTCGATAAATTTCAATACATAATGCAAATATAAATATACAAAAAGTTAAATACTAAATTCTGTTTAGGGAATTAAACTCTCTACTTTATTTCGAGAATGAACGTGACTATCTTTGTAATTTGGTAATTGAATAGTGTCCGGCTGTCTATTTCTAGCTTTAACACAGCCAATTACGCTTTATACGTTACTCACAGACAAGCTTGTTGTTAAAGTTGGTTGGTTGGTAGACATATATTTGCAGGCTTGTGTGCTTGGTCACAAAGACCCGCTTATAAACCTTCGTCAAGAAGGACGGACACGAAATACACACACTTACAAGACAGATGCTGCCATCTATCACCACATCCACAATTTAGACATGTCCCTGAAGGGGAGGGAAATAGTCTCCAGGGACCTGTTCCCGTTGTAAACTGCGCAATGACCGACCACAGGACTTTCGGACCCAACAGATTTAACGAGCACGTACTCCGCATATACTCGGTGGGTCTTCACAGGTGTCGAGACTCGATCGCGGGACCTTCCGACCCCGAGACCGAGATCTTAACCACTAGGCTCCCCACGGCCCTGTTGTTAAGGGGAACAGTAAGGTAATATTCTCACCTTTATTTATAGCCCTTTTCTGATGAAAAAGACTTAACACAGATAATGAAGAACCTCGTAATTCAGAACCGTGGTAAAGTGAAGAGGTCGACACCTGATCTGGCCCAAAGCGAAACATAGAGCGACATCGTACGCTAACGCAGTCGTGACTTTGGACTCCATAGATTAAAAGAGAACGTCTGTCCCAATGTAATATATGGATAGCAACAAACTAGGGCACGAAGCCCATTTTTTTTGCATCAGAGCAGCATATTAATGGGGGATAGATAACGAAGCAAATCGTTTTTAGCTAATTTTTACAAATTTAGAAGATAAAATATTCGTCCTGTTAAAGTGGAGACAGGTCCTGACCATCGCCTAGGGCGGCCTACGAAGCCCGGGCTTTGGGTCCGCGACTTTTGGTGGTCCCAAAATTCGCTAAACCTGTACAATTTGTGTCC
Source organism: Oedothorax gibbosus (assembly GCA_019343175.1). NCBI lineage: Eukaryota > Metazoa > Arthropoda > Arachnida > Araneae > Linyphiidae > Oedothorax > Oedothorax gibbosus. The sequence goes on from JAFNEN010000529.1 coordinate 448,447, forward strand.
CACCTCACTATTGTGTTTGCTTTTATGACAAACTCAATTTAAATTAATCATATTTTTAAGTTTTCTACAATTATAAGCACCCTAATTGTTTTTTCTTTAAAAATATTATATTTAAAGAGGAATTTTACTTTCAAAGGTCATAATTTTGCAGTACATATACTTAGCAGCAATATCTTTCGGGAAAGGGCCCCAATTGTATCCGAGCCTAGGGGCCCAACTTGCCTCGGTCAGGCCCTGAGTGGAGATATGATTAAACGGTGTCCGGTTATGAAGGAGCCAATCGTACGAATATAATTGTTGTCTAACCACCTAAATATATGAATCTGGAAAGTATGTGCCACTTAGGGTAAAAAAAGTTAAGGAAATATTTTGATATTTTTCAATATTTGGAGAATATATTCAACATGTTTTTAGATCAACAAAGACCCCCAATCCTCTTGCCAAGTAGGTCAGAGGAAGCGCATGTCTGGCAAGCCTCCGTATCCGAGACGGGCAATTTTATTTAGGTACGGAAGAGACATTTGTTAATATTTTAGAGAACAGTTAACAGTAGTTAATGTTCTTTCACCTGAACTTCTCAATCTCATAGTTTTGGAAATATTAATTTAAGGTCAATATAAAACATACTTTATTATTTTTTTAAGATCAAGGTTTTAAGCTACGTTTTACTATTTGGCAATAAGGGTGCAAAAACATTTTTTTACATGTATCGTTAATGCATTTTCACTTATTGTTAAACAACTGTTTTCCTTTTTTTTATAAATTATCAAACTGCTTCCTTTTTGCAAGTTCGTCACTTAACAGTGGTTCTAAAACAACCATTAACAAACAAAATACATTTTAATATCATACCATAAATAAACATATTACAAGAATTTTAATTTACAACTTTAATTAAATTAGTTTTAACTCTGCAGGTGACAAAAAAAACACACACATTATCATAAGAACAGTGTTTCTCAAATTTGGTAAACGACATATTCTATTTCTTGCCTACTTTAACAAGCTAGTGAAGAAGAACATCCAGTTGTTTTCTTAACATCTCTATTTTTGGATGCAACACAAAAGCTAAAAAAAATTTTTCTTCAAGGTCTTTATGACCGAGCATGAACTGCTTGAATGGGTTAATTTTCTTTGTTTCAAAATTTTCAGACATCCCCATTCAGCAACTTTTACCCTTCGTATCTTTTAAGCAGATTACGAATATTGTTTTCAAATTTTTTTTATTTAGCGTCAGACAATTTTTTATGCAATTTTAGCAACAGGAGTGCAAAATTTAACTATAATAACTGCTTACTTCCATACGTTAACATTAATGACATGTTTCCGATTAGTAGGATAGTGTTTCCTTCATTTTCAAAGTTAAGAAGTTGAATGCCTCTGACGCATGAGCCAGACAATTCTTATGCAATTTTAGCAACAGGAGTGCAAAATTTAACTATAATAACTGCTTCCTCATACGTTAACATTAATGACATGTTTCCGATTAGTAGGGTAGTGTTTCCTTCATTTTCAAAGTTAAGAAGTTGAATGCCTCTGACGCATGAGCCAGACAATTCTTATGCAATTTTAGCAACAGGAGTGCAAAATTTAACTATAATAACTGCTTCCTTCCATACGTTAACATTAATGACATGTTTCCGATTAGTAGGGTAGTGTTTCCTTCATTTTCAAAGTTAAGAAGTTGAATGCCTCTGACGCATGAGCCAGACAATTCTTATGCAATTTTAGCAACAGGAGTGCAAAAATTTAACTATAATAAACTGCTTCCTTCCATACGTTTAACATTAATGACATGTTTTCCGATTAGTAGGGTAGTGTTTCCTTCATTTTCAAAGTTAAGAAGTTGAATGCCTCTGACGCATGAGCCAGACAATTCTTATGCAATTTTAGCAACAGGAGTGCAAAATTTAACTATAATAACTGCTTCCTTCCATACGTTAACATTAATGACATGTTTCCGATTAGTAGGGAAGTGTTTCCTTCATTTTCAAAGTTAAGAAGTTGAATGCCTCTGACGCATGAGCCAGACAATTCTTATGCAATTTTATCAACAGAAACGCAAATGGTTGTAACATAATGGTTGTAATAATAACTAATGTTGTTTGAGAATAATGTAAAAACATGTTCAATAAAAAAAATTTCAATCCCTTTTAGCTTTAACACAAATATATCTGATAATATGAGAGACCTCATGTTAATGAGCATCAGTTTTGAATTAGATTTTTTACGGGTTTCGTCCAATTGTTTTCTTAAAAAATAAACTATCTCTAAAGTTGGTTAGTTAAAAAAATCCAAATAGGTTTTTCTTTGTGTTCAAATATTCATAAGTAATATATATTATTTAAGATTTCTATTCCGTACACATCGAAACAGAAAAATATTTTCAATATTCCGAAGTCTCCCTCCTCTAAGAAGCATTATAAAAAATTGGTAAAGTAACATCAAAAATGCATATAAACCCATGATGAAAGTGATGTATGTTTTTTGTCTTTGGTAAACGTGTGGTAATTTTTAAAACTTTGGAATCCTGGATCATTCCTAAATTTTTAGAGGTAGGAAACTAAAGAAGAAAAAAAAGTGGTTTGATTGGAAAAGCGTTTTTCGACAAAACGATCTACGAAAATTGTAACTTCTACATAAATTCAAAGCCTCCAAAACTATAATTTTCTATTTCTCTTTATAAAGTTGTCAGGTTTAATTCTACCACCATACCTAAACACGTTTTACGGCATCGTACGCTAAAGCGGTCGGGACTTTGTCCTTCACAGATTTAACGAGCACATCTGTACTCGGGGACCTCCGTAAATGTTAATTTTTTTTGTATAAAGACGAACAGTAAGGCTGGGTTTAGAACCCGGGACCTTCTAGAAAGATGCCGATGCTCATCTATATCGGTCACAGAGGGCCCGATTGTTTATGTAAAAATATGCAAATATGCATGTATGATTATTATTTTGTTTTCTTCATAGGTTCGCAGGAAAAGTAAGGCATATAAAAAACTGTTCGAAGGGGATCGGATTCTGAGCGTGAACGACCAATCTTGTCAGAACCTCACCTACGATCAAGTGATGGAGATTGCCGACAAAAGCGGCACCGAACTCACGCTTGAAGTACTGAGGTAGGTGTTTGTACTCAACATAATTTTCTAGAGTCAATGGAAAATTGGCTTTACTTAAGTAGGCAGGGTCGTGACAACATTGGCGAAGTGGCGGCAAGCGCATACTAAGGTCATTTTTCTGGTGAACGAACGGTCGATAGCTAGCAGGAGGGCAAAGAAAAGAAAACATTAGACATTAAAATTCAGACTCATATTAACGATTTAAATATGAAACAAATCTTTGTTAATATACATGTTAAAGATGTTTTTAAGACATATTTATATGTTTAATATGTTTTTTAGTGGTTCATTTGTTACACTAGGGTTTCTTTTAAATGTTAACTTCTTAACGACTCAGTTGTGAATACTATTAAATGCCTCCTTTACTGAATGAAAACGGTATCTTTGCGTTTTCCAAATTCGATTTCTTATAATTTAATTTGTTCTACAATTATGCCCAGCATTATAGTTTTTGATTTGTCTACTATTTTGTTTATTTTGATAAACTTATGCCAAAAGCTAGTTTTCGCACGGCAAATTTTTTTTGCGATCGTCGTTAATGAGTTAAGTTATGATGACATTCCTTGACAAAAATACTATTACTTAGAATCACATAATTGAACATACCTTTAATTAATGTTTATATTAAAGATTTTACTCTTGTAAATTTTGAGATTTATGAAATAGTTTCTTACTCTTTGAAGTTTTAAAGTACTGTAAAAAGCTAGAAAGAAATGCCTTAGATGCTACTATAGAAATGCACCTTTTCCCCTTCATGTTTCATATTGTTCGTCATGGTATTATTTAAAAACTTGTTGGTTAAATAATTAAACATATTTTTTTAACTTCCGTATCTCTTTCATATAGAATTTAAAAAAAAATCATGTCACCAACTTTATTTAATGCTACTTATTAATGTCACCTTGTTTAATGTTATGAAATTAAACACAGGCCTTCTGGAAGAGTATTATAAATATATTGATTCTTGTGCGCTTCTAGAAACTGATATTCTTTAAAAATAACCATCTCTAACTGTAAAACACAATGTAAGATCTGTTTAAATTTGACAGAGAGTTTACACAACGTATTTTTTTTGCATTTGGTTATTAGTTTCCGGTTCTTGAATAATGTTCAAGGCATGCAAATATTAAACAGATGTTGTTGAATGGGTTATAGAACTGCTTCGTTCAGGAAAACACACTGCCCACCTGTGTGTGCGTCTATGTTTATCAAACAAAACCGTCTACTTGCTTTGGGAAAACTGCCAAGGGAAAGCATACAAACTGCCGGAAAGAAGTGACCTTTACAGGAAGGTTATAATTAAAGTGTTGTTTTAAAGTGGTTTTAAAATGAGAGGTACTGGTCAAACGATGTTTAATTTGAAAGAAAATTCGTTAGCGAACTGAATTTCTTTTGGCGAATTTAAAGGGAGCTCTGAATATCGGAGTAAGGGAATGAGCAGACGACAACCTTCAAATGGATTGCCCACAGATTTGCCCACAAAATCATCTGATATCATCATTTAATATTAAATACTGTACCATAATAATCCGATCAATTATATGCACAATATGGATTCCAAAGGGGTATTTCTCGCTGACAGTACCTGTCAAACGCTACCTTTTGATAGCCTGAACAGATTTGTTTTAGTGATTAACTTAGTGATTAAACGAAGACTATCTTCACGATTTTTAAAACTAGATAGTTGATTAACAAACTAAATTGTAATGCAAAATGCAGTATATCTGTTTGCCCTATCTATTGGTGATTTTTTTTTTGGCTTCATTAAATTCCTCTTTTACTTCATTCATTCTCGATTGATTTTTGTTAAACACTATTCCATTTATATAAATAATAGATTCCTGACATTTATCCTATTTACAAAGTCATACGGTTCTAAATTAAAAAAACAAACATTTTAACCTCTTCACTCCCAGGCTTAATTTCTCGAGTAAGAAGCTGTAGACTAGGCTAGCAAAGCTGTTGCTGCAGCTGTTTGCTGTAGAGTGGACGAAGCGAAGTACGTATTGTACATTCTGGTCGTTGATGATCGAATTGAGAGGCTGAGTACGTCCTGGTAGTGAAGGGGTTAAAATTGTTTTCATTCATAAAAATGCCAGTATGAAGCAACAACAAAAAATTGAAGTGTAGTGGGTGGAATAAAGTGACACGCGCAAAGTGGCCAAGAAGTGTCAAGGAATAAAAAAAGAAGAAAGAACTATCTAAAAACAATAAAAAAATCTAGAAGGGTCCCCCTTCTGCACGCCACTAAAGCAGATCCAAAGTTAGAAACCGAAATACCACGAGTGCCTTTGAAGAAGTCAAGAGCAAAAAAAGATAAACCTTCTAGCCCTACAGAATAAAAAAAGAACTAAACAGCAATTACTTTTCGCCCTTTTGCCACCAGTTTTAATCAGAACATGGTTGAATATCAAGATGCGATGGCGCACGGCTATAGCATTGATATGGGTTGAATTTGTGCATATAATATTGGATCATGTATGTCTTTGAGGCTGTCACATGTTGTATATTGTTTCTGGTGACGTTAGCGGTGTTCCGGAAGGAATTGGGGAAAATGAAGGATTGTGTGGTGACATTTTGGATACCTAAGAAGAGAGTGAAGGCCAAAGATGACAAGAGGAAAAGGTAAGCTAGGATTGTACTATTAGTAGATCATTGGTGGATATTTAGGTATTCGTAATTTATGTTTTTGGATAGTTTGGTTTCATTTTATAATTGCTTTTTTGAAATGTACGGTAAAATAGGAACACCGAGGAATGTCAAATTTTGATGATGGGGCGACTTAGCAAGGATATCGGTTGATATTATTCCATAATATTGGATGAATGATATTTTTGATGATGACACTAGTTGTGTTTTTTATGACCTGATCGGTATTCCGAAAATTAATTGTTGATATTTAAACATAGTAATTTGGCCTCTTGGACACCAATGGAGGTTCAAGCCAGAGTGGATAAGAGGAAAAGTTATGTTAAGATTGTATTGTTATCTGATGATTGGTATTTTCAAGTGCACTGCAGAAATAAAAAAAATCTGAAAATATATACTTGTTTGGTTGAACAAGTTGTTAACAAATAAATCGAAAACTCGTGCATTTTAATTGCCTTTTGAACAAATTGGAAATTTTTTACTCGCCCCACCCGAATCATTTTTTAGAATGAGAGTGTATTCATAACTAATGCATATTGATAGGTAATAATATTGTAGTGGTATGTGTTGACTTAGTTCACATACTTAATAACTTTTATAATGAATCAGATATTTTTTTGATGTTGTCCTGTTGCGATTTGCTTCAGAGATGTTTCAAAAGTGTTTGGTGAAACAATGTATGTTGTTCGTTTGGATACCAAAGAAGAGGTCGAAGGCTATAAGAGGATTGCACTGTTTACTAAAATGTGCAGAGAAATCAGGAAATGGGGAATATCAAGATGCAATGGCAGTGATTTTGGTTTAGTTTATTAATGAACAAAATATAGGATCATCGATGATGTTACTTTGATGCTTCTGTACTGTGTCTTCTGAGATGTATAAATGTACAGAGATTAGAATGCAACCTGTTGTTGGCCGTATTCATCGCATGTATTTATGAAGGAATTGCGGACAGCGAAGAATTGTGTGGCGGAATTTTGAATAAAAAAACAAAAGGTAAAGGCCATTTATGATGTTGCACTGTAGATTCAAAATAACTTAACTAGAAAACTGGAGTTTCATATTTAAATAAAAATTTTAATTCTGTTTGGAGGTTTAGAGATTGCTGCTGTTCTGTGTGTACTACACTATGCAAATTAGTCACTTATCTACTCTATAATACCGTGGAAACTCAATGTTTCTGACAATTGAAGAGTGTAGTAGCAAAACTTCGACAATTGAACGTACCAAAATATCATAAGTCGCCAATTTAGGGGTCGGACCATATACCTTAGTTATACTTATAATGTGAAGTCCGGTAACTACTCCCTTCAATTCTGATGAATCATCTTTTGGCTTTGCGTAAGTAAGAAAGTGACAGAATTAAAAGAGGGCTGCCGATGTTTTAGTTATGTTATAACGCTAATTTTTACATGATGTCTTGTTTCAGATAAAAATTGACGAGTCGTTAGGACTATTTAATTTTTTTTATCAAAATATTGACCTGCTTCCAATGGCTTTAGTAGTGTATTGAAATTGACTATCAGAAAGGAATGATTTTAGGATACCAAAAACTAAAAGAAAAAATAGCAGAGGTGACAATCATATTAAGACATATATTACGGTACAAAGATATCACTTAGAATTTGATGTTGATGGTATAACTATGATAAGTAAGGAAAATATGCATGAATGAAATCATTTAAAAATGAATTGATTGAATGAACCAAGTATAAATGAAATAAATTATTTTATTGACATTCCTGAGTGCTAAATTTAATAGGAGATAGTAATTTTATCAGACCATCGTTAATTATTTAAGTATTTCTAATTTATACATCTGAATGCATATTTGTATCTTCATCGGATGAGACATTCGATAAAGAATGCGATTTACTTGTGTACATATGGAAGGTAACAAATTAATAAATTAGATATATGTGCATCGCTTTGATTAGTTTATCAGATAATGTATTTGATTTAATATGTAAAAAGAATTAAATTATATGTTTTACCTTTTCTCCTCCAGTTGTCATATGCTTTAACATTGTTTAATCGTGATTTGCTTTACGGATAGTTTTTCTATAAACATTCGTTTATGCTAATTCAATTTTGTAATCATAATTACATACTAGGGGCAAATCAATTAAGTTTTGTCATTTGTTTCCACGTTACATTTTCGATTAGTAACTATAATTGCAAATGAATTACAGAAACATTCTTTAATCTCGCAAGAGTTTCATTTCTATGAGTTTAGTTTTTTAGTGTTGAAGTAGGATAATATGTAGGATGTTAATGCAACTCTATCATTTATTAAAATGTTTTGTGTCGCATTTACTGATTTCTGATTTTGGTAAAAATGTGCATTCATTTTCAAATTTGACGGCATGTTTTAAGAAGATAATCATATTTGAGTTTTAAAAATGTTATGTTACTTAATTGCATTGGATGGAATATGTCATTGAAATACAGTATTAAAAAAATGGAAGGGTAAAATTGAAGTGCTTAGTGCTTAGTGGAAGAACGTGCTAAGTGCCAAAAAAGTGAAACCGAGGTAAAAAACACAATAAATAATAAAAGTGTTTAATAATAGCGAAAACTAACATGTATTTCATTATGTATTTCAATTGCTAATTAAATTACTCGAAATATATTCATTTTTTTATATTTCATTATTTTCCTTAATCCGAAAGAATTAAAAAAAAAAAAAAAATGAAAGTAGGTATTGATATCGTGGAAATTTCCGTCTGTCTGTATCCCGCTTCTAAGTTCTGTTTCAACTTTCCACTTTTTTTTTAAATGTATGACATCAGAGACAAATCTTTTATAATTTTTGTTCATCTGTATGTATGTTTTTCCGTCCGTCGGGTAACCTATTCTTTTATAAAACAATATGTTATAGTTTCAGTTCTTAAAGACTAAATTTTTAAAGACAGAATACAGGCTCGAAAAAACCGCCGTCTCCGTCCTCGGCGTTCGAAAATTCCCGAGGACAACTAATTATTAATCCTAGCTTCCTCGTGGACGGCCATTTACCGTTAATGTTTGTGATACATTTTAAATTTTATTTTACCTTACAAGAGTCTAGATCTCAAATCTAAAATGACCTTTTAATCTACAAATCCATGATTCCTTCATCAGACGAAATGCGCATGCTCACGTAATCGGTAAACAAAAAAAAATGCTCAGTGTATGTGCTTTTGGACTTGTAACAACTAAGGAATTAATAATTACGTACAAAACACATTATGCACTGGTCTTAAAAAAGGAGCATTAAACGCGCAATTATGAATATCTACCTAACTGGAAAACCTCTTTCATATTTCTGTGCAGAAACCTCTGTAAATCATTACCTTGATTGTGGAACTGGCAAACGTCATATGTGATTTATTAAAAAAACGTAGTAACCTTGGATATATTGACATTCCAGCTAACTTGAACTGTGTCCTTTTAATTCTAATATTCATAATATAAATACGTGGCTGCTATCATAATAACCTAATATTTCTTTTATTAATGTATAGTGTAATCCCAGTAACTACTAATACATTGTGCATTTTATATAAATGTTTATAATAATTAAAACAAAATAATATTTTTATTTATTTAGAAGCAATTCATATATAATTAAAGTTTGACGGGTGAGTTTTAAAGGAGGACGGGTACAATGTTGGACAATCCGTCCTTGGGGACAGGTAAAATTTCTGAATTGCGCAACGCATTTGAAGCAACGCTCTGAAAGAAGCCTTCCAACTCAGTTTGGCAGTATAGTTATTCATTTCGTTGTCGCTCCCGTTTCTCCAGTCTCCGGAATCAACTTTTTCCATTCATCTTTGTATCCAAATCATTAAAACAAATTTCGGGGAGATTTTTTGAACCCTGACATGACATTAGATACTTATATTTTATACTGTTCGTCCGTCTGTCTGTCTGCTTTTCCATCCGTCCGTCATTGTGTCCTTAATAAGACGTTGTATAATTATTTCAGTTATAGCAGTCTTTAACAAATTCGTTTTTTCTGTTCGAAAGGTAAGGACATCGGATCATATATATTATATTTTTTCTTCTGTCAGTCTATCCGTACCATATTATGAACTGTAGTGAGTTTTTAAGTAACAGGAAAGCTGGCTAATCTAGTAGTACTTTCAGAACATCTTGTTACTTAGTAGTTTTGTTACCTTAAACTCTTGTCTGTTTGCATTTTAAAGGTTACGAATATATACAAAGGACAACTATTTAAAAAAAACATTAACATATTTCCAAGTTGCCACTATTATGTGATGAGTAGGCTAAAACTAATGTTTTTTTGTTTACAAACAAATCGTATATAGACTCTGCAGAAGCCTTACATAAACTCTCTTATGATACTTTGCGACAGACAGTATGCATATCTGATAATTGAAATTTATTACTCCAGGTATGTTCGCAAAAATATTTGTGAATGTTTTATTGTTTAAAACAAATGAAAATACATCTTATGCTCTTTTAAAATTATTGAGTTTTAAAAGAGCAAAAGATGTATTTTCATATGTCTTTTCATAGACTTTTGTCAGAATCAGATTCAAGCAACAGCATAAATGTATGCGTGAATGTTAAAAAAAATGGTTACGTTGATTATAGAATATCCTTGAACCCTCTTTTCTTTTTTAAAAAGTTAGTAAAATGAGAAAGGTCTATGTAAATCAACAGTTACTCAGCCTTGAGTTACAATTCACGTTCAAATATTTTACATTATTTTGTTTTCAGATAATGACTCCAACAGAAACCTTTGTTACCAATACATTTAACATAATATTTGAAATCCGAAGAAGAATCTTGCCCCTCCTTTCAGTACCAGAAAATTGAACCGAAGTAAGTAAATTGCTTCACCTTAGCAAATCCAGAAATGTAAGCAATGAGTAATTTTTAACTCGCATATCCATCTAGTGTTATGCAAATTGTTTGTATCGTTTACGTATTTAATGTGTATTCAATTGTTTGATATTGTTTTTGCATTTACACGTATTTCAATGTTAGTTCGTGTATTTTTTTGTTTAATTTCAATGTTAGTTTATGTATTTTATGTGGTGTAATAATGTGCAGTTTTAGTGTTAATTCCTTATTTTTTGCTGTAGTTATTCAATGTTGTTTTGAAAATTTTATACATGTCATTAATTAAACAAATGTTGAATGAATCAAAACGAATTTTAACTTGCATTTTTAAAAAAGTGGTTACGGAATAGTTTTAGATTTAAAGAATATGTTCATGTATGAAACTAGTATATAAGTTTTAAAATAGTTAACTTAAATCTCGGCACACTTTAACATCCACAGAGAGCATATATTCGTTGTAATCTGAGAATCAAAATTGGTAGCGAGTACCGCCTAGTTGGTGCCACAAGAAATGGCTATCAGTTCTGCGGAATATGCCGAGTCTGCAGAAGGCTTGATCACCAAAAATAGCAGCCCCATGTCGAAAATTGTTAATACATTGTTTTTGTTTACGCATTTTTTTGTAATTAGTGATTTTTTTAGTTATGTTCAGTTGTCTGTTTTTTGAGTTGCTTGGACTGATTTGAACCTCATGGAGACCAATATTATTGTTTAAATAAAGTTTCTTTTCTTTCTTCTTTCTCTTACATAATGTTGTTTTAATAGACCAGAGAAGAGACAGAAGGAATTCGAATAAAATCCGCCACACTTCTACCCCAATCCGACTCAAGAAGCATTCTAGAAGACTTCACAAGTCAAAAACTGGACGAGAAGTCAGCCCAACTGTCTGAATCCGACAGCACAAAAAACGTCGACCCTTTTCCGCCATTTTCGGATATCCTAAAGACGTCTCCCCAGGGCACCGCGAGAACCCCAATCGAAAACACGACCTCTTCGAAGACGGAACAAGTCACTCATGACGACAATGGGTTCGTCAAAACTACGGTTGAAACGAAACACGAGGTATTTAGCGTCTATTGGAAATTGTTAGAGATACTTATTAGTTTATACACTTAGATATACTTATGAGAGATACGTACCAGAGCTAAGTATTACAATTAGTTTTAAGTTCTTCCTTCTCGCTACAGTGTTATTTCCGGGCTAGAATGTTCAGTAGCAACGTTCAAATATGATTAAAACTAGCTGAAATCCACCACCTAGCTCCATCCACCTAGCTGAAATCCACCATCCATCCTAGCTGAAATCCACTAGCCAATCCACCACGCCAATGAGTAGAGTGTTCAGTTGTAATGTACCAACAAGATTAAAACTAACTTAAATCCACCGATTAAAACCTCAATGGCTGGAGTGTCCAGTAACTAACGCGCCAATAATATCGAAATAGGCACTTTTATGGCCGTTCTCTTGAAAATTATCCGATTGTTATGGGGTTAACCACCATTACATTTTTCAACGTACACTCTCAAAAATGATCCCTTTAGTCAATGGAAATGTAAGTGGCAGTTTTTTTTGTCTGAGTATTTCCGTTAACATCATCATCGTTTATTTTTTTGGCTTTTCAGAAAGGTAAATTTCCGTTAATTGACACCATTTTCCCATCTGATTTTTCTCTGTTTTGGAGATAAAATAATCTCTTCTGGGAACTCGGAATAGTATATTTATAATAATTATTATTATATAGTTCAGTTTAACTCCTTTATAAATATACGGGGTTCAAACCCGGGCACTCTCGACAGCAGGCCAGTGTTTATTCAACTCAACAAAAGCGGATGGACAATGCAAATCAAATCAAATAAATTATCGTCTTTAGAATGACAATTGCGTATGTGAGGTGAAAGGGCCCTTAAGATTTATAAATTAACGGAAAAATATTGCCTTGGATCAAATTATTTGTTAAAACGAGGGAAAATTTAGTGGAAAACGAATAGTTTTTCTGACAGTGTATAGGGTATACTGAGGCAGATTAACACGTGTCTTAAACAACCTTTTTTGGTATATTTAACAACATAATTCCAAGTAATAATTTAGACGATTACCACATATACGTTTATCTGACATAGGCAAAAGTTTGATGATTCTTTTGACCATGGTATATTTTAATTAAAATATACAAAATAGTGCAGTAGAAATAAGCGAAAAAACACCTTAAACTAAAACAAATTGGAACATAAACTATTCGTGTTGCAAATGGTAGGTAACATGCTTCTATTGAACATACTAAAAATCGCAACCCGTACTGTGCGACAAATATGTTTTTTTGGCCGCCATCTTGAAAAAACGACACATTTTTTAAAAAAATAACAATAAACCATAATAAGTCGAGTTTGGTATCAAATTAAAGGAAATTTTATGCTGACAAAGAATATGATATTGGTTTCAAAACTAAAAATATTTACAAACATGATTTTGGAAGGAAACGATGAGAAAACGTCCGAAAAATATCACTGCAAGTGACGGAACCACCCCTTGTTATTATTGAGATGTCCAACAAAAGTTTGCTACTTTGCGACTTAAAGCCATGATTCAAAGAATGGAGTGCCTAATAATAAGCAATATTGAACATACCCTCATGAAATGTACTAAAAGAATGGACAAATTATGACTGAAAGTTAACATTTAGCCTGGATTTTAAATCATTCGAAATGCAGTGAACTAACTTATGCAATGAGTTTGCTGACCAGAGTTTTCCGTTGATATAACTGATGTAGGGATGACGAAATATTTTGTAGTTCTAAACAAGGCAATTCAATTTTTTATAGACCGCAGTAAATGTACTGATTTTTCAAGTGTTTTGTGGAATTTTTTAATGGAATAACAGATAGTGCAGAGAAAGCTAACGTGATATGATAGAAATATATATTCAAAATAAACTTACATTCTTCTAGCGATGGAACTTTATTGAAAACTGACTGAAACTGCAGTTATAATGAAAATATTGAAAAAAAGGACCAGTTAGTGCTGGAAAAACTCATCATTTAGATACGCATCTTTTAACAAAGAAAACTTTCTTCTGTTCCCTTGAATAATATAGACTGTAATTTTTTTTCAATTATGAGTTATCTACAATACGAACTTCATTATTTAATCAAAACAGTCGACAAATCAGGAAAACGTACAAATATTCATTTGCAAACTCATTAGCTCTAAAATCTTGTTAGTTAAAAATATGGATTTTAAAGAAATAAAAATATATTTAAAAAAATTATTATTTAAACTTTAATGTACAATAAACCATAATATACAAAAGTTGAAAGTTATATCAGTGGTTTGTAAAATAAAGTTAATTTAATTAAAATTAAACCTCATCTTCATCGTTATCTAAATCAAAACTGTATCCAGAGTTTGCACAGTCCTTTCCACAATTGTTTTTGTTAACTACTAAGCATGGATGTCTGTATCGACGGCAGTGTGGGATTCAGGGAATGGCATATTAAAGTTTTTTGCAAATAATTATATACAAATGCACTCGAAGGAGGTGGTATTTTGCTGCATTTTGTGTTGGGGGTAACCGAGCTAATATCAAATCCTTTCTTAGTTGAAACGCAGCATGTTTAGTGTGCTTGAGTTGGTGTTACCTTCATAAAGTACCACAATTAATTTACAACTATTTCTTTACAAATATTCTTTACCAATCTCGTCGGATGACCCAAATTTGCAAGCCTATCGCGTAAGGTTTTTGATCTTATTATACTCTTGAAAGCCGAAAATTGACTTTTTTAAAATAACGAATAATCGTCGATGACTAATCGTCGCAATAGAGCTAGACAAGGGCTATTAAAGTTTTAAAAGCTTCCTCCCGTATTAGATATTTAAAAAGCTTGAATATCTCGAACTTAATAATATTTTATGGCAGATTACATGTAAAAAGTATTCTTAGTCGAATGGGTGAAAGGTGGCATTAAAATATCCGCATCATCAGCTACTACAGTTACTTGCCTTTCTTGTGCTTTTTTAATTCTTCTTAGACGATTATTGTATTTGTATCACATTCTGCATGAACAACGGAATGACCACTTTCCTTCAAATTGCTTTTTCTAATATATTGCAAAAGCGCCATTTTAGCAATTGGAAATAAATATGTATTTCTTCACATTTATTGGTGATTTTTCATCAAATACAATTACAACGTATGGCTTTTTTATGCGTAATGTGAGGAGGAGGCTGCACCATACACATTTTGTTTGGTGTTTCACACCCATATCAAAAACTATTACAACTTTTTAATAAATTATGTTGACATTATACTAGTATTGACTTGTGATATCCCCAAATGTTGTAGAAGTGGTCCAGGTGAATTAATGCACCATTATCAAGAACGTAGGAAGTACTTTGCTGGGCACAAGGAGACTGTCGAATTTTATTGTTATCAATGGAATCTAATAAGTTTGCAAAACATTTGTCCGTTTTCCTCATTTGCCGAGTGTTATGGTCAAATAATGAAGTTTGTAATACATAGATAACTCGTAATTGAAAAACTTTTTTTTCTTGTACTATATTATCCGAGGAGATGCAAGCAGGCATCCTCTCTGCTAATTTATACGATGAGTTTCACCGCAAAAACTAGTCTTTTTTCCATAGTTTCATCGTAACTGCTTAGACGGTTTTCAATAAAGTTCCATCCCTAAAAGGTTTGTTAGTTTATTTTGAATATCTCTTCCAATAATGGCACGTTGGCCTTGTCTGCACTATCTGTTATTTTATTTAAATATATTCCACAAAACACATGAAGAGTTAGTAAGTGGACTGTGATCTAAAGAATTGACAAAATCTTTCGTCATCCTTGCATCAGTTATATCAACGGAAAACAATGGTCAGAAAATTCATTGCATAAGTTAGTTCACTGCATTTCGAATGTTTTAAAATCCAGGTTCCATGTTGACTTTCAGTCATTCTTTGAGTACATTTCATGAGAATTTGTTTAATATTGCTTATTATTAGGGACTCCATTGTTTGACTCGTGGCATTGAGTCGCAAAGTAACAAACTTTTATTGGACATCTCATTAATAACAAGGGATGGTTCCGTCACTTGCAGTGATATTTTTCGGACGTTTTCTCAATGTTTACTTCCAAAATCATAATTGTAAATATTTTTAGTTTTAAAACCTATATCATATTCTTTGTCAGCATAAAATTTCCTTTAATTTGATACCAAACTCGACTTATAGTGGTTTATTGTGATTTTTTTAAATTTTTTTGACGTTTTTCAAGATGGCGGCCAAAAAAACATTTCTCGCGACAGTACGGGTTGCGATTTTTAGTATGTTCATTAGAAGCATGTTACCTACCATTTGCAACAAAAATAGTTTATGTTCCAATTTTTTCTACTCCTAATTCTATTTCGACTGTACTAAAATACAAACGTTTGACTATATTACCATAGCAATATTGGGTCAAAAGATTTCAACTAACCCCTGCGTTCTATTTCCACTCAGGTGATAGGCAATACAGAAGTTTCTTTCTCCAAGAAAGAACAAGAATCTGTATCCTCCAAATCTACAACCGACGGCGTCCCAAATATAACAATGGATGCCATGGACCTAAACGATTTGATCAGTGCCACGCAAAAAAGATTGGACAGCTTCAAAAGTGGCTACAAGTCGCCACCGCCTGCAACAGAATCCATCGCCAACTCTTATGGGACAAAGAAAACTTCTACAACCAAGTCTGTGACTGAGAAGAAGATTGAAGAGACATCTTCATTTAGTTCTTTTAATTCTTCGGCATCGCCATTTGCCGGCAAAATCCTAGATTCGAATACGGTAGACTCAATGGTCAATTCAAATAAGGTATGAAATGATATTTGTTGAAATATAAAGTCATAACTTTTAAACGTTTTTTTTGTCAGTTTTATGGTTGGTAAACACCATTAACCTTAAAAAGCTTACCTTATGTTCAGATGGTCACAGCAGAAATGCACATTTTTAATCGTAAAAGCAGATTTTTGTGTTCTTTCGTTGTTATCTTAAATCGATTATGTTTTTCAAACCATTTATTCATAACAGATTTTTCTACCAGACTAGGAAATTTACTTCCAGTTACCAATTTTTTAAAAAAATTACTTTTCCCTTTTTTAAAATTGACTTTCAAATATTTCTTTTTTTTATTTAAAATTTACCGGAAACGTTATATGTGTGGGAAATCCGCATCACTAACTATTCCAATAGATTATACGTTTTTAGATGGATTTCACAGAGATAAAAATCTTGTTAAATAATTTTTTTATGCTTTTAAATAATTATTTTGGTTTTTTATATTTGAATAAAATGGTATAAATTTTTTCGGCTTTTAAATTCTTCTGAAGGCGGAAAATGAGAAAAAAATTGCTCCACCAGTTCCACCTAAGCCGAAAATTCGGCCAGTCAGTGATCCACTAGCTGGCAGCTTTACGGACTATTTAAAAGAAATGCAACGGGTAAGGAGGTAAAAATCACAAAAGGGTGTGGCCTAGCTGCTAGTTGCATTGTTTGAAGCTTAAAAATAATTAGTTTAGTCTAGTATGATTTTTTTTAAAAAATGAGAAGCAAGTAAAATTCAAACAGTAGTTAGTTAACAGAAAGCAGATTTGGGGAAATTGCTTACCTTAAACAATGTATTTTGGTCAAAAGTGTTTCTGTAGTAGCTTTTGGAAATAGTTTGCATGGTGTGAATTTAATGCTTTAACTAATTTTGAAATGCCATAATCCGGACTTTTATTTACAAGGAAACATTGCGAAGTCATTTTGTTAACGTTTATTGTAGGTCCGATAGTAGCCTGTGATGATTACACTCTCAAAAATGCTTCCTTCAATTAACAGAAATTTTACTAGCAACTTTTCTGCCTGAATATTTCCGTGAAATGACACCCTTTACGTTTCTGATGAATGCACTTGCGCGTGCACAGTCAAAACCGTAAACTATTATTCAAAATTCGAGTTTTTGTGACAGTGTATTTATCTTTTTGTCATGTATGTATCAACACTTTATGTTAAGTAGATTTGTTTAAAATAGGATAAATTCAATAGTCAAGAATGTAAGTTTTAGAGCTGTCTAGTTAATTTGAGTTTTCGGCAAAAGATTTGACTAGGGTTTCTTCATTATATAATACTTATTTCATTCACAACTTGATAAAATATACTATAAAACGGTTTTCTTCATGTGTATTTTTCAATACCGTTTTAATTTGCATTGTTATTTCACCAAAACTGCTTCTTAAAAATAATTTCTTTTAAATTTATCGTAACCCTTTATAAGAATATTTAATTTACTCATTTTAGTTTTAATTTGGTTGATGTTTCAGCAGTGACATATAAAAATTATATTGACTGGAGTTGGTCCATGAAACTATCATATAACAGACATTTTATTAATGTCGTCCTATTTAGAACGTTCTCGATCTTTTATTTGAAAATCATATTATTTAGCTACACTATAAGTTGGAGAGCTTTCTGATTTGAATGAAACGGATGTCAGGAATGGAGAGGTACGGACCAACAACGCTGTGAATTAAATCCTATAGACCAGCGGGTTCCCAACCTTTTTACTTGTGAGCCCACCAATTTTGTAAACACAAACTATGAGGCCCACTAACTACTTTTTTTAATAAACAAAGATATTGTACAAAAACTAAAGACAGATTTTTCTAAAGCAAATATATAATATTTTTTTTAAAAAACTCAAATCCAAACAAAACAAAAAAACATTACAGAAAATCAGTTACAAAATCTTAATGGGATTTCTGGCATTGTTTTTCTTCCATAAGATAGTCAATATCGGGATTCAAATTTGATAATTTAAGGTGCAAACCATTCTCCAACATCAAGTTTATTTCTGTATTTATTTTTAAGGAAAAATAAAGTTTAAAATGCTCGCTCCCAGAGATATGTGGTCGAAAAGACCATCAATTGCTTCACTGTATTTTGCGAAATAGCTGGATAGTCTTGCTGAACTTTCATCCAGTACGAGTCCAATTGCAGTTGCACCCTTGTCTGACAAAATACAAAAAAGTGACACGGGTAGGAATAAGATACAGTGGTTGGGAAGTGGGAGAAGGGGTGTAAAAAAAGTAGGAGAAAGAAGACTGTTGACCTTAACGACTGAAAAATAGAATCATTGAACAAGTAATAATTGTTTACATTTGCACTTTACAACATTAACTACAACAGCAGCCCCGTGGCGCCAGATCTCAGTGAATCATCAAACATCAAAAATAAAAAAAATACAATAATCCCAAACTTCCCCGGCCCAGTACCGCGATGTCTGCGGCCCAGTTGTGGGACGCGGCCCACTGGTTGGGAACCGCTGCTATAGACCCTTTAATTTCTAGCCAAATACTAAACCGTCTACCTAAAACAAATTATTTCTTCGCAAGGGCTGGTATTGGGTATTTTCGCTGACTGCCACAACACTCACAGTTTCTGAGAACTTTAAAAATTGAGTATTGGACAGACACTTATATTTTATTGATGTATTTTTTTAAACATAAGTTTACATCGTTTAGGACTTAGATTCCCTGAATGGAGGTCTAGGATTTAACTCTGATGAAAGTTCCTTCGTTTCTACTGAGACTCCTTTTGGAAGCACAATCATCACGAAAAAAAGTAAGTTCACGGTATTGTCCGTCTTCGAAAATGAGTGAAATAATTTCGACTTGTAGTAATATTTACAGAATAGTCCCGACGATTGTTAGTTTCGGCGAATTGGCGTACCCTAACTTTTACTTCCCAAGACAATTTAGTGCCAGTTTAGATCCCTCTAGCCTTGCGTTAATTTGAATAATAATGACTTGTGTAAATACAAATTGCCATATAGGCAAGGTTATTTGACGCTGTCTAATTTAGTAGAACCAATACCCAGTGACTCTAACAAGAACTGCCGGTCACTAAATTGTTTTGTAAAACAGTTATTTTTTGCTCTAACAACACACTGAATGCATTTAAGTTTTTTTTTTAAACATCAAAAAAGAAATACAAAGACAAAAAGGCTGTTATAAATGAAATTAATTTTGACCATAGCACCCAAATTAAGTTTTATATGGAGCTTTATATTTAGTTTTATCAATGGAGCAACAAAGCAATGTAGTAATGGAGCTATGAAAGTTGCTGTTTTAGTCAAATTTCACATCATCTCGGCTATCACTTTACAAACAAATTGTATGATTCTATTTAAGCTGGGAGTGATTTGTGTTTCCCTTTCAGAGAAGATGTTCACGTCTTCGAGTTTTTTCGATGAGCCGGAAGCTCTGTACCCTACCGTGGAGGAACAAGTGGAAATGGCGAAGAAAATAGCCGATTCTCTCACTGTCGACACCAACCAGAAATCCAAAGGAGCCAACATGTTCTACAAGAGGGTCAAGAAATCAACCAAGTGGATACACGAAGGTGAGGTTTCCCTCCAAATAATTACTTAAGTTGGCCAAATAATTGTTTAGTCTCTGTCTTTTAGCATAAGCTGGGCAGAGATTCGAATAGTTATTGGATTACTAATGGTTCACCGCGGTCGCAATGGGCATGTTTCAGGTCTTGAGGGGCAGCAGAAATGTTTTAATGAAAATAAATTCTTTCTCGAGTTTCAATAGTTGAATCCATGTGACGTGGGAACGAAGGACCGATCGGAGCACCGATAGCAAGAAGAGCAAGAAAGTAATCTGTAGGGAACTTCGTCACCTGAAACAATCCGATAGACACCTAAGCCTCTGATTCATGGAGATCGTGTAGATGTTGACGTGTTTTGTAGTGTATAACATTTTGCGAAAATTTTCTAACAAGAAATTTGGGGACTATTGGTAATTAAATTCCTAGACATGAGGTCATTGCTCTTGGCCTGTAATAGGTTAACCCACTCAAGTATCTATCAATAGAGGTCCATTTGTACGTAACGAGTGATACCATAGCGTTTTTTATCCGTCTAAACGTTTTGATTAGTCAGTCTGTGTGTTCAATCTTACCAAACTCCAAATATTCTAAATTGATTATTAAATGACGTCCTGTAATAATTTATTTGGATAATTAGATTTATGCTGTAAATAACGGATATTGGACAACAGATTAATAGTTGAAACCCTATTTGCACTGTAGGTCCAGAACCCAGCGACGAATCCGGATCTGAAACACCCGACATACCGGGAGTTGAGCCTCCGACCCCTGATCCTTCACAGGTTCCATTCAGACCTTCAAAAGGACCCACGAAACTGAAGCTAGTCATGGATTCTCGACATCCAATAGACCTCAAAGAGCTCAAGTATGATTGATATTTTGCTACCTAACATTAAAATATATTTCGACAGCTAACTTGCCTATGTTTCAATTTCGTCCCTTAACTGCTTTTTATCCTTATTTTATCTTATAAGTACCATTAAAAAAATTGCCGCTAGAAGACCTAGGAAGCATACGAGGAACTAATTTGATTACAATCATTAATATAAAAATAAGTCAAAAGGCATATTTGGTGCAGAAAGCGCAATAACTGAATGTAGTTCACTTCCTTGTAAAACTTTGGTGTAACGTTACTCCAGTTTCATGGATTCATGGAAACATACATCAAACCGGAGGCAGCAAGTGCTGCCTCCAGTTTCACATTAAAATAAAGTAAATTTAAACGCACATTAAACTAGAGTAACGTTAAACTAAATTTATTGAGTAACGTTACACCACCAAATAGGTGCATTATACACACGCGTAACGTTACTCCTTTAAATCTGAGGGAGCTAGTCTTCTACCGATTTTATATAGGATATTTACGTCGTATGAATAATTGTTAACTTTTTGCTTTTTATGATTATTTAGGTCAACAGGGCTTGTATTTAATGAACACAATGTGATTAGTCCTCAAATATGCCACGGTCTTGTAAAAGATCTACATTCCCCGGTGGGAAAAGGTAAGTCTCACTTCTATCATTTTCCACTTTTAAAACTGTAGTAGTTTCACAGAGAAAGATATAGTAAAGATATATATTTTAAAGATACTATTTAAAGAAATTAGCCAAGAGTAGCATATACCCGCTTCAACAGTTTATCTTTTTACGGGGCAAGAATTGGAACAATGCCTTATAGAAAACCGTGCTCCAACCATTATAAACTAAGCTTAATATTCCAAAAAAGCAATTTTAATGTATGAACACGTAATATAGCCATATAATACGTTATAAATGTAAAAAGAGTTTTGTTCCAATTTAAAAATTGTCTCTAAGTAATAAAAGAAAGGTGACAGAAGCTCGTACACTTCTGCAGCAATATACGTCGCTCCAATAACTAGCAAAATACTCACTGGACATATAAAGAGTACAGGGGAAAAAGAACTTCATCGCATAGGAGTCTGTCTGCATCAGGATTCTTTAGCAACAAAAGCTAGTCATCGCCTAAACTGGTGTAAGGAAACCGGTTACTCACTTTTTTTCCCAATCGCGGCATCCCTGATTCAGGCCAGAGATCAGTGGAAACGAGTTACACGTTTGTACCGCGAAAGAAGAACCGAAAGAAAAACCGGTTTCCCGTCGCCAATATCCGCCAAGTACAAAAGAATACGGGAAGATTTCTACGCAATAAAGTTGTTTTTCACTTCTACTCTTCATATATCATTTGGCAACATATTTACTTGACTTTATGCCGTTTTACAGGTGCTGCCTTGTTCGCCAAGCGCAAGAAGAAGTCTGAAGACTGGGTGGTCGACGAGGCGAGGGTGATGTCGATGGTGAAGCAGAACGAGAGGAGATCAGCCACACTTCCACAGACCCCAACCTCCTACAACCAGTACTCGACGTTCAGTAGGCAGGTGCGTGAACAGATGTATTTTAAACTAGACTTGCATATACACACGAGTGAAAATTCTCCAACTCAACCATATTTTAAACGCTAAACTCAAAAGTTGGATGTAATCTGCTGTCTGCTATGAAAGTTGAGGCTGAAGAAAATATCTTCAACGACGTCAATCTCACAGAACTTGTTTGATCCAACCTAGTATTTGAACCAATCAGATGGAAAGATTACTGTTTTCGTTACAGCGAAAAGATACAACGTCATTTTAAAGCATGCGTAGATTCAGTTAACTTTTATGAGGAAATATAAATTTGCGCCAAACATGAAGATGAAGTTCTATTAATGACTGCCCGAAAATAGTATATTCGAGCAACCGTTCATTCAACGCTGAGAGAACCTTACGTCTAACTTCGCTGAAAGAACCTTACGTCTAACTTCGCTGAAAGAACCTTACGTCTAACTTCGTGATATCAAAATTGAGATAAAATTTGAAGATCGAGTTACGTTGAGGGTTAAATGAATGAACGTCCATGTGATATTCCCTTAACTTGACAGCAAATAGTCACACGCCTTCCTATCTTTCAGGACGTGAAACTAGTCAAGAGCCCATGGGCAGCCGCCATGGAATCCCCACTCGGTCTTTGCGACGCTGCGTTCTCTCGCGTCAACCCTGACCAACTGGCAGACACCGTCATCAGGGCCGCTGACACCAAGCGTCGCAATTCCAACACGCCAACGGTCAGCCGTCAACCGTCCAGGCTAGAGGGGTGCCTGTCGCCGCCGCCAATGACGCCACTAGCTGCACAGTATGATATTTATCATGCGAAGGCACCTAAGGGATGGCAAGGATTTGGAACCAGCACTGGTGAGTAGCACTTTCGTGTTGTCATGAATATATGAGTATTGCATATCCAAAAGGCGTGCCTTCTTAATAAGTCACCGTAAGCAACATTGATCGGCTAACGTGTGCCAAACTTAGTCGACAGTGAAGCTATCCAAAGCTAATGAAACAATCCAAATTCCAAGTTATGCCTGGCAGCTTTGAATTCGGTTCTATCTAATTCTATCGGTAAGTACCACGTTAACCTAGGCATACCCAGAGGAACTGGAACAAGACATTTGAACCTTCGCCAAACACCTAAATTCTTACGACAAGACGTTGCCCAAAAGCCATTTTCTCTCCAAGCCAATAGTAAAAATTAGCTTAATGGTAATAGATTTAAAACTTGATCCCCAAACCATAATTATTTTCTTCCAGTATACATGACGAATAATTAAATAAAGTCAAAACCAGTAGCATAGTAACAGAAGAACCCAAATAATTTACCTCGTGGGATATGACATTTATTGCATTTCTTTAACATTGAATAATCAACCCAGTAATTTATTATACATCTCTGACTGTGTGTAAGGTAAGGTAAGGTAAGGTAATCATTTCCGGCTGCCTATTTCTAGCCTCCTTCAGGAGTTTTAACACAGCCAAATAACGCCTCGTAATTTAGAACTCTGGTCAAATGACGTCACCTGAGCCAGGCCTGACGACACCTGAGCGGGCACCCAACGGAACTTCGAGCGACATCGTACGCTAACGCCGTCAGGACTTTGGACTCCACAGATTTAACGAGAACGTCTGTCCCTGTGTACTCGGGCCCATCCGTGATGAGGATTTTTCTACTATTTCCAGCACAGATCCGATTTATAGGATGACTGGCAGTAGGTGGGATTCGAACCCCCGCACTCCTGAGAAGGTTGAATCTCTAGGCTGATGCCTTAACCACTCGGCCACGGACGGGCCGACTGAGTGTGTTTCTTGCTTCATAAAATATTTTCTTTCATTTCAGTTGACTCATCCAATATATATCAAAGTCCTTCGATTCAGCAACAAGCTCCCCAAGACTACTCACAGTTTCAGAATGAGTATCAGCCATTGAAGAAGATGACCTTCCAGAACTTTAACACACTACCGAGGCTATGGAAGGGATCTAGTGCCAGATAAAAAGAACAGTGCATCTTGAAAGCTGTTTTGTGAAAAAAAATATGATTTTATGTTCCCAAATTAATCTTCCTTCAGAACAAGAATTCAAATGACTATATTGGCTTGTTAAAAGAAAATTTAGCTTAACCTGTCACCGAGGAACAGTTCTTTAAAAAGATCTGTCTTCTTTGTGTTTATCTGTACAATTACTTTATGTTGCCTATTTCTCTTACTCTTATTTTTAAAAACTTTTTAAAATTATTTTAGGTGTATTTTAAATTTAATATGACATGCTTCTAATATACGTCTTCACTTCAAAGATGGGTCGAGGTTAAGAACTTTAGTTTGAGGTACTGTACGACCAAACTTCATCGGTTATGTTAAAAATTTGCCCTCCTGGGTTGCGGGTTAACTTTTTACTGCTTAAGATGTTTTTGTAGACCCCTAATAAGCTTGAAGCCGATCGCAATTTCTGAGTTGCTGAGTCTTTCAAGCATTGGCTAGAAGACCTAGCTGACCTCGGGACGCAGAATCTTATTTCTAAACAAAGTGCACAAAAAAGTACAAGTGTAAAATCTATGTAGTTTCAATTAAACACTAAATATTATTAACTTTTATTTGATTCTATTTTGTTTTGGTTAATAAATGTCAAACTTTCAATTAACTCTTACTGCCCATTCAAGGTGCATCCGAAGAAAAGACCTTAGCACGTCATGTGACTCTTAAACTACTAAGCGATTGGAAAAATGGGTTTAGTAAAACCGAGTCTTACACTGTTAAAAATTAGGCACTTTGTTTCACCAAAAATATGGTTCCTAGTAGCTGCAACGGCTGTGTGGTGAAACGTTAAACCATATTTTTGGTATTCGGTTTAACCATTTCTCAGGTTTTTGTTTCCAAATCCAGAAAAATATTTCAACCAAACACCGAAAAAAAGGTGAAACATTTCACCACACAGCCGTTGCAGCTACTAGGAACCAATATCATGGTGAAACCTAGCACACATTTTTTAACAGTGTAACTGGCTAATTTTAACTGCAATATGTTTGTCAATGGATCTATGAGAGAGATTATTTTCTTACGATTTGAGATAGCAGCTTTTCAGTAGAAAGAGTTGGAATATGTAGATTCCAATTTTTGGTGTATTTATTTGTAATTAAAGTGTGTGAACTTGTGCTGCGAATGATGCTATTTTATCTGTAAAACAGTGAACAAACAGTGAACATGTGCAAATTGAAAAAGTCTTGCGTTGAGGAAAGGCACTCAAAGTTTTTATTGTTTAAGAAAATGTTGATTTGCATTAGTTCAATTTAATCGTTAAATAAAAAAAAAACACAAGTCTACATAAAGTTTTTCGTCCGAGTTTATTCTTTCACTAAAATGTTGAATTAATGAAGCGTTGTGAGAAATTTTTAAGTTTTAAAATTAGAACCAATTGCTGTATTTCTCGATTTTGTTCTAAGGTATATCGTGTGTGGAAGCAGCTCTAGGTGACTTTTGCTGCTATAAACTTACTTGTTTTCTTAAAATTAAAATATATGGATTTTTTTAATAATAAAAATATAGAACTATAAAACAATTTTAGTATAAAAGTTTATAAATTTTAATGTTTAATGTTCAAATTACTGATTAAGTTTTGAATTAATATATAATCAATTTAATTTTGTTTTTGGACGATAAATTTTTGTTCATATGCATTGAAACAATTGATGTTCCAGAAACTTAATTTAGATTGATTTACTTTTTCACTGTATGCAATTGCTTTGAAAATAAATTGTTTCATTACGTTTTGTTTTTTTAACAAAGCTTCTTTTTATTAAGTTGTGCAAATTAAAAATATATATTAAAAACAATTTAACCGTAGGACAAATCGGCTGGTTATTTAATTGCATGATATTGGTTTGCAGAGAGAAAAATAAGAGAACATCGCTTTCTTTTACATCTTAATGGTATGATATTTTAGGTTTGAAATCAAAAACAAATGACTACATATTGTTTTAACTTTTTGTTGGAATAATTCTTCAATGTTGGATGTACAGTACACTGTTCGAACATGAAACAAATAAATTTTATGTCAAAAGGTAAATACATTCACATTTATTCAGATTCATTCTAAGAAATGCAAATAGTTCTATTTTTAGAAATATGTCATTTATTATTCTGCAATGCAAAATTTAATATTCGAACACCTTGTATCCATATTTTGGTTTTGTATGTTTGGCCTAACTAAACTGCAGTGTTAATCAGACACTTATCATGCTTTAAAAATAAATTACGCATTCGGGTTTGAATTTGAAAACTTCTTGTGCGTTTTCTAGGCTTTCCAGTCACAAACCGTGTCTTAATTAACGTCACCGGATTTTTCTCACGCGTTTGATGTCTTAAACAATGAAAATACTCTTCGGTATTTAAAATGCTTAATGTGACTGAAATTATGTTAGACATTTATTGTATTAATTTAAGGCAGAACGATTTGCTGTGTATAATGTTTTATATAATGCAGATAAAGACTTCCAGACTTAGTTTCTATACATTATGTTTAAGGTGTTAAGTATTAAATTTGTAAAAAGAAAGTGCTTCATATGGATAGGTATAAATTAAGATGGAAATATCTATAAATTTTTTTTATATATTATGTTAAAAATGTTTATGGTATTGTTGAAAAATATCTTCATACTAAAATAATCATAAATTAACTGTAGAAAAAAAAGATAACCAACTAACGTTGTATAGAACATCACAATGGACAATTACAGCGTTTTCCACAAACATATTTATTCGATTAAGCATATTAAAAAACCTCTAAAACTCAAGTATTTCTGGTTTTAAAGATGTATTTATTTTTAAATTCATTTTTAAAGTTAATGATACGTCACTCCTGTTAAACCTCTCTTATCATAACAGATGACGTCACGGTTGGCTTTTTTTTGTTCTTGGCGTGTTATTTCGTATCACGTTTCACTGTATCGCTTTTGAAACTGTAAAACGTGCTTTAATCCTTATCAAACTCTTATGCTATTTTACAGAAACATGTCATGTTCATTCCAGTTAATTTCTTCAAACGTTGAACGATTTCACTCGACTATTCCGATCAGATCCAACAGTCAATAGTTCTGCAATAGCTCATACGCGCTCTAGTGTGTGTATTTAACTAACAACCAAACTTGGAACAAGCTGTTTAACTTCCTTGATATGAACTGGTTTACAAACAATATTGTCTTCTTCTTTTAATGAGGTTTCGCAGAAATTGTAAGGTTTACTATTTTATAAAGTGTATTACAGCATAGATCGAAACATCGCCAAAAACATAACAGTTGACGTCAGAGCTGTTTTCAGTGACGTACATTTTCGGCAAATTTCAAATGCATTTTTTGTTGAAATTAAACATATTTGTGAATATTTAACCTTGCATTCGGAATCTGCAGCTTCTAATGTACCAGAAAAACACATATATTAAGAATTTCGCGTTTCATGCAACTTGTCCATTGTAAGTAAAACGGATATGTATGTCCGCCATTTCCATTCGATATAATAGCCAAAGACATTCAATCCTATTTGTGACAAGTATTTCATTCTCTCTCAGCTGCACTAAATAGTTATTACGCATTAATTTTACACTCCTATTACGAATACTTGGATAACGAGTAGAAGTTTGAATGTAACAAAGGCGCTGTTTTTATATTCATTTCTATGGAATTAATTTTTGAAACCTAAAGTTTTACTTAAGTAAACTTAAAGTTTTCTGAAACTCTTTAAGTTTGATCTTCTTCGTTTCTGGATAATTTGTTTCATTGTTGAAATTTTTCTGAGAACAGTTATAAAAAAGTTTAAATTCACATTGTGACGTTGTCGCATAAAAATATATGAATCACGATCCATGATCAATGACTGGAGCTCTAGTTGCAGAATATTTTTTTTAAATAAGCCTTTCCCATTTCTAAATTCTCAATTCCTTTACAATAGCGACGAATGTTTGAAATTGATTAATCACGAATCTAACTAAGCAATATTTTTCGAATACATATTACAACATCTATAGGTTAAAATAAAACAGCTAAGTAAATATTTATATTTTAATTTTTTTTTCGATTAAATATTTTCTAATTAAGAGTTTAATTGTCATCAGGAAACTAAGAAATATTAAGAATTTTTAAATGTTTGAATTTTTAAATATAGGGTGACACGGGGTATTTTTTGGATAAAAATTAAACTTTTACCATAGTTTCCACATTTATGTAATTTTCTAACCAGTAATATTTTTTTCATCATGACTATTATATACATCTGCCGGGTACCATTGTGGAAATTTACTATTTCCTCTGTAGAAGTTGAAAAAATAAATAAACATGTGTCCAGAAATTATCCGCCGCCAATTGGGTTAATTATTGGACAGTAGTTTCCTATATTTTCTGCACAGTATGTAGACTAGCTACAAGGGGTAAATTGTGTGATCTAATACTGTGGATTTGATAATAATTTAACCCCACATGGCTTCTGTAAAAAATGTATAACAGTGAATTCTAGAAAAAATTAGCAAACATTTAATTTCCGTTTCTTTCCAAGTTCAAACATTCCGTAGATGGTGTTTCTTAATCACACAAACTATACCAAGTAAATTTAAGCATATTGCGATGCTGTCTGTCTTACCCCATATCATTTCCAACAATTTCCCCGCTTTGTCCAATAATTGCCGCGTAGCTAAACATGCATGTCATAATGTTACTATTGATCCTACAATGGTGTTTTTCAGCACAAACCCCCTTAATAAACATATATAAGACTGAGCATTACAAAATTGAAGATCATGTATAAGAAAACAAAATTATACACAATTTGGCATAGATTGAACAAAAGTTTAAACCCTTGTTTTTCAAGCGCTTTGGGTTATTTATATATTTTTTGAGAAAAAGTATTTATATAATCCCAATAATTAATCGGAGCATCGCTGGATATGCAATTAACAAATCGTGGTTTGTTATACGCAATAAATTATGATGCATTATGGTTATTGGGGCCTGTTCAACAATTACCCCGATTTTCCGTGTCCAATAATTACCCCGGGTCACCCTAATTAGGAACATTTTCTGGTTATAACTATATTAGTTATGTTAAATGAATGGTGCAGTTGTTGTTTTGTGCAAAAGTTTAGAAACAGCATTACATGAATAGTTAAATGATTTAATTAAGAATCGCTTCATTTAAACATTTAAGTTAGTTGTCTGTAAGACTTTTGAATGCAAAAATGACGAAAAACTGTAAAAAAAATTTATGGGCTGAATATTTCAATAAACAATGTAATGCTTGAATCTTCAACTGAACGCCTCAATATCTAATTTTAAAGTTTTTGTTGTAAAAGTGTGTAAAAAAATACTGAATGATGAACAAAGCAATAATAACTTTTTTCCGGATACAAACGTATTGCCGGAATTAATGCATTGTAATGACTCAACTGAAAAAGTTTTTAAAGAAAGTATGTTTGTTTCAAAAAGAAAATTAAACTGTTATAAATGTGAATTATTGACAATTCAAACAATCTGGGAATATATAACTTAATCTGATAGTTCTGATGAAAGAGAGTGTCTGATGGCGATGAGGTAATAAAATCCTTTAAAGGACACTTTTGTTGAACGTGTATACAGATGTATGCATGGTTTTAGTAGCTGAGTTGAATTGTAGTTAATTTTAATAAAAATAATAGGGCATTTTAAACAATATTTCGATTACATTGAATATTTAAAATATATGTGTAAAAGAAATTATTAACTAAAAATGAAAATACACTACAAGCCAAAATTCGTTACTATGGAAGACTAGTTACACTTGTCATTTCAAATACACTTCGAATGGTACCATTCACAATAGTAAAAAGAATAGTCGGTAATTGACTTTAAAGTAAGCGACACGTCACTTCCGGTAAAAAAAACACTCACAGTCCTCTTTGAAACGTCGTTTGATATCGAATTTGGAAACGTCATGAAGCGACAGTTGCTTTTACTGTTCCAAATAAGTAAACTAAACTCTTTGAAACACCATCATTCAATTAAACCTTTCAAAACAACGGAATCAATTACAATACTATTGACATTAACTATGATAGAAATCACAAAACACTTACAAACTCTCTGAGTTCATTTATTTCAAACAATTTATTAACATTAGTCAGTGGAACACATTAAAAAAAATCTATGTTTGCAGAAATGATTGCTTCATTACTAAATTATATAAGGGAATATTAATTGTGACACGTTTAAACGCCATTAAACCTTTCAAAACAACGGAATCAATTACAATACTATTGAAATTAACTATAATAGAAATCGCAAAACGCTTTCAAACTATCTGAGTTCATTTATTTCAAACAATTTATTAAAATTAGTCAGTGGAACACATTAAAAAAAATCTATGTTTGCAGAAATGATTGCTTCATTACTAAATTATATAAGGGAATATTAATTGTGACATGCTTAAACGCCATTAAACCTTTCAAAACAACGGAATCTATTACAGTACTATTGAAATTAACTATAATAGAAATCGCAAAACGCTTACAAACTCTCTGAGTTCATTTATTTCAAACAATTTATTAAAATTAGTCAGTGGAACACATTAAAAAAAATCTATGTTTGCAGAAATGATTGCTTCATTACTAAATTATATAAGGGAATATTAATTGTGACACGCTTAAACGCCATTAAACCTTTCAAAACAACGGAATCTATTACAGTACTATTGAAATTAACTATAATAGAAATCGCAAACGCTTACAAACTCTCTGAGTTCATTTATTTCAAACAATTTATTAAAATTATCAGTGGAACACATTAAAAAATTGTTTGCAAAATGATTGCTTCATTACTAAATTAGAAATGGAATATTAATTGTGACACGCTTAAACGAATAAACCTTTAACAAACAATTACTTATTATGAACATTAGAAAGCAAACTTCAACTTTGAGTCATTATTCAAACAATTTATTAAAATTAGTCAGTGGAACACATTTAAAAAATCTATGTTTGCAAAAATGATTGCTTCATTACTAAATTAGAAAATGGAATATTAATTATGACACGCTTATTTTAATGAGACACTTCGCTAGGCAAACATTATTTTTGCGTTTTTTATTTCTTAGAAAGTCAAAATACTTATTTACATTAAGTCTTTCAAAACGAAAATAAATTCAAAAATGTAACGATGCAATTAAGTTCAAAGTGAGAATTTGAAACCAATTAAAAGTATTTAATTGGTGTATGTACTAATACGACAGGTTTTAAACGTAAAATCTTGGAAATAATAATTACGTGAGAAATCGTTTAAGAACATTTTTTATTACAGGAAGCAATTATAATAAGTAAGGTATTCATTTGATAAAATAAATATAGCTCAATCATTTAAAAATTCTTCACTGATTCTATAACATAATACAACAAAAAGAAATCGAAATTAGTATTTTTTTTATAAAAGAATACATTTATAATGATTAGAAAGTGTGCGTAAATGCCAAAAATTAATTATATTTTTATTTTAAATAATTACAAAAGACAGTGACAAAAATATTTATTCAAATAAGAAAAAAGTCTATTTAGGATAATTTATAGAAATTGTACTATAACAATTTATAAATTAAACAAAATAGAGTTCCGCAATGCAATGTTTGTTTTAATGTAGAAGCCTATTTTTCGATTGTTTTTAATGTAAATTTCAAGTTTCATCGAGATCCGACGAATACCACCGCTGCCAACTGTGTCTATAGAGTTATTTATGCGCATTCGGCATTTGTATTGTTGTATACAATTTCCGCCCATTTGTGAATATCATTAACGAATAAAAACGTCAAACACAAAGTTATTTAAATTCGTTTTTCTTGTAACGTTGTCCTACATAAATTGTTCAAAACTATGGACTTCATTTGTCTCATATTTTGTTTATTTAAATATTCTTAATCCAAAAGTTCATTTCCGCGTTCGTTTGTTTTTGCCAATCGCCGTTAATGGGTTAACGCAACGTTATCAAGTCATGTTGCTCAGAAATATATATTAACAGAGATTCAATCTTCTTAACTATTTGAAATATGCTTTTAGTAATTACTTAAGAATATTAAAGTTAGTTACGAAGATTTCCTCAGAAGTCATATTAATTATGCTTCTACGTTATCACGTCACTTCTATTACTTCTATTAGGAACTATATTAAGCTTAGGTATGAAGTTTTTGAATTTTGTAACTTTGAACCCATTTTTCTCATTGATAGTTTTTTTTTCATGTTTTACCAAGTTCAAATTAATATAACTTCAGATCTATTTGAAGATTATTTTTAAAACTTGCTACAGTATACTTTCAAACATATTACTTTAATTTGTCTTTAGGTATTAGTTGTAAAGGAATTGTTTTTTATTTATTATTTAAAAAAATAGTGAACCTGTGAAATTATTAAAATTTTTCAATAATTTTAAAAAAAAACTTTGACAAATAACAAAAGTCAGTAAAGACAGTTTGTTAAGAACATTTTCCTGTTTATAAAAATGCTAAATTTTTGTTTGTCAATAAATAATTTTTTGACTTATAATAAAAATAAGAAACGTCACTTTTTGACACATTTTATTTTTTAAAAACAAAATTAATATTTTTTTAAACCTTTCACTATCTAAAAGTGTTAGTATATTTAGTATACATTTATGGAAAAAAATTTAAAGTGATATCTGCAATATTAAAAAAAAGTTAAAGTGTCCCGTACCCCCTTAATAATAAAGGAACTAAGAGTACAGTTATTGACATACCTTGTAAATATTATAAGGTTGATGTCTGTTATATATATACGACGTTATGATACCTAAACCTATTTCCGAGCGTTATAAAATTTATTTATATAAATTGTATATTTTATGCTATATATCTTATGTATTCCTTAAAACTTGAATCATTTGCAATAAAATATTAATAATTTATTGGCATAAAGAAATAGGAAAGGGTCTTCTTAATAGTTTTTAGTATTTGAAGGCCTTAGTGAAAACTATATTCATTTCAGATATCGCATTATCGAATTCCTCTAAATTAATTATTTTCTAAAAAAAATGTTTACTGTATATTCACTAAAATGTGCCTTGTATTTTTTTTTCTTTTCCTGAAACAAATTAATATTTATAACAAATTAATAGCTATAACTTATCGAAAGCGAAACTTATCAAAACATCGTAATTTTCACAATTTCAAAAAGAAATATCTACAATTTTACAATTTTCGATTAAATAATCTAATATTAGTATTTTGCCGTCTTTATGCAATTACACATTAAAGAACGCCGAAAAGTTAATTAAAAATGACCAGTTTATTTATGTAAAGAAAGTTAGATCTCTCTCTTCATTTTTCTTAACACACATATAATAAACCAACAAAAAACTTGATTGCGATATATACTATGACGTCATTCATATCACATAAATTCATTCATATTATCGTCAGAATTATATCATATAAATGAATATTAATTTAAGATTTGTTTTCAATTTAAATAACGTTTATTGTGCGTTTGAAAAAGTGGCAACAGTGGAAACATTAAACACAAATGGAATCTTCTTGTTATTTATATGTAGATTAAATTTTTAGTTATTTAAATTTTAAATATATATTTCTAAACAAAAATTTTTAATGAAAGTTTGGATAAAGATTTTCTTGGTGTTTTGTTTCACTATGACTTATCATACTTGTTTATGAGACTTGTAATTCATTCTGGGAAAGTGGGTGACTGTTAGACAGACATAGCCTTTATAATAACTACAACTTTTATATTATAAACGTAGTGTAGAATCCAAAACGATAACATGTTTTTTGTAAAATTGCACTTTTAGACACTTTTCAATAAATATTATTTCTATATTATTTAATATTTTCTTTTTCATAAAAACAAAGTAGCAACTTTTTATAATTTTAGTATCGGAAAATCATTTAGTTTTTCTGAAATATAAGATATTTTTTAATTATTATACAAAAATTGAGGAAGGATTCTTTTCAAAAACCGAACATTTTACATAAGTTGCGTGACTTAAAATCGAAGACCATTATAGAAGAAGCCATTATGGATTTCAACGGCACCAGAGTTATCACAAACAAAATTTAAATAAATTGAAGTTACTACCTTTTTCAATTTTTTTCTATGAAAGTGACAACATATTTGTCTTATAAAATGTTTTTTCAATAGATAGTTTTCATTATATAATGCTCCACCAATGCGCTAAGTTTTAAATTATTCTTTTTTAGGCTATTTTATTTTTTAAATTAAAAGAAAAAAAAATGGAAGTAAGTATTGACATGCTGATTATATCCGTCTGATCGTCGGTACCCCCACTTAAATAAAAAGGGTTCGATCCGTCGGATCTTAAAATTTATATTTTGTTAGAAATAAGGTATGACATGAGAAACTTTATCTTTTATTACTTTTTATCCGTTTTTATACGGCGAACTACCATAACCATGCAAAAAATTAAAAAAGAACTGCAAATTAATTTAGCAAACGATAAAGAATATTATTTAAATGTGCTAAAGAAAATAAATTAAACAGGTAATTTTGGCTTTTAAAAGTTTAAATTACTGTGTTTATTATTATTAAATTACTGTGTTATTTAAAAATGCTGTGTTTGGCAATTTGTTCTAAGATGTATAAATCTTGTGTGAAAGCGGTTGTAGATGACATTTCCTATTACAAATCTACTTGTTTTTTGTAAGAATTTCAGTGAGCATTTAAATAAAAGGAAAATAGGCTATTTTCGTTGTTTTAGAACTTCTCGTTTACCTTCTTGTTAAATTTTATTTTAGAACTTCTTGTTATGTCTATAAACAAGCTTTTAAATACCCTCTTCATAAAATGTAGCCTCCAAGTGAGGATTGAGAGTTGTTATTCGTTTCTCGCAGGCAGAAGGGAACAGTACAACAGAAATTCATCGAAGAATGAATAGAGTGTATGGAGACACCTTTATGAGTGATGGCGTTGTTCGTGAATGCTGTTGAAAATTTAAAGGTTGCTGAACTGATGTTCATGAAGACGACGACCAAGAAAGCAAGTCTGTCGCTACAGACGGCATTGTTCAGCGAGTTGACCAAGTGATTAGGGAAACTCAAAGGTTTACCAAAAGTGAATTATCAATTAGCATAGTGACTCGGATTGTAGCTCTTTCAAATTGACGTGGAGCTAAAAAAAACCCGTCACAACTCCGTTCAAATCATTGGGGGCTACATTTTTTAAAGAGGGTATTTTAAAGCTTGTTTACAAATATGACAAATGCTTTAATCGTCAAGGTGATTATATGGAGAAATAAGCAGTATATTGTACATTAATTTTGGTAAAAAAATTGTTTTTGTATTTTGACCCGTCTATTTGTTACAGACCATTAGAGGTTGGAAAAAAAACAGCCCTCGTATATATCTAATTTCTTTAAAAAAAATGTTTTTACCAGATTTTTGTCGAATTAACAATATAAAGTATTTAGAAAAAACCTATGAATAAATTTTAAGCAGTGTCTATACATAAAATAACATATACATAAAATAATATAAATATACATGGTATAACTATTGCATTGGTATAACTATTACTTTCTTAACCCTTTTACTTATAAACAGGCACAGACAGTCGTACAAGTAAAGATTAGATAATGCTATTCTTATGAAATGTTACGCGGTAACAAAGAGCTTACGTAGCGAAAGTGTTAAAGATAAAATTTCATTTTCTTAATTAACGTTACTTTAGATGTGTAGAACTTAGAATTATTTGTAGAACTCGAAGAACAAATCTATAGGGGAGAGTGGGGGCTATTGGGACAAATTTATTTCATTAACCTCTGTATTTCAGCAAAAAAATAATTAGCCAACGAATGTCCCATTAGCCCCCATACGTGGGGTCTAATGGGACAGGGTGCAGGGCTAATGGGACATGCTAAATGTTGCCTTAATTAAAATGTCAAAAAGGGAAAAAGAATCAGAAAATGACCAGAAATAAAATTTTAAGCAAACATCATTTACATAATGTATAATAACGAAATGTTATTTTTTAAAACAATTATTTCCATTGAAAAGTGAAAAATTCAGTTTTCTAACTAAATCTTCTAAATTTATCCTAAACTTGTCCTCTTTTTCAGGGTACGGGAATTTAAAAAGACCATCTTTATCTTCAAATAGCTTACCCGGAGTTCATAGATTTCTATTTCAGAAATCAATCCAACGAATAAAGAATAGTTTGCATTCTAGCAAATTTTACCAACAACAAATTATTTATCTTCATCAAGCTCTGTTCAGATGTAATTAATGAAATTGCATATGGAAAATATATATCATCAGTAAAGCTACTTGAACTTTCACTTATTTTACAACGAAAATGTTCAAAGAGATTAAAATTAAAATTTTAAAAAGTTTTTGACAACTTTACTGAATAAGATATTAGAGATTTATATAGATTTTTTTTTCAAGTGAAGCATACAAAGCTAGGTTTATTCGTGTCCCATTTGACCCAACAGTTTCTGTCCCATTAGACCCCACAGTGTTGTTTTTTATAAATTACCCAACACAGAAGCACGTGTATTTCACCACA
This sequence comes from Oedothorax gibbosus, assembly GCA_019343175.1. Taxonomy (NCBI): domain Eukaryota; kingdom Metazoa; phylum Arthropoda; class Arachnida; order Araneae; family Linyphiidae; genus Oedothorax; species Oedothorax gibbosus. Next base: position 485,407 of record JAFNEN010000529.1, read on the forward strand.
GTATTTTACATATAATATCTTAATATCTGATATGTCATCTACCTAAAACTATAGTTAATTCACAGAAAGTTTTTATTTAATACTTCAAAAAGGAAAAAAAAGATACACTTTTAACTAACTTTGGATTCTTCAAAACAACAATTCTTCTCTCCACTTCAAAACATGCTTTTATAGGCTGATTTTTGGTTGCTAAAATGTGAAGTTTAACTGTTACAATGCTGTAGTGTAGAAATATTTGTAAAAAAGTATATTTTCCCCCGTTTTAGTCCCCTTGTCCCATTAGCCCCCACTCTTCCCCTAATGAACATTTCCCTATACGTAATTAAATTTTCAATTTGAAACAGCTCGTTGAAAAAAGACAGGCATTTACTAAATAAAAAATAAATTCGTTAAAGTAAAATAGGATTTTCTTTAGAACTAACGTTAATTTTGATATTAATAAAAGTATAAATTATAAAATGTACAGCAGCATATTTTATATTCTAGCTTTGTCTTCCAATGTATTACCAATAGTTGTATAAATTTTGTAATAATTAGCTTTAAAATAAGCTTCTAAACCTTACTTTCTTAATAATTTTTACAAATTTATACAGATCGGTACTTTCAATTCTAATAAATATATACTAAATGACTATAAAATAATTTTTATAACCTAGTTCTCACTACTAAAATTATTTATTGAAGTATTTTATTATCCATCGTAAAAAGGGAAAGCAATTCGAGAATAAGTGTGAAAGTAACCAGTATTGAAACGAAAAGGCTGAAATTCTGAGATAAGGGGAAACTACAAACCTTTTGGAAGGATAAAAAAAAACGTATATTCGGATTATCCGAAAGGCATTTGATGATGTAACTTTATATAAAGAAAATATTCTTTTTACTACAAACAATTTATGAAATTTATCTGTTGTAATTTTTAAAAAAAAAAAAATCAAGTATAGTTGCAACTCATATACAACAAAATAACTAAATATTATTTATTTAGATAATATAGGAGAGGTGGGTATTATGGAATAGTCGGGGAATATGGAATACTGAAGTTTCAGCCCTCTCTCGTGCTGCCATTACGTGGGAATGCCATGAAAGACCTAAGTAATCCCCCATGATGCAGTGCACAAAGAGTTAACTTCGTGTTACTGTCGTTACATCGCTGCAAAACAAAGTGTGTATTCGGATTTTTGAAAATTTGTGTCAGAAAGTGTTCAAAGATTTTAATCTACCAGTAATCATGATACTTTAATTTTGTTGTTAAGAATAATGAATACTAAAAGAATAGTAGTTTGTTATGCTGTAGTCGTTTTTTAGCCATCAATGTTTTATCTGTCAGTAAAAAGGCTCATAACCCAAAATGGTGTGTCGGCTAATATGGAATACATATCATCTGAAATTGCCTTCATGCCATCAACTACACTGTTGAAAATTAGGCACTATGTTTCACCAAAAATATGGTTCCTAGTAGCTGCAACCGTCTGTGTGGTGAAACGTTAAACCATATTTTTGGTATTCGGTTGAACCATTTCTCAGGTTTTTGTTTCCAAATCCAGAAAAATGGTTCAACCAAACACCGAAAAAAGGTGAAACATTTCACCACACAGCCGTTGCAGCTACAAGGAACCAATATCATGGGGAAACCAAGCATACAATTTTTAACAGTGTAAGGAACCGGTAAACAAAGTTGCTTAATGTATCTTTTGTAACTGAAATTTTTCCGAAGATCAATGAAATTTTGATTCAACGCATTAGCTGTTCTTTATGGGCTCATTTTGACTGTACTGGAGCAGAGAAAGAAGATAATGTTTGTGATTTTTGTGAATAGACTTAAAAACAAAACTATTTGAGCGTAAATTTTCAAATATTGTTTTTTTTTAGTTAAAATTAACTATGTTTTGTGAAGTATAATTAAATTCTCATTAATTGTAAACAACTATTCCATATTACCCGACTATGCCATATTACCCTCCACTTGTCACTTTTTTAAAGTACATTTTTTCATAACAAAAAATAAACACTGTTTTGTTTCACCATCGGCACTTCATTATTATTAGTTATAGTATGCACTGAAAATGATTGTGTAGATTTTTATTTAAAACCAAAAGGAGTTATCTTAAAAATATCAATGGTATTCCATAATATCCTCTTCTCCTCTACCTATTACACTATCTCTTTAATCCTAATTCTTTGTAGCAAAAATTATCCTCGGATTTCCGAGGACTTGTCATTACAGAGAGCGGGTTGTTGTGTATGAATTAAGTTGCTTTATAAGGATCAGATTTACTGTACGGTCCCCCTTGGCGCGATGTTTTCGGATTTGGCGATAAATAATTTTTTCTGGCAACCTGTCTGACTTCGACTGAAGATTCGAATTCTGACGACTTCGCACCGATGCGTTTTTCGGCAACCCTATCGGACCGTTGGTTGAGTTTTCATAAGAAATATTACCATACGATCTTTTCTTTGAATCGTGGTTTTTAAAAAAAGTCGCCAAAATACGGACTTTTGGCGCGATTTTGGAAAGTTCGCCAAGGGGGACCGTACAGTAAATCTCTACCCTTTATAACGTGCTTATTTCATGACAACAGATCTGCGTCTCCTTCGAAAGTATGGCCAAGAAGAAAGGTAGTGTTGCAACAAAAGGTGACGCCCATTTCATTGTGAACTAATGTTAATGGAATTATGATGTTTGCGGTGAACTGTTGTTTAAATAATCCATTAGAATTGAATAATTAGCCTCATAAATTGTTCAATCATCAATATTAATGACTGTTTCTTATCATTAATTAACAGACAAATTAATTCCTTGTTGCGATTAAACTCATTTTATTATCTTTTTATTCTATAATGAATCAACTGAAATAGCGACTTTTCATTTAGATATTAAAATAATTTAATAAATATTTGTTTTTCTTATAGCTTGAGGGTTTTGGTAAAAATTCCTTTTAATTTTTTTCTTAGATTTAGAAATGTATTTTAATATTTTGTTTGGGAAGAAACCAAGTGCAAATTTGAACGCAGAATTGCGCAAGTGATGTTAAGTTTTCTCAAAGGTTTGAAATCTAAGGAATTCTTGAAAAATAACCGTGTAGCTTACGCGATTTTGAAAATGTATATACAAAGGAAACCTATAGTAATAATACCAAAGTATTAAGTGTCACTTGTAAGAAATATGCATACTACTTTCACATCCGGTAATTTAACAAAATATTTATGCCACGTCAATGTGTCGAATGATTGAAAATAACCTTAAATAATTTGTAACAGCAATTAATGAATTGCTGTTACGGAAACAATCTGGAGCCAAAAAGGGGTTATAGTAAAAGGTTTAAGTTTTCAGTTTAAAGTCAAAACTCAATTGTCCAAATCAACATCTGAATTCATTTGATACAACCTCACACAAAAAATTTCAACAGGAAAAATAGATTCCACATGAATAATAGATAAAATAGGGCAATCATGGAATAATTTAATTTTATTGGCACCATCTTATATTATTTACATAAGGTATTAGTTAAGTATTTACAAATATCAGCTACTAATACTTTACTTATTTACAATTTTAGACAATACATATTGACTCTACAAAAATTATCACAGTGTGTTCGTGCAACTATAATTCAAATATAATTATCTTTGCTCAATCTGCAAAGAAGAGCCTGAACAGTACATATTTGAATAAAATTATATCAGTGTAGAAGGAATTAGTTTAAAAAATTAATTTGAAGAATTTTTTAAAAAAATTAATTTGAAGAATAAATTTTTTTAATAGATACTTTTACTTTAAAAAAAAAAGCTGATGTGTGTTAGAGAGAAATTTATATTGTTTTGGGTGTTTGTATGATTTATCTAAATTTTTATAATTATTTTTTTATAATTATGTGAGATCCTAATATCTTAAGAGTTATCTTAAATAAACGGTTTTAAATAAAAGACACCTAAAATAAGTTTGATGTCAAGAATCAACTGGTAGTAGAATAAGTATGTAAAAACTTATGGAGTGCATATTTTGAATGACATTATTTCGAAAAAAAATAGTATTTTAAATTAATTTTAGTTGTAAATTTCATTTATAAAAAAGTTTTAAAAACTAATTTTGGTCGATAATCAGGAAACAATAAATAATAAGTTACTTTAAATAGATTACGTTAATGAAGTGTACACACTATTATCTTTTTTTAAACTAGATAATTGATTTTTTCTTTAAATCCTAGGTTTTTTTTAGAAAATGCAACTAAAATTACAACTAACTAATCGGTGACTATGTGTCACCTGTGCAAACGCCATTGAAATGACCTAAGAACTAATTAGGGGTAGAATTAATTTTCCATTTTGAGTATCTGTGTAAAAACATAACGACTATAATATTTAAAATACATTTTGATTATACTTTAATGAAAATATTTGTCATGTTTTCTTTCAACTTTTAAATCCTCTTTTTGTCAAATTGCGAAAATAGTAGCGTATATGATTCAGCAGGAGATAGCAAATGTACAATTTTCTCTGGCACCATAAGTTTTGATTTTGTTTCGATTAAATCGAGAAACTTTTTGTATAGGGTCTCGTCAACAATTTTGAGCATTTAAATGTCAGGAAACAGCTATTTGTGATTAGTTCCTGATGACCTTTTTTCCATTCGTGTTCTTCTAAAAAATCCGGAAATCTTCTTGAATTATTCTACTTCCTTTGAATATATATCGAATTGATATATATCGTCAAATGACAAAACCACGAAAGTGCAGATTCTAGGGATTTGCGGTTTTTGAAAAATAAAACCGCTTCTCGTTCAGTCGGTTCTTTTTTTCCCTCCGGTTTTAACCGGGACCAAATAAAGTAATTAAAAACCGGTCCTTTGAAAAACCGGTTCTAGTTGCTGGGTTGGTTGAACGATTCCGGCCGTCTATTTAGGTTAGGTTTGAATTATCGTCGCACGAGAGCTAAAAGAGGGCTATTGGCGAAGGGCGTCGTAATTTAGAGCCCCAATCATGTGACGAGTCAACACCTGAGTGCAGATGTCATCCAAAACAGCTTTTAATGGCGAAATCGTACACAGCGTCGGTACTTTGGAACATTAAGTGTATTGACTGTACTGTAACGTGTACTAAGATGTACTACACTAGGGCTTTGGCGACGGGAGCCCTATTTTAGAACGCTAATCATGTAAAGAAAAGATACCGATTTCTCTTCTTAAAAATATCTCGAAGGTGTGATTTACGAATACTTTTTGAAAAACATATAAATCTCAAAAAACGCCTTATCAGAAGGAATAATTTATATTACGACGCCATTTTACATTTATAAACAATGAAATTTAAAATAAAATTACGACGGTTTTTTAATTGAAAAATAGCACTTCCTGTGACCCTTTCTGAAGATTTTTGTTGCCGCGTAATGTGTCATAGGAATAGAATTACCGGAGCATAGTTCTTGATACCTAAGGGCATTATATCCGCAGCGAGAGTCTTAATAAATAATAAACCCATATCATACAAATACATTAGGATATATTTTATGACGCCATAATCCATTGATTTATCTAACTGCGTTAAATATTTTCTTTAATTTAGGGGTGCCGGACCGTTACTTGACTGTGGTTCTTAATTACGACGCCAGTCGCCAGCTTCCGTCGTGTAGCTCTGGTAGGACTATAATGCAAACTAACAATAACCATCAGTTTAGCTGGTTAAAATGTTTATTGAAACCGGTGCTTTAGTTGTAACCGGTACAGCTAAAGAAATATTTTTGCCCATTTAACCGAAGCCAAAACCAGGTTTAACTGTTTCCGGTTTTCCATCCCTTTGCACATTTGTGTTTTTGCACATTCGTGGATTTGTCATTTTACCGACGATATAGTTTCTTAAATATCTTCGAATAATCATAGTTTCTTAAATTTTCAATTCGTCATTCTTCAATTATTTTTGTGAAGGGGAGGGGGGGGGGGGGAGGAGTAATTAGTTCTGTTGGGATCGGTACCTCTGCCACCTAGAGTGCTATGAGTACGCTGTTGAACTATCGAACAATACCGATAACTTTATTTATAAAACAATGGCTTCATTTTTTTATATAGCCATGCCTCGATTATTTGTTCCCTGTGTAGACTGGTTTTGTGGAACCTAATCTGCCCACGGTGTAACAAGCTGATACAATTCATGTATCATTGGCACCATTTGACTGTTGAATTAAAATCACTCATAGAAACCCTTCCTAATAAAAGCATAAAGGTTCTAAATTAATTTGTTTTCACGCGTCACAAACTGCCATAGAATTTCTGTTCGTTTGTCTCAATTGAAGAGCTTAGTGGAAGAACGTGCTAAGTGACAAAAAAGTGAAAACGAGAAAATGAGCCTCAAAGTTCTTCGTTTGCACTCAGGACTGTTGAAAACGGAACTTGTAAAGCGGAAAAAAATACTATATTTAAATTTTATGAAAAAGGGGAAACTTGTTATCGTTAAAGAAGTTGGTAATATGTTCACTGACACAAAAATCTCAATTTTTTCAAAAATGTCACTTAGCACGTTCTTCCACTAAGCTCTTCAATTGCGATTTACAAGTCACAGATTAGCAGCTTTCGTTTTTAAACAAAAGTTACAATTCAATGCCAAGTCCTATGCAATGGTTCAATTTGATTCCATTGGCGAACTACTATGTCAGGTAGTAACACCAGTATGCAATATTCAGCATGACGAACGACAAAGGGAAACAGATGCGCGAGAACTTGTCGATTTTCAGAGCTCTGCGCTCAAGTTTGTCGCGCTGAACAGACGGGGATCGGACACTTCTACCGTTCGGCACCCGACCATCAACCTGCAAATTAAAATTGAAAGTTATTACAAGTTTGAATTATAAGAAACATAGTCTTCCTTAAGGGCACCCGAAAACCCGCAGAAACTCCTATACTTCCCATATTAAAAATCTATTTTTCATTTACCTTTTCTTAGGACTTATTATAGCCACTTACATAAATTTGGTGTCTATGTATGCGTCAAACACTCCTACATACACTGAAGCTTGGATTTAGTAATCGGTGTCTTTTTGAATTTACAGTAAATTTTTTTACCGATTAACCCAAGTGTTTTGAAAGTTTAGGCAATTTTTACTATTAAAAATGCCATAAATATTTAAGTTTTCAACATATCATTTAAATAGAGCTTTAAAGTAGTATAGTTACATGTGTTGGAAACATACTGTTAAAATGCGCACGCTTAAAAACTTATAGGTTCTTAGAAAAGATACTTCGAACTTGTCAAAACACCATTGTGAGATAATGGCGAAAACGCACTCTACAATAGTAGTTGTAAATAACTCTTATTACATCGGTCGCATTTTTAAAATCTTTTTGAATACTTCTAGTTATCGTAGAAACAAAATTTAGAAAGCATTGGAAAGAAAAAAATGATACATTTAAAATTACAAATAAAAAAAAATAGTAGTTTTTTTGTTGAAAATTTGACGTCTAATAGCCTTGATAAGCTCTCTGCCCATTTTATAAAAAAATAATACGTAGTTAGTAGTTAACTCTTTACCTTTCAATAAGAGATATTTCGGTCTAATTAAAATTTAGCACAACTATTTCAATCTTACCCTTGACGATGACTGGTGATTTCAAATTTATTAAGTCGACTGGTGATTTTTCAATTACGAAAGTCGATGAATACGCACATATTTATGCACACATAGAAAGCTCGCTGATTCCCAATAGGTTTTCATTTGATCGTTTGAAATTTATTCCCATTACAGGTGACAAAGCTTGCATAACATGCAATGCTACGCTAAGGGCACGAATTTTAATTGCTAAATAAATATTGATTCCAAGGTCTAAGTGTACGTGTACATGGATAGCCTCTATGACTATAAAGGCTGATATAGGTTGGTCCAATTTAATGAACATCTACAAAAATCGTGCGATGAACTGGGAAATGGGTGGAATCATATTATTGAACTTCGCAGGAATTTAAATGTTAAAGCGTATATTATAATGTTTAAATAATAGATTACTACAGAGCGCCTGTCGTCAGGAGTTGAACAAGACCTGACAAAATGACTCTTATATCTGCCCGAAAAGTTAGATTTTACACCATAATGCAGGTACAGCCCCATTAGTTTTATTATTATTTATGACGGCTTTTGAGTCTAATTCCTTGTACAAGACAAATGAAAGTTAAAAAAAATTATTGTTGTTTTTATAACATTTTAAAATCTTGTCAAACACACTTCATTCAATAAATAAATTCAATACCATATTTCTGCCGTGGGCAGGTAAACTGCAGTAACAACAAAAATGAATTGGACCATTTTTGAACTGTAAAATAAAACCTTCACTAAACTTAATCTACGAACACTTGTCATTTAGAGTTATTGAATGCTTACAAAAATGATTTAAAAAAAATGGTTATTAGTTTAGATACTGCAGTTTACCTGCCCAAAGCAGATTTGCAACTTATATGGCAAATTCACCTGATTATGTATCATATTGACTTTATTGAGCAACTGACTGGTGGCCTTCCTCTCCCTGTCCTCCGCCTGTCCCATGACAATATTAACAATGGCGTACTCCATGAGTGCCGAGAACACGAACAAGGTGCAAGTGGACATAAAGACGTCTATGGCCTTGATGTAGGACACTGGAGGAAGGGACTTCTGTGATTGCGCGTGCTGCGTGGCCAGCGTGAGCAGGGAGGTGACGCAGAGCGTGACGCGGGCGGGGACGGCGTCGGCGCGGATCCAGAACGAGATCCAGGACATGATGACGATGAGGCAGGTCGGGATGTACGTGTGGAAGAGGTAGTAGCCCAGTCGGCGCTCCAGCGTGAACATCACTTCGATGCACGTGAAGTTGCCTGGGGAAGGAGAGTTATTTTCAGTATTAACATTTAACTGCAGTAGCTTAGATTTCAGTCGAAATATAGTATTTGTCCAAAAAAAAAGTCAAACGGTATAGACCTTTTAGCATGAACAGCACCTCGGTGCACGCGAAGTTGCTTGGTATAGAAGGCTACGGTAACTCCTACACTACCACGACGCAGAGTATGTCCTCTCAATTCGATTATCAACGACCAGGACGGACACTGCGTAAGTCGTCCACTCTACAGTAAACAGCTGAAGCAACAGCTTTGGTACCCTGGTCTATAGGCTCTTACTCGAGAAATTAAGCATGGTAAAGAAGATTAAGTTCCGTATTAAAAGGATATTCAGTAAGTGTAGTAGTATAGGATTCTCTAATAAAAGGTGTTTTTTTAAATAGTCTAACCAAGATTGTAAGAAGTTTCGTGTAGCATTTCTCCGTAAAACTTTTGTTATTGTTGCATGCCCCCCGAGCCAGCAGTGCTAGACCAGATCCATGATGTCGTACACCCTCAAAAAATCCAACACTACAAAAGGGCCTTTAGTTATATCAATTTTGAAGAGGCCCAGGCACGCGAGGATGTGGTCAGGCGAAGCATGCGCAATGGAACAGTTTAGCACATATTTCGAAGCATATTACCATTTATAACTGCGTATGCGTTTGCAGTATATGAAAGGGTTTTAAAAAGTAACATTTTTTGTGTGAAACTTTCTCTAATAATTGTGTTTCTTCAGATTTCTTTAGGATAGTGTAACGACAAATCAAATTACGCATTTTTTTTTACAGTTTTACAGTGCGGAGTCAAAAATCTAGGCTGTTATCATTTTGAAAGTTTTCGGTTGTTTGTAAAATAACATTCAACGTACGTAATAACTTGTACAGAACGTAGTAGTTCATCGTTATGAAAGCAACGATATACATGACAAAAATTAAGCATGGTACTTTGTTCACAAATGACGCAGGTACAGGCTCTTAGATAGATAATGGTCTAACCTTGCTCTATAAACTATAATTCGATTTATAACTGCTTCCTAAAGCACCAATTGTACAATGAAATCCGACGTCCTTTAATGAAGTTGCTTCTTAATTATAACTAAACCCGTTTATCACAAAATTTATTAAATACCAACTAATCCCGTAAGAACGCTGATGCTTAAGTATAACAACATTCAGCAGCCGAATGAACACCTCAAGCACTAAGACGACGTTACCCATTGTTAAATCTTGAGGTACTTTAGCAAAGTTCTTGAAGACAGCATCCCAGACACTACAGAAACGAATTAAATACAAAATCTCCTAAAGTACACTTTAACCAGGCCACAGGTAAAAGAACAAGATAAGCCTAAGAGATGGGGGTCCTCGACACTATAAAGACTGTCCTCGGAGATTTCTTCGCATTGGTTTGCTGAAGCCGTAACTGGGTATTTAAAAGGGTTTGGGGGTAAACAGATTTTGATTCAATATGATGGTCTGTGAAAATCGAAAAATAATAAATTTTAAAATTCCGAAATATTTTACTGTCATTACCATTTAATGCAACGCCATTCAAAATTCAGCACGTTTTGTCACCTAATGCTACGCACGACAGCGTGCGTTGTTATAAAATGGACGAATTGGTCCAAAGATTTTTAGCGACTTCTAGGTTGTGGAAAATTTGTTACTGTTCAATGTGTTTGATTAAAGAAAATTTTCCGCCTTTCCCGGGCCCAAACCTGGGACCTTTCATACGCAAGACAAACGCCTTACTGCCTGAAATCCCCAGCCCCTCTACCGAAAAGGAAAAAAATTATCTAGAATTGGAAAAAGATTTTAACGCAAAAAAATTGTGTTAATGGTAGTGGACAAAATTCGACGTATAAAGATGGCAAAGTGATTTCTAAAACAATATTTTTGGAATTTTTTTATCGCATAGATCTTTAACATAAATGCTAGTTACTGCTGTTACAAACTTGCTCAGCGATTTACAGAATTAACGTCTAAGCTGTGTTTAATTGAGCTCTAATCAACGCTAATGCACCGAATAACGAAAGAGAATTACTGTTAACTACCCTAGAGTGGAAAGAGCTGAAATATTTTCCAAACTCCATTAGATGTATTGTGTTCCATGGTAGCTCTCCGCAACTAATGGTATGTATGTAGAAGTAGAACGTTAAATAAGTAGCTATGCTGATTGGATAAAAATATAAAAGCCGGTAGGTTGATTTTAAGTAATGTTAATGTAATACACTATAGTCAAATATTCTTTTGATAACAGTGTATTTAAGTACAGGAGACCTATCTTATAAATTTTTTCCGTTCGTCGGTCTGTCCATACTATAGGGTGACACGGGGTAATTAATTATTGGACAAAAATCAAACTTTTACCATAGGTTCCACATTTATGTAATTTTTAACCAGTAATTGTTTTCATAATGACTATTTTTTATAATATTATATATATATATATATATATATTATATATATATATATATATATATATATATATTATATATATATATATATATATATATTATTATATATATATATATATATATATATATATATAATATATATATATATATATATATATATATATATATATATATATAATATATATATATATCTATTACATTTTAAAATTTATATTTCCTTTGTAAAAGTTTGAAAAAAATAGAAACATCTGTCCAAAAATTACCCCGTCTATTGGGGTAATTATTGGACAGTTGTTTTCAATCTGTTCTGCACAGTATTTAGACTAGCTACAAAAGTAAATTGTGTGATATGGTGTGTACTATAGTACTGTGTATTTGATAATTATTTAATCCCACATGGTTTCTATAAAAAATGTATAACAGTGAAATCTAGTAAAAATTACCAAACATTTTAATTTCTTCTCTTTCTAAGTTCAAACATTGTGTCGATGGTGTTTCTTAATCACACAAACTATACCAAGTAAATTTAAGCATATTGCGATGCTTTCTGTCTTACCCTATAGCATTTCCAGCAATTTCCCCGCTTTGCTCAATAATTACCCCGTAACTAAACTTGCATGTCATAATGTTACTATTCATCCTACGATAGTGTTTTTCAGAACAAACCATCTTCATAAACATATCTGGGCATTTCCACGCGTGACTTGCACTACATCGGACGATTTAACAAATTTCGTTTGCATAGTTCATAATTATTTTCTACTTATTAAAAAAAATATATTGTATGTCAGTTTACCCCTGAACATACACTATTTTTAGAAATCATAAAAAACCATTTTCATTTAAGAAATCTCTATATTAAAAAAAAGTAAGCTCTTTTAAAATGTCCGGAGCCATAACAACATGAAATATTCATCTTAGAACTCCATTCTTTTTCTGGAATGTGTGTCTCCCTTATACCTCGGTGCCTTTTTTTTCAAATTTCCAATTAGTTCCTTAAGCTGCACTACAATCAGCGCCGCCTAGCGGCCATAAACTCCTACTCATTTCGTAACAGGCAACAAGGTAAATAAGGCAAATAAAGTGGTTATAAAAAGCAAGTCTAATATTAAAAAATATTTATTTATTCTTTATAGTTTGTAACATAAAAATAACCATTGAACTTAGAAAAGTGTGATGTAATTTTATACTTGAACGTCACCAAATTATTAATTTTTAAAAAAACTTCTGTCTTTATTAAAAGGAACACTAAACTAGCATGAAAATTTGAGTTAGGTTGAATTATTGGTATTGCTTCCAGGTATGCACACTTTCTCGAAAAAATAAACCTAGACGCCTAACTTCACCAATTCCGCCTACGTTAGACTAACTTTTAACTAAGTTAAACTAATCTTTAACTAAGTTAAACTAAACATTGCTCATTCTCTTTAAGTTAATTAAATTAGGAAATTCTTAAAGAATAGTTTACAAAATGCTGGTTTTCTCCCCATTCAATATATATGTTAGTTCATTCAATTATGGAGCCTGGCGAAATGTCCAAGTTCGTTCTAATAATCAAATTATATATATATATATATATATATATATATATAATATATATATATATATATATATATATATATATATATATATATATATATATATAATATATATATATATATATATATATTATATAATATATATATATATATATATTTAAAGTAACATACTTATGAGATAAACGTCCATAAATTATAACAAAAGCTAGAAAGTAAAAGTTTTTTTTTACCTGAAAAGTAAACAACATAGATTAAAAACTAAAAGGGCATTTTTTAGTAAACTGTCTTAGCTAATCTTATTTCTTAAAAATGTAAATTAGTTTATTATAACGACATTCGAAATGGTGTTTTTTAAAACATAGTTTTAACGCAAGCAAACTTCGGAATGTTTCAGTGTTTAACTAAAAAAATAAATATTTTACGAAAATTTTCAATTTTTTCATATTTTTTATTATTTTTTTATAATTTGAATAATTTTTTTAATTCACCAAATAAAGTTTGTGATGCTTGCATTCAGTACCATGTAAAACAATTAGCTGAAAATACAAAAATACAGCGCATTCTACTGTATATGATTGCAGCTGGTTGCTGTAAAAACAAGTTACAGCACACGTGGTGGATTTTCTCAGCTTGTACACGCGTACAGAGTGACCTGCCGTGATCTTGGCCAGGGTTCTTTTTTTCAACTAATTGGGAATAAAAACTGAATCGAGGCTTAGACACACGTTTTTGAAACTTACAGCAAAGTTCTAAGAGAAAGAATACAGCCCACTGCTGGTAAATATGACTGAAATTTGTTTCAGTGAAAAATGCAACCAATTACGTTTTTTTTAAATACAAAAAAAAATGGTAATCTATTTTTACTACTCATGTAGCATGCAAATGAATTTCTATTGCGTGTAAAAGTACTACACTGCCTTACTTATTTTGTTCTTTATAGTGAATAAGCTTAAATTACGTGAAAACTTTGTACCAGTGGCTTATTCTGGTGAAGTTTGTTGATAATTTCATTGAGTAGCGCATGTGTCGACAATATTTCACTTGTATTGACAATGCTATTGTACTTTAGTAAAATTAGTTAAATCTCACAATAAATTAGAAGGCAGCTTTGGTCCCACGTGTTTTTTTTGTCACTTGTATGTTTTTGAGGGCAACCTTACTTCAATTCTGTACTTACGCAAATTTTGGGTAAGTTTTCAACTCTAAATGCTGTAATGTTACTCCGTAAATCAGGAGGCATCACTTGCTGCCACCGGTTTCACTGAGTAACGTTACGCCAAAAGGTTTTAGAGTGCATAAACAAAATACCCACACACAGCGCCTAACCACTTTACTAAACTTCATACCACTATTTTTATAAATGTATATACCGTACATTAGGAAGCGGCATAGTAATATGGAGTCATACCATGGTCTACTCAACCTTAAGGCCATATTACCTCTTCATGGTTTTTTTTAAATTATCGTCGCACTAGAGCTACACGAGGGCTATTGGCGACGGGCGTCGTATTTTAGAACCACAACCTCTTCATGACTTCACACTATCCATCCGGTTCGGATCTGATTATTAGTTGAGTTGGCCGTGGTCATACTCACCCGCGAAGCATGTTTGCATGTAGTTTACTCCGTTTTTGTGGCAAAAACTTACTTCGATTCAGTGGGGTAAGGTTACTCAGCTTTAGAGTAAGTTTACACCTTTTTACTCCGTTATTTGGAGTAAGTGTACTATCTTGTGTTGGAATAACTGCGTTCTTTAGGGCGAGACATTTTTTTTATTTTACAAGACAACACAAAACGTACAAGTCAAACATAGAATTCTTCTAGGACAAACGATGTTTCACAGTCTCGATCTCTAAGCAAGTTCTGACAATTCTATCATCAGCAGGCAGTCACGTTACCAAGGGGTAACCACGATATGTTTTACAAGCGTTAAATCACTTCACTTCTAGTTCTAGTGAGTCACTTCATTACAGTAAGTTTACATCACTTTACGCCCGGTTACTTCGTAAAACCAGAAACCATTTTTACAAATTGATGTTACACCAAACGTTTTACCAAGCGGAAACAAAATACTCATGTAGCGCATAGCCACTTTACTATACCTCGACACTGTTTTTAGAAATACAGATACCATATACATTAGGAAGTAAGGTGAGTAGCAATGTGGGGCCGTACTCACCCGTGGAGTATGTCTGCATGCAGTCGCCCAGCTTGGAATCGACGAGTATGTGCTGCGGCAGCTCGATGGGCTCCACCACCAGAGGGACTTCGGGCTCCCAGTCGAAGATAAGGTCGTCCGTCGTGTAGGACACTGCGCACAACAACAGGCTACAGTCACTCAGTATCGACTTATATACAGGGTGGCGCAAATAAAATTGGCCCCGTCATGGAAATAGGAATATGATAGAATTGTTGCCAAGTCAAAAACCAATGCAAAAAACACGTTTGCTTAGTGAAGCTATTGATCGCTTCAATATTGAGCCCAAACGAATGCTTTTTGGCGAATTATTTGCCGGAAACTTTGCTATGGTTTGACAAGCTAGTTGAAATGCAATATAAACTGAAGGTTTGGACAGCTGTGCAAAAAAAATCTCACTAGTGATTATTTCGACCGCAATTTATCCTTGAGAATCGGACCTTTTTGATTTGTTAATACAAAACATTCTAAATTGATTGCAAGACACAGAATTCGCATAAGCGGCCGTCTTCATACAATACGCACTAATATCTGAACTCAACAATAGTCCATGAGTAGCTATAATGTGATTGTAATATTTCATGTTTTTACTTCTCTATTGTGATCGTATAGTTTTGAATATATAATGTAAAGTGGCTAGTACTTAGATGACATAATGCATCATGATTAAAACTGATTAAGTTAAACATCCCAAATTTAAGGTTCGAAGTTATTCTTAATGCTCTCTCTCTGAAAAATTAATGAATAAAATAAACAAAGGTTAAACTAAGAATCATAAGATATTTTAATGGAGGTACCAGAGATATTTCTCAAAATGTTACATACCAAATGAGAGTTGCTTACAGCTAGAAACATCGTTGTTTTACACACAAGACTTTTGGAATCATAAGTAAAAAGTAAGGTTCTAGTCCGTTAAAAATATCAGTTCTATTCTGTCTATAACAGTTCTATATTCTGTCTCAGAAGTCTTTTGCTTAGAAACACCACACGGATCGGAGACCACCTCCAAAACTTCATTGGCCCAACCGCTGTCACTCAAGGAACACTCGCACTCCAATTCGCTCTTGAGCCTCCAACATCATTGGCCCGGGGTCCCGCCATTGATTACAAACATTCCCTACGCCGAACGGGGTCACTTTTATAAACCACCCTGTACTAATATCTTCACAATAATGACCGGGATCCAATCAAGATTTTTGTGCAAGGGAAGCCTCTGCCATGGTCAGAAAAACTGCAGCAAGTAACCTTATGACTTGGACCATTGTTACAAGCACTCGAGTACTCTAACCTATAAAAAACATACTTAAAAAAAAGTCGGTTTGTAATCCAGTAGCTTTATTCATCACAGTATGCGTCAAATACGGTAGTTCTGATTTTTTGCAGACTTGTTTATGATGTTGGCCTTATGAATAATCCAAGTTTGTGACCTCGAGCGCCGAACGCAACTTTGTCAAAAAGCGAAAAAACGCGAAAATATCGGGGTTTTTTTCAAATTGTGGCGATTATAACCCTAAAGAATTAGTTTTTGAAAAACATTTCTTATAACGTTTTTAAAGTAGACTAAATTTGCTACAATATGATACTAGAACTGTCTTTGTAGACCCAATAGTTTCCGAGATTATTCCTTTCAAAGTTTATAATTTTTTTCAAACTTCGTAATTTTTTGCAATGCTGTCGTTCTCAATAAATTTTGACTCTGGTTATAATACCGAAGCCCTGTACTTTTAAGATGGGATGTTAAAAAAGAAAATGAGAAGTGTGAACGATGATGTTTAAGCTAAGCTACGAATATGAAGTAAATAAAAAAGATAAGTAAAACAAACGTAAGAACAATGTGGTGTCC
The DNA here is from genome assembly GCA_019343175.1 of Oedothorax gibbosus. Taxonomy (NCBI): domain Eukaryota; kingdom Metazoa; phylum Arthropoda; class Arachnida; order Araneae; family Linyphiidae; genus Oedothorax; species Oedothorax gibbosus. The sequence continues at coordinate 502,229 of JAFNEN010000529.1, forward strand.
CTTTTTTAGCTGTACGAACTATTACTGTTGGCAATATATAGGTGATTGTTGATCCTCTAACAATGAACGCAGAATTGAAAAAACTTGTGAAGTTCGAAAAAAATGATAAACTTTGAAAGGATTAATCTCGTAAACTATTGAGTCTACAGATAGACAGTTCTAGTATCATATTGTAGCGAATTTAGTCTATTTTAAAAACGTTTCTAAAACGTTTTTAAAAAGTTTTTTGAAAAACTAGTCCTTGAGGGTTGTAATCGCCAAAATTTGAAGAAAAAAATATGTTTCGCGTTTTTTTTCGATTTTTGACAAAGTTGCGTTCGGTGCTCGAGGTCACAAATTTGGATTATTTATTAGGCCAACATCATAAACAAGTGTGCAAAAAATCAGAACTACCGGAGATTTGATGCATACTACCCCATATTCTCAGACGACAAAGTTACTTTACTATTGGGGACTCTTGCCAATCGTCGTGAATGGGTTAATATGTTTTACTTTCAGCTTAAACAGGTGTTGCGCTGTTTTAATTTACAGTTAAAAATTGCGATTTTTTTAAATTTGAATTTCAAATTTGACAATATATATATGAATCGTGTAAAAATAATAAGCGAATAAACGAATGACGATAACTATTTAATTTCATTGAATTCACAAAATTTATACATAAAATAAAATACAAGAACCTTGCAGTTCAGGTAGAGCATATTACGAAATATAGTTTGTGTATCTCTCGTGATACTTTATTTAAACTAAACAGTGTACCAAAAATAATATATTTATCAGTTTTCCTTTTTTATAATTTCATTGCACTAGAGCGCACAATATGTAACTTGTTCTAAGTTTGAAGTCCGTAGCTTGCTTCGTTTTTTAAGGTTTTTTTTTATAGGATCTCGCGTATAATATTTGAAGTTTATAGCTCTCTTTAGTTCGAACTGTAGAATGGTTTCAGACAGACATACAGACAGCCTGACAGACGCACAAATGTTTTAAAAAAAACCACTATTTCAGAATCAGCATCTTTCACAGAATCAAAACGTGTAGAAAACACAAAACCACCATTTCGGATTTTCCACCCCATTACAATACTTTCATTATCTTATATTTCACATTAGGAAACTAAAAGTAAAAATATTTTATACTTCAATTATGTAAGTAATTATGTTGAAATTATATCTAAAAATAGAAAATTAGACTCAATTAAGCTTGTATAATAGTAAGGGTTCTATGTTTCCAGACTCTATTTTTCAGAGGTTCATATAAATATCATTTGTTTTAAAAAAAATTATTATTTTATTTAACTCAAAAAGTAATAAAAATAAACACAAACTAGAGCACTTACAACTTTCCATTTTTAATGAGCAAGTTTGTGTATCATGAGGATAAGCCACAAACTTCATGGCACATGATAATTCAAGCGTCAACCTAAAAAAATTGCAGAATGTTTTATTAAAAACGAAACTAAAATTTTTTAGAAGCATATTATAACGAGTCTTCTATTGTTTATGGCAAACAAAAAGATCATATAAATTACATTCAATTAGTTTGTCGAACAAATTTAATGAGCTCATAACATTAAATGAACCGAAATGAAATCTGCATGATAAGCACAGAGGTTATTTACTTCTCTCCAAGACGAAATAATAATTTTTAGAACCATTAGATTAGGACAATAAATATTCGTAACAAAAAAATGATTTATTTATTAAAACTTTTTAAAACAATCGTAAAATGAGCCAGTTGCTTTGGCCCTTTAGGGTACTTTAATAATTCAAATGAAGAAAATTTACTGTATGTAATATATGCAAAATTATTCGGCAGTACATTATAATTCTTTCAAAGAATTGTCAAATGGGGAATCTTTGTATTCCCAAATAGTCACTTTGTTTATTTAAATTGGCAATTTGTATTGCACCCAATAGAATTTAATAGCTCAATATCCTATCCTCTCTGTGTTTTAGTATATTATAATTCTATGCCCCCAAATATTTTTCTCGTAATATGGCAAGTCGTAACCTGACTCATTTGACTATGTAGAGTATGGTCTACAAATTACAGTTATATGTTATGTTTGAATATAGTGATGAATTGGTATTTGTTGAATACCTTGTATAGCAGATGAAAGGTACTATTAATTTATTCTAATTATTGGTTGATATTATTATTTTGCCCCCATTTGATCACGATATGCATATGATACAAACATAACATTTACGAAATCAGAAAGAAAATAATTTCCAGAGTTGTATTTTAAATTTAAAATCAGCAGAATTAATTATTATTCACAAAATTGTTTTGTATATACAATAGGACGCCTCTAAAGCAACTGAAATGGATGGCAAAACCTACTCAATATATCATGTATTGTCTTGTACAAGCAGATCATTTATATAGTAGTGCAAATGGCTAGACTAAGCAGCAGTATAATAGAAAACACTTATAGACCGATGTTATGAAAGGCAATTTTAGTGGAACACTTACTTAACTATGTAGAGTATGTCTGGGTACAGCCATTTGCAGTACAGTGAACCATATATTAAATATAGCGCAATAAGATACAAAACACGTTTACTGTAATGTGATGAATATCTAAGCCGACCACTCACTTGTGTACAGTAAAATCTTGTCAGAGTACAGGCACATGTAAAAAAAAATAATGCATGAAAAAAAGCCTCTACACGAAACTTGAATAAGACAAAAACATACGTTTGGGTCTCATGGCGGCATTTTTTAAATATACTAGTGATGCCCTGTTTTCTTCTTATGTTAGAGCGTATGTTATAATTTACGTGAAAATGTCGTTAGGACAGAAAAAAAAAAGCACAAGAAACATACATATGTTTGTAACAAAATATGTCATTCTTAGGTCGCTTCCACACAACATTTTTGCTCAACAGAAAAAAAGCGTCAAACAGAATATTAAATTCTACATTAAACATTTACACTTTAGATTTCAAACTTCCATAATTTGAAAATTTAATAATTATTCTTTATAGTTTGGTAAAGGTATTTATATTTCGAAGAATAAATATGTAATATTCCTCGCTCTTAAATGAGTATGGCAATGAAATGTACTCACTTGACCATGTAAAGTATGGTCTTGTCTGAGTAGAGCCATATATAGTGGTTGGGAATGGTCATCTCCTGGAAGGTGACCCGCTTGGCGTTCTTGAAGAACGAGTCCGGGCGCCACATCTTCTTGAGCCACGAGATGGGCAGCAAACGGTACTTGGAAGTCATGTTCTCCGGGAGATGCAGCCGGTTGTCCTTCCAGCTCTGAGACATGAAGATGTCCGCAACGTACGTCTGAAGAAAACGCACATAATTTTTTTTCTAAACAAATACGTAAAAATCGCAAATTTGAGATCATGTTCTTAAAAAATTCAACAACTTTAAATAACCTAAAAACCCACTAGCTTCTGGTGGTGATATGACACAGTTGGATAATTTGGATCGTTACCGAGTGATTTTAGGTTAGATGCACTACAAAAAAATCTTGGCGGAATTTTGCAGCATTTTAAAAGATCGTATTATTTTAAAGATCTAAAGATAGTCAGCAGCCGGTGTGTACTTGGAGGTCATGTTCTCCGGAAGATGCAGCCTGTTGTCCTTCCAGCTCTGCGGCATGAAGATGTCTGCAACGTACGTCTGAAGAAGACGAAAAAACAATATTCTCAAAATCAAATACGTTAAAATCGCAAATGTGAGATCATGTTCTTAAAATTCAACAACTTCAAATAGTGTAAACACACACTAGTTTCTGGTGGTGATATGGCACAGTTGGATGATTGGTATTGTTATTTAGGGATTTAGGAACGTTATTTAAGGATTTAACGATCGTTATTGAGGGATTTTAGGTTATTTGCATTACAAAAATAATCTTGGCGGAATTTTGCAGAATTTTATAGTATTTTAAAATATAGTATTATTTTAATATATAGTATTTTAAAGATGTGGCCACATCTTCTCAAGCCACGAGATGGGCAGAAGCCGGTACTTGGAGGTCATGTTCTCCGGGAGATGCAGCCGGTTGTCCTTCCAGAGATCTGCGACATGAAGATAACTGCAACGTACGTCTGAAGAATACGCACAGAAAAAACAATATTCTCAAAAATAAATACGTTAAAATCACACATGTTCATTAAATTCAACATCTTCAAATAGCCTAAACACCCACTAGCTTCTGACGGTGATATATGGTACAGTTGAATATTTAGTATCGTTATTGAGGGATTTTAAGAGCGTTATTGAAAGATTTTAGGATCACCATTGAGGGATTTTTGATTATGCAGTACAAAGAATATCGTGGCGGAATTTTTTCAAAATTGTGTAGTAATCAAAAAAGATCGTATTATTGTTATCGATAGTATTTTAAAAAATTTAACGATGTGGTCACATCTTCTTTAGCCACAAGATGGGAAGTAACTGGTACTTGTAGATGTAGCCGGTTGTCCATCCAGTTCTGTGACATGAAGATGTCTGCAACGTACGTCTGAAGAAGACGTACAGAAATGTATAATTCTTATACCGTATACTGTTAAAAATGACAAATAAGTTTTTGTAACTGTAAATGTTACTTAGAACTGGCTTCATACACTATTTATATACCTAGTACGAAAATCACCAAACATAGTAGTCCATGGGCCGTGCAAGCTAAATGTTAATATTCGTTTGCCAATGAAAGGGACCACGATATTTTTTTGCAAAAATTAAGGAAAATACTCATTTTATTTAAAAATGAAAGTTGTCATGTGTAAAATTGTATAGTTTTTAACATTCGAATGTCAAATGTAGAACTATTTTTAATGACCTAGTTACATGAAAATTTTCCTATTGCTCACTAGATGGCGTTGCTAGTAAGCAAATTTATTACAAGATATTAAAAAATTCACAAATTATAACAACAAAATATGTTTTTTAATTCATTTTGAAGTAAAAAAGTAAATATTCTGACCAAAAAATATCACAAGACTTCTTTATTCTAAAAATTAACTAATATTGTTATGTATACTTCGGCCAGGACTTTCGGTTTGTTTACATTTTTCGAGAGAGAGTCCGAAAAGAGCATTGCGCTATCGGCAAAAACGGGGTTTGTTATGATTTCTACCAAGTACAACTAAAATCACTTTTTTCCTATTTGAAATGACTCAATTGTGAATTAAAAATGTACAAAGAACAATTTCGTGTTTTTTTGCATGTTGAAGTCGAAATAATTGCATTAAAATTCGATCTGAAATCCAAGTTATGCCATCGCGGCGCTTTGTTTTAAAAACTTTACATGGACAAGATGCTGACTTTCTTAATTAAAAATATTTGTTTTATCAATCGAAGCTACTCAATTGTTTTATAAAAATACACGTAAAACGCTTGTACACTCTTTTTAGCTATTTAATTGACTTTATTATTGCATTAAAACTAAGTATCGAAACAACATTACGCTTGGTTTGTTTGGGAATATTTTACTAGTACAAAAAGCAAACATTCTTATTTAAAAATGTTTTTTTTTCTAAATTTATAAAACACTCAATTAAGAAATAAAAATATACGTTAAACACTTGCAAGCTAATTTTGTTCATTTAATTGATGGTATTATATAGCAATAAACTCGGTTTTAAAACAGTATTACGCTGTTAAGAAAATGTAAACAACATGTACCAAATTCAACTTTTCTAACTATTAACCAATATTTTTAAAACTTTAATCGCTAAAAGCCTCTATAATTGGTATAATATTGCAGAAATAATGAAAAATAACGGCCCTTCAATTGCATTTTTGAAGTTAATAGTATCTTATCATAACTTTCATTGGCTGCACACAAGAATTGCTTGAAAAATACTAATGAATTTTGGGCCTGACAATTGAAATATTAACAGAAACTGACATTGTCATATATCAAAAGAAAGCTCTTGGCTCTAGAAACATAATACGCCAAAAGTTTTGGGACCATATGTGCATTTTAAATTTTGCATCCAGAGATATAGGCCTGCATTTAAAAATTTGCATGTACCTATGCCAAGTTGGGTAGGAAAAGTTAGCTCTAGACTAGGTGGAGGTGTACACCTAAAAAACCAGGACTTTAAAACAATAAATAGTGTCAGAGGGGTGGAATTGGGTTTTTTCATGTTAAATGCTTCGTCAAAGAATAAATTCCAAAATTTCAGCTAGAAGCTTAAATGCTCACTGAAAGTGGGAGTGTCATACATCAAAAGCAAGGTTTTAGCCTTTAGAAACAGAAAACACCAACAGTTTTGGCACCATACGTCCCCAGAGAGTTTTGGGTCCAAATGTGCATTTAATACATTTTATACATTTTTCGATGATTCGGGCGAAAATGATTAACTGAAACTTAACTCTTCTTTTGGAATGACTTTGTGTCTAACAAATTAATCTTAAATACCTTTAATTAAAAAAAAATAATTAAAATTGTTATTTGTGTGATGGTCTATGAGTCAACAACAAAAGTCATTTTTTCATTTCAAGCTTCTAGACAAAAAAAAAGCTTCATTTGCTTGTAGTTTATAAATCATAGTATCAGATGTAAATTTTTGAGTAGACCTCTATTGAAGAATATGATATAAGTAACATGACATAATTTTATTTACAATATTAGTTTTCTAAGTGACATATTTGCCTATCTTGGGATGCCCTATGTAGCATTAATATTTACTCCCTCCCCCACCCTTATTTGACAACAATTGTCTGCTTCTGAAAAATAAATTTATAATTGTATGGTATATAGCCTACCTATTAATTTTTGTGACAACTTTTTATTTTTCTGATCAATAGATCAACATGTTTCAGAAAATCAATAATTTACTTAGTCCCCTGACTTGGCAAACGAAACTTTTTTTAAAGCACTTTTTCTACCCTTGCCCCACGGTCTATAGCCTTAAGCTAGTTCTAAACCATTAAAGCGAAAAAATTAACCATTTTCATAATCCGTCAACTTTGGCCCAAACTTTTCAAGCTAATAATTTCTCATTATATCCACTAAAAATGTGCCTGCCTTTTTTATTTGTGGTAACTCTGCCTTAACCTATATGACTAAAAAATATTCAAGCAGAAAGTAAGTACTAGGTTTTAATGCTTGGACCAAAGTTACCCCATTCGACGGTAATTTTCTTCCGCAGTTTTAATTAATTGTCTTTATCATTTGCTATCGTTTATGGTTCTAAGTAACAGTAATTGTTACGAAAAACTACTTGTTTACGTAAACATAGGTTGGGAGCTAAAACTTTTAACACTGATTAGTAGGAGTAATTAGTATAAACACTCAACAGCTTCTGGTAATGGAATGACACACTTGGGTAACGTACACTTTACTAGACTTAGCGATAATTTTTGTATTGTGGGTTCGAGCCTGCGTCGGTGATGCAATTTTCATTCAGTCATTCTCAAAAACAAGAACTTACGTGTTCTTAAATTTGAGAACAATATTTTAAGGGATTTTCGGTTATACTCACAACGAATATAAAGCTTGGCGGACTTTCGCAGTATTTTTAAAGATAATATAAAACAGGGAAATCAGATAAGAAGATTTGAATAATATATTACGTTTATTTCCTCAGGCATTCTCAAGAATAAAAAAATGCATGTTCTTAAATTTTAGAACGTTGCATTGAAGGATTTTAGGTTATCCCTAAAACAATCGTGGCCGAATTTTGCTAAATTTTGCAGTATTTTAAAAGATTTTATAAAACAGGCAAAACAGATGAGAAGATTTGCATAATAAGTCGATGTTGTAATGAGCACATTTGACTTCAGCATTCGTCCCCCGCCCAGTCTCACGAAGCTTCACACATTGATTAAGACTTTGAAAAAACTGAGCAGCATGATTTTGTGTAAACAAAATATACAGAGGCAAACGGTACTGAAAAAATAAACTAGCTGTCTTTTGCTCATGTACAGGTTCTCTTAACGACTTTAAGTTAATTTTAAACTTTCGTTTCAGTTTTAAGAAGAACTGTATCTGTTTAATTAACGGTCTTGTCTTCTTAACAGTTTAACTAAAAACACATTGCGTTTATACAAAAAAAAGTAATTTACTCTTAACACATTCTCATTTTTTGTTTCTTGAAAAGTTAATTAAACTTGGCTTAAAAATTATACATTTTAAGAAAGGTCTTAATCTCTAAGATTCCCATTCCATCGAAACTTATAATAGATTTTCTGTTTCGAAAAGCCCAAAATAACTACGACTAAATGTTTCCATAATTAAATTTTTATTATCTAATAGGCTTATTTGTAGCAGTTCAGAAAAGAAATAAGTAATAATATTTAACTTCTGTCTGCCGTCTTTTTCAGTAAGTAGCCTTAGGCAAAATAATATATAACAGTAAAAATAAAATAATAAAAGACCGATGTCTAACGTTATTTAATAAGACATAAGACTTTTTTTAAACGTTGCTCACATGAAAACCATTAAATCTGAATAATGTCTAACCCACTAACTAAACTAGATTATCCAGATGAGACTGTTGATTGATTAAAACAAATGAGATTCCCAAACTAATTACGTAAATGTATTCAGAAATTGCATCATATACTCTATTAGTTCGGAATGCACTCATTTAATGGAAGAAATTCTTTAAGCACACAGTCTCCAACATTTAGTAAGTAATTATGGTCTAGATTAAATAAATATGTGATGACTCATGTTGTAATTAATTATCTAAGATGCACTTAAAATAATAAAATAGTTAGGAGAGTAGCCATCTGCAAACATATTTTACTATTTACTTTTGACAAAGACGGAATAGATAGTTTCTCTACTATGCATCAGGAATTTTAATCGCATGGCTATCAATTATCAAACAAACAAATATCGCTGTAGTTGTAAAGTAAATTCTTAAACTTGAAAATATATTTGTCTAGTGATGCTGGTGTTGAAATTCCTATAAATGAAATATAAATGGTGTTTAAATAAAACTTAGCTACTAATAATTTAAATCAAAGTTAATACTTTTAAATCTATTTTAAATGGATATTGTCATGATAAGCATTTTAAAAGTGCTGCAAATTGTAGTTTGAGCTTATCCAAAAATTTTACAGTATTGCAGCGAATATCTTTAAACTGTTTTTCCATGATAAAAGACTGAAATATTTAATTATTTCTAGCTCGTGTTATTTTTAGCTTTTAACTATCTAAGGCACAAAAAAGCACTTACCATTGATCCTTCATCAATGGAGTCTATACTGAGGACAGTAACGTGGAATCTGACAATTGTTGGCGTACCATCTGTAAAAAAAATGTGTTACCAATTACTAAAAGTACCAGTGATTAGGTCAATTTTGGCCTTAAAAGGTAACTTCGATTCTTAATCGTAGCAATAGACTTAGCATAAATCCCTAGTTTGACTTTACACTGTAAAAAATTTCTGTAAAAATACCGTGCATTTTGCGATTATTTTTTTACACTACACGTTTATTGTACATTAACGTTTGTTGTACAGAAAACTGCTGTTTTCTTGAGGTACGAGAACTCGCATTTAAACATTAATCCTTTTCATAAAACTAGTCAATTTTAAAGTTCACACTAAATATACAATTCCGCGACTAAGATTTAATTACCTGATTACCACTTTTCTTCATTTAAATTTTTTCGAAACATAATTAGACAAAATTTCTTGAAACTTCCATGAAACATACACTTAAGTTTAATATAACTCATTCTAAAGGAACTTTAATTCACAAGTTTATAGAGGCTTGTAAAAGTTAGGTCTGGAGGTATTAAAATTCTAACACATGTAGCTTATGTAAAACCAGAGTTTAATTGCATTCCGAAAAGCCTACAAGATGAATTTATATTTGATCAACATTGTCTGACACTATGACGCATTTAATGAATATTTAAGCTTTCTGGTATGGAGAAACTTGTAGAATAATTACGTTTTGACAAGTTTAATGTGTTTCTCTCTACAACGTTAGGAAAGCGGTCTAGGAAAGTAAGTCTACGAATTTATTAACCAAAAAGGAGCAGCGTTCGGACTTTGAAACATATATCCAACGTGCACTCCCTCTACATGGGGTATTATTCGTCGGACATTTTTGGCTACACCAGCCGTTTATAGGTCGGCAGTTATTTTTGCGATAACCGGACACGAACGTAGGACATTTCGCATGCAAGACGAACACCTTAACCGACTGGGCTCCCCATCCCCACACAATGTTTTATTTCTTATCTATTATACAATATCCCTGAACTTATTTAGTTTAAAAATGGGAGACACCTTATAAATTGCCAAACCCGTGCGTTATTAGGATTTCATTGACCTGTTGACAGTATTTAAATATTTCTTAAAATATATGTAAATTAATTTAAATCTATATTATTTATTAAATTAGTTTACTTACCAATTTATGCTCAAAATTTCAAATATCATTGTAAAAATGGCAAAAAAAAACATTTTAAATTAATACATTTGCTCTTCTTAAAAATATTTAGTTTAACACAAATTGAAAAATCTAATTTGCACTGCAACTAAATTAAATTTTCTCGCAACTAGTAGCATATTTTAGAAACTTCGTTATCATTCTTTTAATGTCTAATGCTAAGAAGTCATGAATTATTCATCAAATTTATATTGTTTTCTAAGGGTCATGTTTATTTAAAATAAGTACACGTTAGCATTCAGAACGTCACCCTATGCGTAAACTTGATTTACATTTAGACAGAATCTTTCCGTTCCTTGATTTAAGGAAATTCTAAAACTTTCCAATTGGTATGTATAGTTAACTTGCCCAACTAATAGGAATTTTAATACCTACATTAATCAGAAAAAGACAGTATAGAATAAATAACTAGCGTTGCAGTTGTTAAAATTTTTATTTCGATATTCAAGTCGATACCTTATCCTGTCTTGGCTATAGGCTCATTGGTATGCGCTTAATGCACTACTGCATTCTTTGGAAAACATTCTTATTCTTAGAGTGATAATGCTTCCATGATTTTTCCTTTGTAGATCAGATTTTTTTTGGGTCAAAACTATGCTCCAGTTTGCATTTAAATTTATGCTGACATTTCTTATGATATATAAACATTTCACAGAAAAGGTTTTTTAAACAAATGTTTGTTTTTTTGAAAACTGTATTCAAATATTTAAATAACTTTTAGTTGTTCAATTAAATCTTATTTTAATTTGTAAATAAAAGTATTTATATAATTTTAAATTTATTGGTAAATAATGTTGTAATTCACAATGAAATTCCGAAATAAACATTCAAATGTTCAAAAAATTTTACATGGCTTGAAAAAATTTGCAAAATTTAAAAAAAAAATGAAACTTCTGTGAATCATCCAAATTTAAATACTTATTACTCTACAATGTAATACGTTTGGTGTGACTTCCATTCATAAAAAAGTTGACAGAAAACTCTGCTTCCAGCTTTATAGGTAACCGTAAAGAATTAAGCGGATTAACTTAACACTTCAAAAAAGGAGTTAAAAAACTACTTGCAGACTTGCAGCTACTTCTAAATTAACAGTGGAAATTAACTTCTTTATTATAACAACATACATACCAGCGTGAAATTCTCTACCAATTTTTTTCATTTTTTCTTTCCGTAATTTTATACCTAAGTCCAATATTTGCGCCGAGGCTGACTCAACTTTGCAGTTCTTCGATAGGGGGCGTTCATAAATTACGTGACGTGTTTTGGGGAAGGAGGAGGTGTAGCCGATTTCTACCAAATATCACGTTGGGGTGAGGGGGAGGTTCTAGCCAAATATAACGTAATCCCCCCCCCCCCCAAAAAAAAAAAATCGACGTAAAATTGCGGAAAAAAACGGAGTTAAATTCCGGTAAAATTTGTTTCTGAACTTGAATTTGGCAAAATCTTGCATGATGATATTTATCGTGACTTCCCGTACCATTCTGATAAGTGTTAAGGAGAAAGAACGCGCAAGAGTGATTTTTAAGTACTTTCCCACCTCTGTTTGGACTTTCCAAGTTAGAGGTTGATCGACAATTATTATATATTTTGAAGTTTTCCGAGTATCAAAAAGCTTCGAGAAAAAGTTGCAGATAATAAAAATAGAATTTTGGGATTTAAAGATTATAGGGAGGGGGGGGGGGGTGCTAAATGTCACGAAATGTCACCAGGAAGGAGGGGGCGAAAATTCATTAAAATCGCATTACGTAATTTATGGATGCTCCCTTACATGAACGTTGCTTTAATGACTCATCTACACCGGTTTGGCAAAATCCACATTTTTTACAATGTATCATGTTCGAAAATAAATTCATTTGGCAAAGTTTATCGACTTTGATGAAATATTTATTTAAATATTCGGTAAATACATTTTTGAACAAATGAAATTTAATATTAGTGCAAATTTTACGTAAGTTTCAACCTTCGCTAAATAATCGAAACATAACTCTGTATATCATTTAAGTAATGAATGTAACAATCTAACTTTGCACAGTTGTAAGTTTCAATAATGAAATGAATTTTTAATAAATTATACTACAAATTAAACTGAATTTTCCAACTATAAACCACCTAACTCATAACTATCAAACACACAATGCTTCTCTACATCCACTAAATTTAAATAATTCACCCAATAACGAGTCAAAACCTAACTACGAAACTTCAAACTGACATACGATATTGAATTAACTATTCTCAGAACCTCTTCAATATATGCTGCCCAAAGTGTGATAAGGAGCTCCACTTTACTAACTAGGGTTTAATTCCACTACCTCCATCTATGCAAATAAGTTGAATTATAGAATTCGGGTCTGTAAGGATCCGCGTCAATTAATCTGATAATGGCGACCATATTTTAGCGATTAATTTAGGCATGAGGAATCGACAACGCAACAGTTAATTTGACGATAACGGCAAAGGTTCAGTGTAGTGTTTGACACAGTTATAAGTAACCTGCTCTAATTATAATTAATAAATGATTATTATTTATTGTCATCATTATTTATTTATTATTGTTGCCATTATTATTATTTATTATTATTATTCTCGCCAAATAGCTATCATTTTTATTTTTTGATAATACTATTAATGATAAGTAAATAAATAATAATAGTAAAATATTATAATTAATAAATAATAATAACGATTATTAGTCTTTTTATATTTTCTCCTTCGTATTATTATTGATATCCTTTTCATTATTAATATTATTCTTCGAAATATTGAGGTTATAAAAATGTACATGAATAGTTTCATTCCTGACAATAATAATTGAAGTTACGCCTTTGTCACATCAAATACAGACTTACTCGCTGAAAGGCAGTCAACTGAGGTATTCCAAAACGGAGATTTTTAGATACGCCACAAATAATCTAAAATTAAATTATTGATGGAATGTGCAGTTTTTTAAGGAAGTTACTTATGAATTTATATGGAATCAGTTAAAGTTAGAAAAATAATTGTGATGCGAAAAATAATAATAAGTAGTCGTTGTAATTAAGTTTGGTTTTTAGTTAAGTTAATGTGTTTTTGACATCCAAACATTGGTAATTTTTTTTATGTATTTTTATTATAGCTAACTCTTATTTCCTTTAGAATTATTTAAATTTGTTCGTGTCAGCTCTCAAATTTTTTATAGATTCAAATGCAATTACTGAGTTTTATATATTGTGACATACTGGTTATATTGTATAAGGAGATACATATATAATTATAATAGTTCGTATAAATTACCATCGCCTTTTGGAGGCTGTAAGTTGTCGTACTCTTCTGGACTGGCAGGCAAAATAGTATTGAAGTCTAAGCTCGGAAATCTAATAGAAAATAAAAAAACAATGATCAAATTTAATGTATCCAAATAACTAATCAAATAATACAAATAAAAAAGCATTTACGTAACATGATAACACCTCACTGCCTAAGCTTCTTGCTCGCCAAAAAACATAATTATTCCTACAATCGAGTTGCTATTATCCTTTAATTTTGTTGACCATTATTCATTGAATTACCAGTTCAAAGAATGGAATGGAGAGAAATTAATTATTCTTAATTCAATTTCTTTCTTTTCAAATTCAATTATAATTTCAGGGAGTCCATAAAAAACTAATGGTACTCGATGCTTTCTGTTGAGTAAACAATGGACGGAATTACTTTTATTTGGCAGAGAGGCTATTTACAACATAAGATAGAGAATTGTAGTAAATAACTAAATTTTAAAAAATAAAGCTTCTGTTAGGTTAATTTAGTTGTAACAGTACTGTGTTTCCAAGCTTAAAATTATTATAAAAGTAATTTATAAACCTATCAATGTATTTTTGTTCCTGCAAATATTATTGATTTTAATTCGGAAGAACGCGCACGAGGTGTTGTACACCTTAAAAAATTTGCTTTAGAACTAAAATACTTAGGTAATTGATTTTTTTATAAGCGTGTCATCCTTTAAGATTTTATTAGAAGGTCATGCTATCAAAATATTCCTAAATTTGTTAAGAGATACCCCTAAAAATAATTATTGAAATATGTCGTCAACAGACCATGCGTGAACCTGGTTTAAGTTCAGGAATGGGAAATACAAATGGAAAACATCAAAACTGTGCAGTGGGCATGGAAACTTTGGAGATAAAAAAAAACATTTTTTATATAATGGCTTAAAATAACAGCAGTCACGCAGAATATTGCTTATAGTTAATTTTATTTGTCGGATTAATTTCCTTTATTTTTTGTTTACGGGATTCTCTTTCCCATGTCGTCAATAGCTTGTTTACCAAATAAATAGCAATTCCACCCATTAGTTTGTTTCACACAAAGATAAATCAGTTTAATGAGGAATCGTTTCCAAATCGAAGTTCCTCTGTGTTCATCAAAAAAAAAAAAAAAATCTAAGCTACATTATTCTGGAATTGAATATTTTTACTAGTTTAGTCTAGTTTTTTAGTTTTTTTTTATATGATAAAATCTAATTTTCTGAAATTGTTTCGTATATTTTTAAATTTTCAATAAAAACATGCACAACAAAATGTAAAATTATACAGCTCTGTAAGCCAGCAACATTTTTATCATACATATATAAAAAAAACGTCTGTAAAAGTATTCAATACAGCTGGATTAATATGGTTTATAAACTTATTTTTTGCCTTTAGATTGACACAGAGACACTTCTATTTCCCGCTCCCATTCGCCCTTAATTAAAAACAGATACATTTTAATATTTTGTAATCAGTAAAGGATATTTAAACATCATGCTTACGGTGTAGCTTTCATTAAAACCAGAGCCTGCATGAGCCAGAAGAGAGGCGAAAGATGGTATGCATACAGCATTTTAACATTGCACTTGATGATTCTGCATTGAAGATCTGAAAAGTAAAACAAGAAGTTCATAAAGAACTAAAATAGCCTACTTTCCTGTTACTTAAATACTTACTGAAGTTCTAATCGGGAAAAAACTAGGTTCCTAACAGTAAATATCATCAACAACCGTTTCTACACTAGATTTATACACATTAGAAAAAAAAATCGAAACACAGCATCCAGCTATAATTTAAACTTCTAAAAGCCAAAATCAACTATTTTCCTTAATATTCTTTCGCAAATTAACTTAATATTATTTATCGTCTGCTCGATTTATTTGTAGTTCTAAGAATAATTAAATATTTATTAATAACAAAAGTAATGAAACTACTCCAAACTGCATTAAAAAAATAAATAATGTAAATTAAAACTAAGCATAAGTATGCAAAAATATGCCTTGCCGCTTTCTTGGTAAACAATTAATGAACAATCAAGGAATCACTTTGTGCTACATTTTATGACATAATTCCAAACTGATTCATGAAAATATTATTTTGCTTCAAATATGTTTAAATAAATTAAGTTTCTCATGCCATTGTTGATTTGGCAACAGTGATTTAAATGACTCAGAATTGAATTTCAATGCTAATTCTTATGGGAAATTCGCCGACAGATAGTAGATTTATGTCCGTCCGGACGTACAGACAGACGGACAAAAAGTATGAAAGTTGGGTATCTGAGGTCATAGCTTTCTAACAAAAAAAAAGAATTTTTAAGATCCGATGGATAGAATCGATTTTGGAAGGGGGGTACGGACAGACAGACAGACGGACTGACAGACAGACGGACGGACAGACATACGAACAGACAGACAGACGAACATCGACCGTATTTCAATACCTACAGTGATTTAAATGACTCAGAATTGAATTTCAATGCTAATTCAATGGGAAATTCGCCGACAGATAGTAGATTTATGTCCGTCCGGACGTACAGACAGACGGACAAAAAGTATGAAAGTTGGGTATCTGAGGTCATAGCTTTCTAACAAAAAAAAAAGAGTTTTTAAGATTCGGTGGATAGAACCGATTTTGGAAGCGGGGTACGGACAGACAGACAGACGGACATCGACCGCATGTCAATACCTACTTTTTCATTTTTTTAAAAATTCTTTCGAATTAAAAAAAAAGAAAAGTAGGCTAATGAATCTCACTAAGTAAGTAAAGTAATAAGTTAGACCTAGAGTCTTGCATACAATTTTTTGCAACTTTTACAATTAAAACACAGTATTTAGATATAAAGATTACTTCTGGTTTAATAATATTTTGTGTTTTTAAAAATAATTTTAGTTGTAGTTTCTTATTTGTTAAGAGTAAAAACTAGCGGAATCAATTATAGAATATTTAATTTAAAGCTGCATTGAGATCCCCTTAGAGGGAACAGCGCAGTCTACAAACAAGTTAATTGAAATTCCGAAATTACATAATTGAATTTTCTGGAATGAAAAACGATGCGTTATATTAAAATTTTAGTAATACAGGGATAGGACAGTTATTATAATAGCCAATAGGTATTTTGGATGTTAAAGCAACATAGGCAATACTTCAGTCCGGGCTTGGTCCATTTCGTTGTAATATGCTTTCTTACTTTGCATTTTTAATTTTTATAATTAATAAATGCTTAAAATTAAACACAGACTTAGAATTTTTTTTTGTCTTAATGACCAGGGTTTGAAATTTTAAGTCACTAGTCGCAAAATGCGACTAAATCTTTCAATTTTGCGGCAACAAAATGAAGTTAGTCGCATTTATTAGGACTAGTTTTTCACACAAAAAATAATCTTGAAATTACAAGTCTTCCCCGATTCTAAATTTGTATAACTTTAATGTGATCATAAAATCTTAAATAAGTTATAATAATAAAATCTTAAGTAATTTGCATTTGCTCCTAGTTTTTTTTAAGCACAGAGTTTTTTGTTAGCACAGATAGCTCCTAAATTTGTTTAGCCAATTTCGAAACTGTTAATGACAGTAACATACCTGAGAAAAACCTTTCTTTTTCAACCAAAGTTCTCACCTTTAATTAAGTTTAAAAAAAAATATAAGTCGAATTTTTTTTTTGAATATTTTAAAAACTTTTTCACTTAATTTATTAAACGTTTATGAAAATTCTTCTAAAAGGAATATTATAATATTATATCATTGAAATTAAATTAAAGGATTTAATAATTTATATTAACAGGAAGTTGTTTATATTTTTTAAAACTTGCTATAGTTATGTGTTATAAAATTCTTGGCATTGAATGTGAAATTATGGGAAAGCTAGGTTACTTCAAGTTATAATATACTATTCTGCTTGAGTTAATATAAACAATTTGCATGTCGCCAAAGTAGAAAAACCGGGAGGCCTCAGTGTGGACGAATGCTCATATCGCAACGTACGCGTGAAAGTGGCATATCTCGCATTGAGTTAACATGGAAAGAGCATCACTATTTCATGTACAGTGCAATATGAAACCGAAACTTCCCAGGGAGTATTAGAACTAGTCTGAAGGTCGTCAACTCATTGGCTTTCCCTTTAAAAAAGACACTATGTATTTGTTTCCGTAATTTTCTGTCAACAGACAAAAAAGCTTGAATATTACCCAATTGCATCCCAAGATTTTAATATTTCAGTTACTATAAGTTTGGTTTTAATGATTGCGTTTAAGTCAATGAATTAATGTATTTTTTGCTTTTACTTATTAACAAATTATTTAATTTTAATCATGTTAAATGGATTTTACTACTGATATTAATATGGCTGGCGAGGTTCGGTAGATAAAGGCGTTTGGTACACGGAAGTTACCTTCTAAGGTTCTGTCCCGGACCCAGCCAAACTTTAAGCAGATCGTGTTGGACAAAAATAAAAGATAAATAAAGCCTTGTTTATGGACGTTAAATCTGTCTTGATACAAAATATTGAAGCCACGTACGATGTCGTTTTGGCATTGCGTTCCTGATCAGGTGTCGGTCACTTGACCATGATTTAATTCCAGTATCTGCACTGCCGGATTTCGGCCTAGGCCTACAAGGCACGGGCCTAGGGGCCCAGTCAGGATGGGGGCCCTTAAAAAGATAAAATCGCCAAAAAAACGTCTAAAAAATATAATTTTCTAATCTAAATAAATATTATTAATTTTATAGAATAACTATAGTATCATACTGTATTATTCTGATGTTTATTAAAGTCGATTAAACTAGTTAGTGTATTTAATTTGCTAAATTTCCAAAATAGCTTCGAGATGGTGGGGGGCCTCAAATGTCAAGTGCCTAGGGGTCCTGGGTCTTTATATATCCGGCACTGAGTATCTGACGTGTAGCTTTAGCCAATACCCCTCGTATATTAGCTCTAGAGTAAAGTTAATTCAAGCAAACAAGAACTTAAAGTTTATATATGAAGGGGAGGTAAACTAAAATAGCCTTTTTAGTGGAGAGGCAGGCGTAGGGAAATGTGATAAAATACAAAGTTGGTGCAACCCGAGAGGTAACCAGCAACCGATGTTTTAAACTTTTTAGTAGAGTTGTATAGCTGATATTTTGAGTGTAGGTCAATCGATACGAGTGGGACAACCTTTTTTGGACGCCATTTTGAAAATGGCGGATGCAAATATTTGATTGTTCATATTTTGGAAACTATTCAACCTAAAAACTTGATATTGGTGTCAAATCATACGTTACTGTTGCCAAGAAATTAAAAAAAAGTTTTAACTATCAACCCCGTTTTTTCGTAATTCAATATGGCGTCTCCCGCCATATTGGATTCTATTATATTTAATATCTGGCGTTCTATTCATCATAAATGAATATTTTTTTTTCAAATAGTGCAATTTTAATTAATACACCACTTAATCATCTTTTTTATAAAGAAAAATCATCATTAAAGATGGCGGTTTCCGCCATATTGTATTTTATTATATTTAATTACGGAGCTCTATCATAAATGGAAAATTCTGAAAGTGTTTATATTTGTCATACATCCCCATTAAAGTACTTTAAACTTCATACCAAAGTCCCTTGACGTATTAAAGTGAGTTTTACCTGTTAATCAAGATGGCATTTTCTGCCATTTTGGATTTGCTTACATTTTAATGTTTTTCTGCTCTTATTATCTTTTTCTGAAGTCGAACTATATGTTTTTTGGGTCAAGGATTTCAATTAAGTAATTCATTAATTCATAGATACAACCAATTTCCTATATCTTAAAATGATGACATTAATATATCATTAAATAAACTTTGTTTTTAATTATTTTTCAACTATTACAATTTTTCTTTATAACATAAAAATCCCGACATTTCTGGTATAATGATTGTCTTAATATATAATCACTAGATATAAGATGCTTAATATATAGGCACTAGATAATGACACTGGTTAATCATCAACATCTTCAACTTCAACTGTATAGGTATTATAACAATGGTCAAGGGAACACCCACAAACTTTTAGGCATGGTAGAGCGTTTGATGTACACACACAATTAGACCTAGTACTAAGTACAGCTGGGGGGAAAAAAACGATCCACCCTTCGTTTTTCGGCTGCTATTGGTCAAAGAATTTTGTGAAAGGTGTCATTTTTCAGGAAATAGCTTAAGGAATTGAGAACTGGCAACCAAAATTGTATAAGGGGTCGTCTACATATTAAAATGAGTATCAACTTTGAAAATTCCAATGGCAACACATTTTTTTTACATAAAAATGTTCAGCACCTTCAAAATACCCTAGGTATAAAAAAGAATTATTTGTTTTGCATTATTTCTGTGGCTGTTTTGCAGAAAAGAAATAAGATTTTTTGTGGCTGACTTATTGTAATTTTTAATTTAAAAACTTATTGGAAATTTGGAAAACAAATAAGTGGGCACCGAGGCATAAGGGAGACACACCTGTCCAAAAAAAATTGGGTTTCTGACATCAATATTTCATCATGTTATGGCTGCTAACACTTTCAAATCCTATACTTTAACATAGAGAAAAATTAATTTTTATTTTTAATTAAAAAACTAATTGGAAATTTGAAAAACAAAAAAAAAAACTTTCCCCAGCTGTACATCGCCTGTAGTACAACTGCAGTGTACAAGCTGCTTATATGATGGAGGAAAGGGATCGTTTCCTACCAATTTGGAGTTCAACTTCCCATTGTCATCGTACCAACCGCAATATAGAACATCAGGCAACAATGGCTTTGCCTCTATAGATTTTTTCCACACTAATGCCTGGTAATTTGAACGTTGAATGTGTAGCTTCAGAGTGATTGTCAGTCCCATAGAGCTAATGCATTAGTTTTCTAATCATAACTTCCTCACAAGTATTGCTTTGCCATGTTAGCCCTTTTGTCCCAGGTTTGAGAATGAACATAACATCGAAATGAAATAAATTTTGAAACGAAACTGTTATCTAGTTATTAAATTATATATTTTTGAAGTTTTAAAATGCCACAAATTAACAGCAGATGGCGACACTATTTTAAAAATTTATCAATTAATAATTAAATAACCGGATGTTATTTTCTTTTCAATTTTGTTTTAAATTGATGTTATGATGATTCCCATACCTGGTGAAAATGGGATAACATGGCAAAGCAATTCTTTTGCAAAAATTATGATTTCAAAACTAATGCATTAGCTCTATGGGACTGACAGTCCCTCTTCAAGGAGGCATATGTAGGTGGAAGCATTTCGGGTGATTTCTGACCAAATTGTAGTACTCGAAGCTCATTTATTGAGTCTTGAATTTCTCCGTTGTGTACTGAGTGCGAGTAAACAGCAATGAACATTTTCTCCGCCGATTTGATTGCACAATCGGACAGTTTTCCAATGCCAATATCTGCAAGGAGATTGGGATTTTTGCAATGAACTTCCCATGCAGTCTTCTTTCCAATGCCATTTAGTTGAGTGGTAGTATCACAACCAGTTATTGAGTGGAATCCAATGAGTGATTTTTTAACATCGGCTGGCATACTTGAGGATATGATATGGACTGGGTTGAATATCGTTTGGGTTGCTGTTCCTTTGGAAAGCCAAATTTCTTCTGCATTAATTTCTTGAAACATGTTTACTAGCAAAACTAACACATCTGTGTCTTTGGGTTGCACGACAATCCGACTGTATCCATGGTTCGTTGCATCTTTGGCATGTAGCAAAATCCTCGTATCTGCTTCCTCATGGTTTGAGAATAATAAATTTGAAACAGTTCCAGATGTGGAGGTGGCCTTATAACACTCTTCATATCCTCCTGCTGTCACTAAAACCTGGTTTGGGTTCAATTTAGTAGCGTCTATCCGTAGTGTGGAAAAAATCTCTAGAGGCAAAGCCACTGTTGCCTGATGTTCTGTATTGCGGGTGGTACGATGACAATGGGAAGTTGAAACCCAAATTGCTAGGAAACGATCCCTTTCCTCCATCATATAAGCAGCTTGTACACAGCAGTTGTACTACAGGATGTACTAGGTCTAATTGTGTGTGTACATCAAACGCTCTACCATGCCTAAAAGTTTGTGAATGTTCCCTTGACCATTGTTATAATACCTATATAGTTGAAGTTGAAGATGTTGATGATTAACCAGTGTCATTATCTAGTGCCTATATATTAAGCATCTTATATCTAGTGATTATATATTAAGACAATCATTATACCAGAAATATCGGGATTTTTATTTTATAAAGAAAATTGTAATAGTTGAAAAATAATTTAAAAAAAAGTTTATTTAATGATATATAATTGTCATCATTTTAAGGTATAGGAAATTGGTTGTATCTATGAATTAATGAATTACTTAATTGAAATCCTTGTCCCAAAAAACATATAGTTAGACTTCAGAAAAAGATAATAAGAACAGAAAAACATTAAATGTAAGCAAATCCAAAATGGCGGAAAATGCCATCTTGATTAATAGGTAAAACTCACTTTAATACGTCAAGGGACTTTGGTATGAAGTTTAAAGTACTTTAATGGGGATGTATGACAAATATATACACTTTCAGAATTTTCCATTTCTGATAGATCTCCGTAATTAAATATAATAAAATACAATATGGCGGAAACCGCCATCTTTAATGATGTTTTTTCTTTATAAAAAAGGTGATTAAGTGGTGTATTAATTAAAATTGCACTATTTGAAAAAAAATTATTCATTTATGATGAATAGAACGCCAGATATTAAATATAATAGAATCCAATATGGCGGGAGACGCCATATTGAATTACGAAAGAACGGGGTTTGAAAGTTAAAACTTTTTTTTATTGCTTGGCAACAATGACGTATGATTTGACACCAATATCAAGTTGTTAGGTTGAATAGTTTAGAAAATATGAACAATCAGATATTTGCAATCAGATATTTGTTAGTAAATCTTTCTTCCAATAATGAGTTAATTTTCCAATATTAAAATTGAAGTTTGCATTTCTTCTTTTAAATAGCGATCAATCATGTAATTCACAGTGTAAAGTCATTCTACGATGTAATGCAATGGAAATGTTAGCTATAAACCATTTGTAATAACTGTAGAACTTATAACTTTATCATTTTTATGTTGATACATTTTAATATTACTATTTAGTTCTGTAACACAGCCCATAAGGATGGTGAAAGGTATGTTTCTTGTGTATTTCATTCTTGCACCAAAGTTACCCGCCCGGATTCTAACCGGGTCCTAATTTTTTTTTAACTAATACCAATTTTTTTTAATTTATAAAATTTAACGAAATTGCTTACATATTATTGCTAAAATATCAATACTTAAAATGCATGGTGATTTCAAAGTGTTTAAATGGTTTTTGTAGCTTAATTTTTTATTCTCTTGTATAAAAACTAGGATTTGACTTTAACTTAAAAACTAAGTAACTTTTAAAAAGTAACTCTGTTACAGTTACAGTTACTTAATTCAAAATGTAACAGCGTTACTCGTCGTTACCTAAAAAAGTAACTGTTACAAGTAACGGCGTTACAAGTAACGTGTTACTCCAATCCCTGCAATTAAGTGGATTAAATGAATCGTGTATGGTATATTCTGTATGTGTCAGATGAAATTTATAACCAATTCTCAAATAATTTCATTGTTTTGTTAAAAAAACATTTGTTGTATTCCTCTTTAAACAGATTTTAGATCGCGAGGAAAGTTCCACGACACGAGTCACATAAGTTCAGTCAAGTTCAGTAAATTGGGGGTAAACATTTTATTACAAATATACTGTGTATATATATATAGCACTGTGGTCGGTATCATTCTCTGTCATTGGAGTGACCGCGGATGAGATGGAATTTCGTTTTTTCTTTGCAATTTGTCTGTTAAAAAACAGGTTTTGCGTTAAAATTAGAAATTGTTCGTATAAATAAACCTATTATCTCTGTAAATTTTACAGTATTTTTCTGACATGCCAGATAATAATTTTTTCTGTTAGAACTACAGACTTTTTTTACAGTGTGGGTATAAATGAATTAACATTGTCCCGCATTGTTTAAACATTTTGCTAAACAAAATCTCTAGAATTTATGAAGCGTGAGATAAACCCGCCAACTACCAAAAGTGTTGAACAATCTAATAATAGTTAATTCTCCTCGTCACTTTTAATCAATAACATATCAATGAAGGTAATTAAAAGTAATATTTTATGAAAGTAACAAATATAAATTTAATAAATATGAATAAAAGTAAAGTGAAAAAAAAAATCAATATAATCGTTGCTAACTAATTTCTCCTCCAAATAAGGAAACCCAAAACATTTCTGCCGATAAAACACTTTTTTTGATTTTACATTACGCCAAAAAAGAGATAAATGCAGAAAAATAGTTTTAATATCGCGTTTTCATTTGCTAAACATGCCAAATTCCGTCTCCTCATTTGGGCTTCCATTTATTACACACTTCAAAGTTCAAGTTCGAAACTTTGCTGCGCTTTCTTTAATTGAGACTTGATTGTTTCATAATAGTCTATTTCATTATGGATTCGAAACAGTTTGAGTTCACTTGGAAAATTGCGAACTTTAGTATGCTTCCTCATCAGAATGGTAAGATTTTACGAAGTTCTTATTTTGCGGTTGACACTGGTGGTAGCTCAACGGACTTGTGTCTAGATTTATATCCAAGAGGCAACCCTAAAAATCAAAACCATTTAAGTTGTTATTTATCACGAAAAAAGGTTGGCAATCAGAATAAAATACAAATGATGTTTACATTTATATTAGAAAGTGTGTATTCAAATTGGAGTATTAGAAAGATTACCAAAGAAAATCATGAATTTATGCCTGGATATATTTGGGGGTGGAGCAATTTTGTACCATTGAAAACTCTTTCTGACTATAGACATTTCTTTCTTCCTCAAGATGTCTTAACAATCAAATGTCACATGTTTATAAAAAACTCAGTGGCGACTGAAATTAATGAGAATTTAGAAGTAGCAATGCCGTCCTTTCCCATTTATAAGTGTGCTTCTATCACTCAAATAGAAGTTGGTAGACGACGTGTCACTTGGCCGATTGTGAAAATCAAGAACTGCGTCGAATGTAAAAGCAAAACTGCCATTCAAGTAGACAGTGCTTTGGAAGATGCACCGTGCTTCAAGGTATTGCTTCACTTTAGTGATGATTCAAATTGCGAATACGCCCAAATTGAAATTACTCAAACTAAACCATTTTTTTCGAAAATAAACCACTTCGTAAAATGCAAAATGGCTGTTATGAGTGCTCAAAAGGAGTATCAACATTCAGAAGAGGGTACGTTCTTATTTAGTTACAATACTGTGAAAAAGTGGAATTTTCCAGAATTTCTTAAAATTGCTTACTTGGTGGAAGACAAGTACATAAATCTAGATGATACTTTGTATCTTTCATGTGAGTTTTCCTTCACTCATGGTGATAAAGTGTCACATACAGAGATATTAACGTACGACCAGGAAATTTTCCAAGCACCTAAAGTTTCGCAAGTGAGCCACTTGACGAACACAATCCAAAAATTGTACTTGTCCAAGAAGTTCTGCGATGTAAATATTCAAGTTGGTGATGAAAGTTTACCCGCCCAAAAACTCGTCCTCTGCGCCCAGTCACCCGTGTTCTGCGCCATGTTTGAAAACGACATGAAGGAAATGAACACGAATGTCGTCAAAATCGAAGATGTCGAAACGGACACTCTGAAATTGATGCTAGAATTCCTCCACTCGAACGTCATGAAAGAAGGACTATCCATCGATGAAATTCTAAAACTTTTTTCTGCAGCGGATAAGTATCAGATCTCTTTGCTGAAATACCAGTGCGCTATTTTGTTGTTGTCGTTGATGACAGTGGAGAATGTATGTGAAATTTTGACTGTGGCTGATCGTCACCACGATGATTTTCTCTTAGCTTCTGTACACAACTTTCTGAAAGTTCATTACGTTCAAGTGTTTCATTCATCTAATTGGAAAACGTTTCTGAACGAAGATCCTAAACTTTTTGGAAACGTCATGATTGAGGTATTTCAAAATTCTTGAACAGCTAATAACGAACTTTCTTGTTTTTAGAAATAATCTAATATGATTTCTTATTTTTAAATAATTAAAATCTATTGCAGCAAATATTTAGGATTTATATATAAAAATTTTAAATGTTTAGTTTTCATGAAGTTTTTTAATATTTAACTATCTATAGAAGGATATTTTTTCGAAAATTGTATCGCATATATTTTTAAAATTTTATTATTTTTAATTTGTGTTTTTATCCAAAAAAGTAACCTTATATCACATACATAAATTTTTGTAGGTTGAATATCTCAAATTTACATGAAATATGTTCCAATAGAAATACAAAATAATTTTTTGATTTTAATTAGTATTATGGTTTATTTGTATGTTATTATATTAATTATGCTAACAGCTAAAGTATGTGCGTGTAGTGTTATTACTGATTTAAAATGTAATTATTAAGGTTTATTTGTATGTTATAATTTTAATTATGCTAATAGTTAAAGTAGGTATATGTGTGTGGTGTTATTACTTATTTAAAATTAATTTGGTTTATTTAAATGCCATTCAAATCATTTTAAGGTTAACAAAATTCGAAACATTCATAAAAAATGTAAACACCTTTTTCTAGTGTAAAATTTTGAAATGTTTCTTGACTAAATTAAATGTTAAATATCTGTATCATTTTTTGAAAGTAAGTTTATGCACACACATAGTAGGATATTTTTTTTCATTAAGTATGAAACTCATTTTAATTTACGAAACTATTTATAGTTTCCAAAAAATATTTTTTTTGTACAAAATTAAGAATTTGTTCTTCCTACTCCTTTTGTATTACTTACTTAAAAATGAGTCTATTTTAGAGTAATGTGTTGAATCAATATGTGTTTGTGAATGTGCATTGTTATATGCTTGGGATTGTTTAATGTTTGTACTATGTTCTATTAATATTTTTGGATGTAATTAAACACTATTTTATCACTAATTTACAAGTTTTTGTTGCGTTAAAAGTAAAAATTCTTTTGATAAGTTTGTAAATTTCTTTGTAACGTATCTTTATGGTGTCAATGATAAAATCAAGCTTTTTTAATGGGTACATACTTAAAAAATTATTTTTTGTTTACATTCATTTTTAAATGCATTGAATACTATTTTGTCACTAAAATATAATATTATACTAAATTTATTTGAGCATTCTAATTTAATTCACAAAGGTACTTTGTTTTAAAGTTAATGCAATAAATTTTTGAAAAAAGCCTATCTTAAATAAGAAAAGTGACCTTAGTTTGAACACCTTCATAATTGTTTTTGGTTAAAATTGTTCTACTAGTTTAAAAAATTACAATTTTCTTGAAGTTTTTGATTAATTTGTGTATTCTATGAACTCTTTCTATGTTAAAAAATTGTCTTAATTTGTTCAGATAAAAGTTATGATTTTTTACATTTATAAAATGTACATAAAGTGGCCACACCAATTTTGAAGCTGTTCCTTAAGTGGCAATTTTGTGTTTCTAATTGTGGCCACCCCAAACAACAGATGATTGAGAAATTTTCAATTGCAAAACTTCACTGTTGTGCAGTTGTGTGTATGTATATTTATCCAGAATCATACATTGGGAAACGGCATAAAGACAATGTATCGTTATTTGTTATGGCATAATGACATTTATATAATAGAAGTAAAGTTAGGTATAGTATTGTGACTACTTGCTTCACAATGAACATGTTGGTAGCTCCCTAGTGATAAAGTTTTGAGTTAAAAATTCATTTTCAAATTCGAATTTTAAAAAAAAGTAATTTTATCTCAAATACGGTGAAAACTATAATGAAAATTACCTTAAAAAGTTATAAAAGTCATTAAAACTAATAAAATGTACATAGTCGTTCTAAATTTGTAATTTTATTTACTAAATTGTATTTTGATTTAAAATTGACTTTGTTTCTCTATCTTGTATACTTTATTATGGATAGAAACGGTAAATCAGAAATTTGCTAGCAGCTCTTTTGTAGCGCTAGGTCACTTTATACTAAACATAGACTTTAATTCTAATTCTATATAACTACCGTACACTGAGAAAAATTGTTTAAGTATGTAATGTGTAGCAGTAGTTGAAGATTTTTTCTTGGGTGGCCACCCTTTAGGAGTTCATATAATGTTGCCCAAGCTCTTAAATCTTTAGTTTTGAAGAGTTTTGAAATAACAGAATCGTTATTAGTTATTCTGGAATCTTAAAAAATTATTAATCAAAGTTTATATTTTTTTTCTCATTTTATATTCTTTCTAACACATCAAATAAAAAAATTGGAAGCCTAACAATCGTACCTAGTATTACAAGCATGGAACATCAAAACATTCGATTGTGTTTTAAAGCAACTTAATCAAAGGTTGGTCAAAATTGAAGAGCTTAGTGGAAGTAAGTTATAAGTGACAAAAAAAGTGAAAGCGAGAAAATGAACTTAAAAAATATTTCGTTTTGCTCTTAGATACTTGATAAATGGAGCTTACAAAATTTACCAAATGTACCTAGCTTAGAGTTTATGAAAAGGGGGGAATTTGTTATCTTTAAAGGAGGTAATAACATGTTTAATGTTTATTGATATTAAAATATCATTTTTTTTTAAATGTTACTTAGCACTTTTTTCCACTAAGCTCTTCAATTAGGAGTAGTGATTGTGTAGATATTTTTCAGCTAGTTCTAATGCTGCGAATATTGCAATATAATTTTATAATAGTTTTGATTTTATTGACTTAAAAATTAATTTTTTAATTCAAAGTTTTAATTTAGATTTATTATAATTCGATTATTTACCAACTTATTTTAATTAATTTTTTTATAATAGTGTTTTTTAAAGGGAGTGCTCAAAAGTAAAAGGTAAGTACTATATTTTCAGAGGGAGTCTTATTTGTAGTACGTGATGAATTTGAATTTTCTGCTGATTTCAAAAGTGAAATGTTCCAAAATTTTGTGCCAAGGGAAAATCCGAAATGGTTATTTTAAGTTTTCCATACATTTTGGAGGGTGCTGAAACAGTGGTTTTTGAACATTGGTCTGTCCGTCTGTCTACTTGAAACAACTCGAACTAAAGGAGCTACGGACTTCAAATTTGGTACATGAGTTTCTGCCTTCTCAGTATCTGCCGGACGTCATAATAAGGTTTTTAGAGAAAATTGCACATGCACAAAGTGCATATATATAGCGCCATAACACTTTTTGGTTTTAAAGGTATTGCTGAAAAGTGAAATAGATTGAGTTCAACAGTTTTCAAGTTATTGAAGTTACTTTATAATGCATAAAATTATCTTTAAATGCATTGATTTATTGAGTGGTAACTGAATATCGTGTAGTGTTACATACCCCTAGTTTTTCTGTACTGTGTATTTGTGTGCGACAAACTGGCCGTCCTTTCGACGATAGCTTACTACATGACATTCTTGTTTATTCCGAGAACATTAAGACTCAACGCATTGTCAATTACTCTACAGGTACGTTGAATCTATGTGATTGAAATATATTTAGTATTTCTTGATCTTTTGACTAATAAGTAACGTGAAAAAATTGAAGTGAACCGATTAAATTACAATTATGTAAAGAGCTCTCCACGAAAAGCTGTGGAACCTTGCACCTAATGCAACACATGCACATATATTAATGTTGTAAAATAAAACTGATTATGAAAATAATGCAGATTCTATAAAGCCGGAGTTAAGTAGTGGGTAAAGCGAGGTTTTTATCTTGTAATTGTTTAAGGACTAAGTTTGTCCCATGGGTATATAACTATAAAAACAAATTATAAAACTTCGCTACATAAGTTACACACTGTTATTGCAATGCTATATTGCAGTAAAAGCAGTCCAATTACACCATAAAATTAGGGAGAGTCCATAAATTACGTGACTTGTTTAGGGGGGGGAGGGTCGAGCCGAATATCACCAAATATCACGTTGGGGGGGGGGATTCCCCCCATAACAAATCGAAATAAAATGGCGCAAAATTCAAGTAACACTTTTTTCTGGACTTAAAATTTTCAAAACCTTACATTATTATATTATCGTCAACGTACCTTATCGTCGCTCTCCGAACTGTACTAAAAAGTTTTAGGTGAAAAGAACGATCTGTTCTTTTTATATAGATTCGAATGGCGAACGCTTCTTTCTGTTCTCTTTATTAGTTTCAATTCAAACCAAAGGACAGTAGGACACATGTTCAAAGTATATTCACACTTCACTAAGAAAAAGTAGACAAAATATGCATAGCTTGCGTTTCTGAGGTACGGTACTTTCTCACCATGATCAGACGATGCAGCTGCTGTTTGGACTAAAGGATGAATTTATTATGTGTTATGAAGATTCCCGGGTATCAAACGTCCAAATAAAAAATTTCGGTTGCAGAAGAAAAGGCGGTATGGTGTCTACTTCTTTGGTGACTACCCCCCCCCCCCCTCCCGGTTTTGGTCATGATGTTTGTTTTTCATTAGGAGGAGGGACTAGGGAGTGATTTACTGGAATCCGCAAAATCCAGCTGGCGGGAGAACGGAAATAAAGGAAGCACTCATAGAATAGTGTCATATTTGGTAATTTGTTAACTTAGCACAATTATCCAGTTGCCATTTCTTTGGAAAATAAATAAAAATAGAAACACCTATTTTTAGTTTTATTCTCTTTATAACATAAAATTCAACAATCCCAATGTACTTCAAAATAGGAAGTCATAGTATAAGCATTATAAGAAAACACCCTAGTGTAGGTTATAGTTTAGAGAAAAAGTTTAACGCCAAAGGTTTTACACTGACGTGATGGAGCGTGTGGGCCGAGCGGCTCACAGACAATCTCAAACCGGCTCTGTTTACGGCAGATAGTATTTCGTTAAACGTCCAATTAAAAACTTTATATATTTTGTTCCAGAAATTAAATAATCCAAAAATGGAGACTTCAACAAAAATTTGATTTTTCGTTGAAAGAATTTTATCTAACTTAACAATGACAACGGAATCATTAAAAAAAAAATATTCGTTAACCGTTTTGTAGCCAAATTCTATAATAATATTGGATTCTCAATGTTTTTGAAGGTAAATTTAAAAACGCTAAAATTAAATAGTTTAAATCATTTATGTAAATTTATACTATTTACACTTTCAGAACTAAAATCCTGCAATGCATTAGAGAATATGGAATCAAACATACTAGATACTGTATCATCAGGAAGATTGTAAAATTCATGAGATAAACTTCACATAAGAGTTCTGCGTTTGATTTTTTGACTCACATTTTTTTCACAAACAATAAATTGAGTAGGGTTCTTCAAATTTTTCCAATCAATTTTAAATTCGAATTTTCTCTCAGAAAATATGTCATTGTTAGAATTTAGTAAAAAATTTTACTCTGGATTTCATTTAAAAATTATCGAAATTGAACGTTTTTTGTTGATTGCTAAACCTAGAACCATAAATCTTTGATCGATTTTAAACGCTTCGCTTTTATTGTTCTCATAATCTTTTGAGAATTTACTGTTAAAATAAATGAGTTTCGATGTAAAACCTTTAGACTACATTGAACTTAAACTTGTTTATTATCATATATGAGATACGATTAATAAATTTGTCGTTTAATTTTAATTATGTTTTTTTGCAGAAAAAGTTATTTTTCTTTAATTTAGTATTGCAGTTGTAGGGTTTCATAAATAAAAAGGACATATTTTTTAAAAAATATTTTTGCATACTCAATGAAAGATTCATTTATAGTTTCTGTGTAATTAGTTTAAAAAAAGAAAACCCATTCAATATCATTTATTTTCGATTTTGTTACATGTGTTAATTTCCATGTTATATTGCAGCGAATAAACGCCATGTTAATTTTATTTTTGTTTCTTTTCAACGCTTTCCGGCCGAAAATGGATGTTGTCTTGTCGCATGAAATGGTGTTTTTCATGCTAGATTTCGTGGCTAAATGTATTGCACTAAAGGACAAAAAATTAACTCGTAATAAAAAAATACTCCCAATACAGACTCGTTGAAACACCCCATTATTTTTCCATACGTTAGGTAGTGTGCCAAATTCGCTTCATGAGACTTTAATAATATGAATTATGTTATACTTTGACTGTTACTTACTGTCAAACCATACTCGATAATTTTCTATTATGGTGGTTTGAAAGACAAAATTTTCGTGTAACATCTTCAAATTGAGCCCAAAGCGTTGCTGATTACGGAAAAATAACTTGAAAAAACCGAAAAGTTATTAATATTAAAATTTAACTATTTAAATAATAAATATATTCGACCACGTGTAGAATGGAAATTTAGAAATTAGTTCTTCATATAAATGAGAAGTGAAGGAATTTTTTGTTTGCCGTGTTCGTGTGTCAGTCACAGATTTTAACCATGTAGGTAAGATTTTTTTATTTTTTTTATTTCTAATGGCAGTTATTGGACAGTTACAGTAATTCAAACAATGCGAACAGAACAAGAAAGAAATCACTGCAACAAAGTCCATCAACTTATCTTGTCTCTCGCCTCCCAGTAGCGCTCTGAGAGGGTACTCTTCCGTAGGGCAGAACATCGCAGGAGGTGGGCAGAGTCCATCTCCTCTCCAAGACTGCACAGAGGGCAGATGGCGAATTAGCAACATTGATGCGAAACAGATGCTTTCTTAGGCAATCGTGCCCAGTGGCCAGGCGAAATTCAGCAAACTGCTCTATGTCTTGGACCATTTCGTAGCTTTGGGATGGCGTTTCCCCAAGATTTGGTGGAGGTACGACCATCCGTAGGTAAGATGGTCACTTGAAAACATTTTGCTGGATTCCGATAAATAAAGTTTGAAGCAAAACCAGAATTAGTCGATCTCAGTCCACTTATTTTCTTGTATGGACAACTAAAACGGCCACACTTACAGTGACGAAACAGTTACGTCAACCATTGTCTTAAACCCCATAAATAAACCATTCGACAGCTAATTCAACTAAACTAGAGCGGTCACGCCTACAGTGACCAGCTACACTTGGGCTATAAACAACTGTAACTCACCACGTAACTTCCAGTTTCGGTCGTCATCAAACCAACCAAATCCAAATTATAAAGTGTCGTTTGGCAAATTGAGTTATAGCTTTTGTAATAATTTTTCAATTTATAGTGAAATGTGTAGGTTTCTTTTAGAAGCCATGGCGAATGATAGATATACAAAATTTACTGCATTATATATATTCAAAAAAGATATTTTGCATAAATAACAGATGAGTGCAAAAAATCCAAGCAGTTACAGTTGGTTGAAAATTTTATGTGTGACATATAAACTTTTATACCCGCCTACCTATTACTATTAGTCTCTGTTGGATGTCATGCCTAGTAATTTTTTTGGTCGGTACAAAAAGATTTGCTAGACATGATATCCAACAAAGACAAACATTACTAGGTAGGCCGGGTGAATTTTTTTCTGACATTCGGATAATCAGCCCCGCTTCGGATAATTGGAGTTCTACTGTACGCGGTTTTAGAACTTAGATTAGAAATTAATTAAACATCGCATAACAGCTATACGTGAATTTTTGTCGACGTACCTCGTAATTTTGAAATGCCGTGAAAAAGACGATGCTTATATCTGACGGGAACCAATTCGCGATGTCGTACAAGATTATAGGCCGTTGCGCCACAATGGATTTAACATGCACAAATCCTCTCTCTCTCTAGACGGTATATATTTGATTGATGTTATGCTTTATAGGAGGACTACATTCGGTCCTCGGATCTCTGGGTTTGAAGGTCAACTTGTTTACAGTTATACCTCCGAGAATAATTTTATTTTACTATTCTTGGTTTCTTTTATAGTTTAATGAAAGATACTGGGCTGGGGAGCCCAGTAGGTTAAGGCGGTCGCTTTGTATACGGAAGGTCCCAGGTTCGAGTCCGGGCCTCGCCAAAATAAATGCCGACCTATAAACGGCCCGTGCAGCCCAAAATGTCCGACGAATAATTCCTCGTGTAGAGGGAGTGCACGTTGCTCCAAAGTCCCAATGCTGCGTACGATGTCTCCATGAACGGTTGCGTTGGGTGCCTACTCTGATGTCGTCTCGTCACTTGACCGTGGTTCTAAATTACGACGCCCGTCGCCAATAGCCCTCGTGTATCTCTAATGCTAAGATAATTTAAACTATCTTAACTAAAGTAAAATAGAACACGACAGATGAAAATACCTCGTATTAAGAGTGGAACCGAAAGATCCATTGAAATCGCGAAAGGTCAAAAATGAAAAAACTGAAAGGAGTTACCTAATATAAAACTAAGCCAATACTGCTACCCAATGCCCAAACAGATTTAAAATGTAATGCAAAATACTTTTTTGAGAGAAATGGAAAATTAAAACAAAAGCTTCAAGAAATACAAGTTTTTAGGATTGAAACTTAAATTAATATTTTAACAAAAATAAGTCCGAAGATTGTGCAATTAATCACACTTTGTATAATGCATTTTTATGAGCTTTAGGTCCCCAAAACATTTTTCATGTTCTTTTAAATAAATCATAGACTTGGAAGTAATTAAAAAAGAACTTTTTACTAATTAGGAATTAGAATCTAATAGAATAAATCAATGCTACTTCAAATTTTTTAATACTTTTAAACCGGATGCGATAGTAAAAAATCCAATTACATTTTCGAAATCAGCGTCTAAAAACACACAGCAACAATGAATTGAAACTTTAGTTTACAGACCAGAAGTTAAAATTCGCAGACTCTTGAAATTGAACTACACGTACCTTATCTTATCGGAGTTTCAGCAAATTTAAATACAAGGGGCGTTACCAGGGGAGGAGCTTAACTTCTACTCCCAGGGGGCACTACCTCCTGGATAAGAAAATTTCATAATTTCTCTTCCACATTTCGACCCGAAAAATGCAAATATTTGTGCACTTTTTTTTCAATGTGAAGGAAATGTAAAGTTTTACGTCTCTATAATCTTCGTTTTTCAAATTTTGATCTAGTTTATATTGTAAAACTATTTATTAATAATCAAAAAATTATTTTAACCAATTTTAAAAAAATGCGATTATAGGGACCTGCAAATCAGCTACATGTATCATATAAAAAAACTGTTTGTAAAAATTCTCAATACAGCCGGAGAAATGTGGCAGACTTTTTATTTTCTCCCCATAGGATTAACACCAGAGAGAAGCCTTCGCTTGAGAAGCCGATTCTCTGTCCTATTCCCCCTTAAGGTGTTTGGTCCACGGAAGTTACCTTCTAAGGTTCTGTCCCGGACTCAGCCAACCTTTTAGCGGAACGTGACGGACAAAAATAAAAGATAAATAAAGCCTTGTTTATGGACTGGTGCACGTTAAATCTGTCCAGATCCAAAATATTGACGCCGTGTACAATCTCGTTTTGGCATTACGTTAGGTTTTTGCTGAACTATCGCCGTGCTCCCGACGACAACGACAGAAGTGTCACCAGCTCTGAGAATGTTTGGTCGTAACATCAGAAGTAGGTTAGACTTGCTGTCTCCGAGTGCTGATGAGAATAGCCGCACTGATAGGCAAAATTCACCTTCTAAGTGTTTTTCTCCAGGAGATTACATGTGGTCTAGGAATTTCGGGGCAGGTCCGAAATGGGTACCTACTTCTGTTAGATCGCACATAGGTAACGCAATGCTGGAACTTTCGACTTCTGAAGGTACTGTCAGACGTCACGTAGATCAGGTTCGTCCGGGGTTTCCCCCAGAGCCATCTGTGGAACCAGGGCTTCCGGGAAGTCCTCTGACTATCTTTTCTCCAACTAGAGATTGCATTGGCACACCTTCTGTACCGCATGAGACGTCATCTGTTCCCTCGGTACCTGTTGCGGATTCCCTTGTGGTACCTCTTCGTAGATCTCGTCATCGTAAAGCCCCTGACAGATTACAAGTGTGAACTTCTTTTTTTAGGGTGAATTTTGCCTATCAGTGCGGCTATTCTCATCAGCACTCGGAGACAGCAAGTCTAACCTACTTCTGATGTTACGACCAAACATTCTCTCAGAGCTGGTGACACTTCTGTCGTTGTCGTCGTAGCACGGCGAAAGTTCAGCAAAAACCTACTAAGTCGCACACTAAAGGATTCTCCCTTAATCTTCTTCCTCAAACCAAATTAGTACATCAACACTATTATTAGACTGTAGGATATCAAGAATAGCGAGTAAAATTTTGGCGGGAAACCATTGTGCAAATATAGGAAGGTCAACCCTTTAAAAAACCAATAATGCATCAAATAACATCATTCAGATTCAAAAGATATACATTTTGAAATGCTCAAAAAGTAAATGAGTATAATAAAAAAAGAGACTGCAAGTGAGATGCTTTATTTTTCATCTGTTTAATGATATATCGCACCGTATGCGGAAGAGTGACTTATCGACTTTTTTGAGTTAACACTACTATAGGATGCAAAATTTCAATATCTATCGATCGATTGGTGCAATTAGCATAGCGATCTGAGCCTTAGTTCGTCTGCAATTAATATATAGGTCTTTTTCCGCATTCGTTTTTGGATGAAAATGAACGGGAAAAAAAGACCTATCGCACCTGGCGATTTTTTGCTATGTGTATGCAGCTGCTACCACAATGAAGTAAAGTTTGAAGTGCTTAAATGGAAAGGTTGAAGTCGGTATTTAATTTGTTTATTTGGTTCTTTATTTGAAATACTCTATTTAAGAAAACCCATTTCAAAAGCTCTGTTTTGTGGTATTTAGTTGTACAATAAATATATACAAAAATAATCATGTAAAATGTATCGATTGCAAAATGATTTATCAATATGTATGTTTTTTTCTCAAGTTAATATTTTAGCAAACGTTAAATAGTTTTAAATCGTTTTCAACGTCGGTATTTTACTATAAATCTAAACTGTATTGGTACAAATTGACAGTTTGCGATATAAAGTCATTGAATTTACCTGTATACTTTAGGTATGAGGTATCCATACAACTTACTTTTAAAATTTAAGACTTTTTTTATATTTTCAGTTTTAAAATGATTTTAAAATTTTAATAATGCTTCAAAATTAATTTTTTGTTTTAATTTTAAACATGATACATAGTAAAAATTTAGATTGAAAGGTTTTTGTAGAAAAATGTGGATATCATTTCTTACATCTTGTAAGTCCTGATTTTGTAAAAGTGATTCGTTTCATAACACTTATATTTTATATAAACAAACTATTATGATTTCAATCATTGAACATATTAAATTATAAAAATAAACATGACTTTAAAATAATATCGTAATTACATGATAAGAGATAAACCTTATTACTTAAACTTCATTAAATTGGTTAAACTAGTTTTTGTTAAATTTAATTAAAAAATATTCCTATTGTTGATCAATATATTATTAGATTATAAAAATGCATTAAGTAAACGAGTATTCCTCATAAGTATGTATATTTAGAATGAATTTCACAGCAAATTGTTTAGGACCGGTCTTCAGAAGAGCCGTTTAAAGTTTTGGTAAAAATTCAAATTATCACAAAATCGTTCTCAAATGAACCTAGAGCAAAAATATTTGGCATGGATATCCGTTTCATGAATATTAAAAGGCATGCATAGTCATTTTTTACTTTAAATTTGCTTTTGCTGAGATATTTTCAGATAGGTCTTTCTTTCGCGTACAAAATCGTTCAAATTTGTACGCGAAAGAAAGACCTATCTGAAAATATCTCAGCAAAGGCAAATTTAAAGTAAAAAATGACTATGCATGCCTTTTGATACTCATAAAACGGATATCCATGCCACATATTTTTGATCTAGGTTCATTTGGAACGATTTTGTGATAATTTGAATTTTTCCTAAAACTTTAAACGGCTCTCCCGAAGAATGGTATTTTTCACGATAGGTCTCTTTTCCGCGTACGGTGCGATATGATTTTCTCCTAGCTTTTGTTTGCAACTTTGTTGAAAAGTTTCAATGTTCAAAATATCGATAAATTTTCTAAAAAATTGGGCAGTTCGTCACCACGATAATTTTCTCCTAGTTTCTGTTCGCAACTTTATGAAAGTTCGTTCAAGTGTTTCATTCACCCAAATGGAAAGCGTTTCCCAAATGGAAGTTTTTGGAAACGTCATGATTGAGGTATTTCAAAATTCTTGAAAAGCTTATTACAAGCTTTCTTTATTGATATGACTTCTTATTTTTAAATAATTAAAATCTATTGCAGCCAAATATTTAGTAATTATCTTTAAAATTATCAAAGATTGAATTTTTTTATCAAGTTTTCTAGTACTTAATCATCTATAGAAGGGTATGTTTTAAAATTTTTTATCTAATATTATTTTTAATTTTATTATTTTAAATTTGTTTTTTTTTTGTCTAAACGTAACCTTATATCAAATAAAATAAGTTTTTGTTGGTTGAATACTTTAAATATACATGAAATATGTTCCAATAGAAATACAAAATTATATTTAAAAAATTAATTAGTATTATGCTTTATATGTATATTATTTTAATTATGCTAATACTTAAAGCATATTCGTTTAGTTTTATTACTGATTTAAAATTTAATAATTATGATTTATTTGTATGTTATTATTTTATAATGCTAATAGTTAAAAGCAGATGATGTTATGATAGGTATTACTGATTAAAATAATTTGGTTCAATTAAGTACCATTTTAATTTTAGCAATATTTTAATTATTCGTAGAAACAATCCTAATGCCTTTTTACTGTATGGAAATTTGAAATCTTTCTTAACTAAATTAAATGCAAAATGTCTTTATCATTTTTTGAAACTAAGGTTATGCATAGTATAATTCTTTTTCTTTAAGTATGAAACTCATTTCAATTTACGAAACTATTTAATAGATTCCTTAATTTGTAGGTTTATAAAATAGGAATTTGTTCTTTACTTCTCTTGTATTACTTACTTAAAAAGTTAGTGCATTTTAGAGTAATGAATGTGTACGATTGGTTTTGTTGTGTTAATATTAAAAAATCTTTTTATGAGTTTTTAAATGTCTTTGAAATATACTTTTATGATGTCAATTATAAAATTTGGTTTTTCTTATAGAAATATATTAAAATTAGTTTTTGTTAAAATTCATTTTTAAATGTATTGAAACGAGTATTTTTTATCACTAAAATATAATATTATTATACATACTAATATATTATACTAATTTTATTTGAGAATTCTAATTTAGTTTACAAATGTACAGCTGGGAAAAAAAAACGATCCACCCTTCGTTTTTCGGCTGCTATTGGTCAAGGAATTTTGTGAAAGGTGTCATTTTTCAGGAAATAACGTAAGGAATTGGGAACTGGCAACCAAAATTGTATAAGGGGTCGTCTACATATTAAATCGAGTACCAACTTTTAAAATTCCAATGGCAACACCCAATTTTTTTAATATAAAAATGTTTATCATCTTTAAAATACCCCAGATCCAAAAGAAAATTTATTAATTTGCTTTATTTGTTGAGATATAAGCATTTAAAGTTGAACGCCCATAATGTTAAAAAAGTTTCACAAACTTTTATTCATACCTCCACAAATAAAATGAATTAAACCAACATTTTTTTTTTCATTATATACTTCTTAATCTTCCAAAAACGAATCACACAAGTTTTTTCATCAATTTTTCATTATTATTAATTTTTTATTTAAATTTAAATAAGAAAAAATAAAACATGAATAGCAACCCCAAATTTTTGTTACATAAATCGATAAAGTAGATCAAGTAGAACCAAAATCCCGAATTTTTTAATTCACCAATAATTATTTGCCGAGTTATTGTAAAAATACTGAAAAAAAACGAATTTTAGGGACCGTGTAAAAAAATTACTTAGCAAATTGGATCCTAACTTGCATTATCGTTTGGTGGTTGAAAAGCGTTTGTGGTAAATATTTATTCAAATTATTAATGTCTGTCAAATGTCTAAAAATATTTTCTTGTTTCAAGTGCATACAATGTATTTTGTTTGTATAATTAACATTAAATTATATCGATTACTATGTTTTTGAATGTATGTTATTTCCAATACAATTTCAAAAAGTGTGTTTTATATTAAAAATTAAATACCCTAAAATATTATTGGAATTCGGTGTTTAGTATATTTCTTTGTTGCCACATTGATTATTTAAAATGATTAGTGCCCACTGCCTTGGTTAAAAATAATTGCCAAATCATTCTGCGTAATTTTATTTTGCTTTCCTTAAATATCGTGTTAAGATCGTAACTCTCGTTTTGTAATATGTGGTTTATATTAGCGATAAAGTGAGCCGGGGTTCCGGACACAATCCTGAAAGCCAAAAAATACCGACAAGCCAGAATCTCGAACGCCGAAATCCCAAAAGGCTATAATCCCGACATAGACGAAATCCCGAATGGGTCGAAATCCCGAAAAAATAGATTTTTGTCCATTTCTCGATTTAAAATATATATATATATATTAGAGATTACTTATTTATTTACTTATTTAGTTAGTTATTTAGTTATTATTAGTTACTTATGTAGTCAGTCAGTCCGTTAGTTAGTCAGTCAGTCGGTTAGTTAGTCAGTCGGTTAGTTAGTAGGTCGGTTAGTTACAGTCCGTTAGTTAGTCAGTCAGTCAGTCAGTTAGTTAGTCAGTCA